>BLSH010351360.1:319465-338175 GCA_018402905.1 Glandirana rugosa
CGGCCTAGTCAACCTCTAGGCTCCTACTCCACATCCATCCCCCTTCCCATTTTTTTATTTGATTTTAATTTATTTTCCCTATCCCCATTTATTTGTAGGGCACTTGCCCTAGTTTGAAGATGATTTTAGAACAGTTATATGGCTTCTACCGTTAATTAATACTTTTCAGACACAGTTTGAAGATGAACCACATTCATCTCCATTTTTGCATTTTTTATGTTTTTATTTTTTTAAAAATATTTAAAGTTATTTCCCTGTCCCCATTTTTTTGTAGGGCGCTTGCCCTACCCTTACCCCCATTTTACTTCCTTTTGCAGCCCTCTGGGGCTTTCCAGGACTTTCCTACAGCCATTTTTGTGCCTAAAAGTTCGGGTCCCCATTGATTTCAATGGGGTTCGTTGTCCGTGCGATCGTTCGGGTTCCGTCCGGACCCGGACCCGGACTTTGTCCCGAAGTTCGGACGGACCAGCAGAACCCGAACTTCCAGGTGTTCGCTCAACTCTAGTCATGTTGCATGACTATGAACGATGGACAGTAGATAAGGCTCATGCATCTGTACGCTGAGCTTGAGCAGCAGTTGCTGTCATGAGGGCCAGCAGATTTAATTTGTGAAATGGTTATTTCCAAAAAAGTGGAGAGCCTGAGCAGCGAGTACTGCTATGATGGCCAGAGACAATGGACTATGGTGGGTTGGGGTTGTAGGGTGGTGGGTGTTGGGTTTGCTAGTATGCTGTACTGTTTCAGTTCTTTTTTGCATTGTATTGCTGCAGTTTTACAATAAAAAAATTACAGAGCCACCAGATAGAGGTATACAGAGCCACCAAAATTCAATTTTTTATTAATTTACTTTGAAAGTACAGACACAGTAAAGTACCTCAGTCACAGTCGGGCTCAGGCAGGCAGGCGTCAGGCAAAAATGGCTGCAGCAGTGTGGAGTATGACACACTCTGTCTCTCTCTCTCCTCCTGGGACGGTCACAGATGGAGACACTCTGACTCTCGTCTGCTGAGTGTGTTCTGCACTATCTGCCAGGCAAGGCTTAGCAATAGGTAGCCAAGGAGGACGGTAGCCATCGGTAGGTCGGTCGGTCATGGTTGTGGTGGTCACGGCGGTCCAGCACGGACTGAGGCCTACTATGGTTGACGAGCCGTCCGGGAAACCAAACACACCGCGCCAAGAATCACAGTCATGTTTGGCCACTCCCAGTCAGCACGTCCGCCAGTCCTGCCCCCACCCAACGCAACCTGAGACCAATCAGGCAGGAGGACAGGACATATGCCAGAGCCAATCAGTGCGACTGTGTGCGCCTTAATGGTGCACACAGACACACTTTAAAGTCTGACCAATGAGCTCTGGGAATTGCTGTCAGCAGACAGCAATTGCCCCAGAAAATTAGGGATAGCTATGTGCCGATGGCACTTTTTCTTAAAGGAGCCCAGGCATTTTTTTTTCAAATTCCAGCAGGAGGGCGGCACACGGGTGCCCCTATGGACGAGCCGCCACTGGTCACCACGCACCAGCTAGCTGGCTAAGGAGAGATTGCCAAGCTAGATAGTCTGTTTTCTGAGCGCATTTGATCTCTATAATTTGAGATCCTACACTTCTGGTAAGCTACTTATATTGTCTTATTCCAGGATTGTTGGAAGAGTATATCCCATTTTTTTGCTCGTACTATCTGTCACTGGATGAATTTTAAAAGTGGGATTTTACATTCCTTTTATCATCCTATCCAATCAGGAAAGAGGACTGAACTTTTGTTACCATCTTTCATTTCATGATTGCTTTAGTAACAATGGACTAATATTTGGATATACTGTTTGAGTTGTGTATAAGCACACTGTGTTTGTTGGACCCAATCTTTTTTCACTTTATTGTAATTAAGGTAGCGCAGGATATATTTGTTTTATATATATAAATGTTTCCTAAAGCTGGGATTAGCCCACAACTGCTCACAGAAGTTTTGAAAGCCTTACAGAAGGTGCTCTTTCAAAAGCCAGTAGGAAACTTCAGGGGACCTCAGTGAAGGAGCTAATTGAGGGTCCCGAGGGAAAAATGCACTCCAACTCCAAGAAGGAGTAAAAAAAAAGTGGAAACAAAAGTCTCCTACCAATCCTTCCCCTTCTTTGCCTGTTCAAAAAAATAGGCTTCCAGGGAAGGGAAGATGGACGCAGGAGATTAATGCCCTGGTGCAAGAAATTATGAAGGGCCCCTCTGACCCCTGGCCAGGGCCCTTCCCTCTTCTCGCTGATCCTAGGGCCTTTTACTCCCATCGTGGGTCCCTTTATTACGATCTCGCAGCGGCACCCTTTCACAAGGCCTCCTTTCTGCCATCTTTGGGCCTGGCTATGGTGGTGAAATGCCAGGGCCCGGTCCCAATTGCAACCTTTGCAATCCTGATATTTCCCTCACTGGTGACGGTAGTTTTTAATTTTTATTTTAATTTTATTTTTTTTTATCGTTTCATTTTATTTCTTTTACAATTTTATTTTTATAATTTTTTACAATTTATTTTAGGAGCTCCGTTGGGGGGCTTTGATGAGATATAATCTACACTCAAGCACTGTTAGATACTGGAGCTCAGGTGACATTGTTGTATCGGGACTTTTAAAACAAGCACCTAAAGCATATCCCTTTGTGTAAGCTGAAGTAGTTGGAGATCTGGGGTATAGGTACCCAAAAGTGCCCTTACGACTGATGTATCCCTATCAAAATAACTTTTGACACTTTGGCTGTTGTCTGTCCTCGACCCCCTTGGGCAGGCCAAAATTCTTTGCTAATAGGAACCAACAACCTTGTGAGGAGATTACTCACCCCATTGGCTGTGGAAGATGCTCCTGTGAAGAAGATCCATCTTCAGGCAGGCTTTTCAGCGTGTACTGCAAGAAAAGAAGGCACCTGTTAAAGGGGTAGTAAGATTGTGGCAATTGGATACGCAAGAAAGAGTGTTGCAGCCTGGAGAAAGGACCTGCATGAAGGCCACTGTTAAACTATCCTGGGGTCATCCAGGTCCCTATGTGGTGGTAGAAGCTGACCCGTTGAAAGAAGATCTTGGAATAGAACTGGTTCCTGAAATCGTGCCTACTAGGGCACTATTGAGAAGGGGGGGGGGGACAATCCTTATCAGTTTTAGAAATGTCACCAGTTACTCAATCAGCTTGAAACCTCGTATGGTGATTGGGAAGGTGAATGCAGCTACCCCAGTAACCGGGGATGACTTGGTCCAGAGGGAGAATGGGAGAGAGCCCGCTGTCCAGTGTCCTACTTTGTCTCCCAGATGGGAAGAGAGGATCAAAGCTCAGCTAGCCCGGTGGGAGAAGATGTTCTCCAAGAATGACTTTGATGTGGGTGATGCCAAGAGTGCTCAACACCGAATTCGGCTCAGTGAAGACAAGCCTTTCCGAGAGAGAGCTAGATGGATACCTTTGTGTGACTTGGAAGATCTTCGGGAACCAATTTGAAGAAGTCGAGAGTCTTTAGGGAGTCCAGGAGTCCTTATGCATTTCCTATTGTGGTAGTGCACAGGAAAAATGGATCTCTCTGGATGTGTATCGACTACAGAACGCTGAATCTGAGAACTATTTCAGATCAATACACCACGCCTAGTATAGAAGATGCCTTGCAATGCCTATCGGGAGCCAAGTGGTTCAGTGTTCTGGATCTGAAGAGTGGATACTACCTATGCATCCAGATGACCGAGAGAAGACAGCCTTTATCAGCCCACTAGGATTCTTCAAATGTGACCGCATGCCACAGGGGATAACAGGGGCCTCAGTTACCTTTCAAAGACTGATGGAGAACACAGTGGGTGACATGAATTTGATAGAGGTGCTTGTGTACTTGGATGACATCGTTGTTTTTGGAAAGACATTGGAGGAGCATGAAGCAAGGCTTGAGGAAGTCTTCCAGAGATTACGCTCTGAAGGGCTGAAGTTGTCGATGGAGAAGTGTCAATTCCATCAGACTTCAGTCACTTATCTTGGACATGTGGTTTCAGCTGAGGGAGTAGGCACGAATCCAAGAAAAATTGGAAGCCGTCATCTCCTGGCCTCGACCAAGCACCGTCACCGAACTGAGGTCATTCTTGGGATACTGTTCCTATTATAGGAGGTTTGTGAAGAACTTTGCACAAATCGCAAAACCTCTAAATGAGCTATTGCAAAGGCAGACAGACGAAGACTCACAGAAGACCCATGCCAGGGGACCAAGTCTATTCAGGAGCAATGGACGATAAAGTGTGAGAAGGCTTTTGAATGTTTGACAGGGAGCCTCATCGAAGCACCAGTGCTGGTCTATGCTGATCCCTCAAAATCTATGAATTACATGTGGATGTTAGCCGAGATGGGCTAGGGGAGAGTTGTATCAGGAATCGGAAGGAAAGCTTTGTCCTGTGGCCTACGTGAGTTGCAGCCTCACTCCCCCTGAGAAGAATTATCCTGTGCATAAGTTAGAGTTCTTGGCCCTCAAGTGGGAAAGGTAGACAAGCTGTCAGATTATCTATATGGGGCCACGTTTGTGGTGAAAAAAGATAATAATCCTTTGACTTACTTGTTGTCCACCACCAAGCTGGATGTCACTGGGCATCAGTGGGTGGTTGCATTGTCTGAGTTCCGGTTCAGTTTGGAGTATTGGCCCTGAGTAGGAAACCGAGATGCAGATGCCCTTTCCCAAAGACCTTATGCCACAGATGCTAGTCAGAAAAGCTGGGTCAATTTGCCTCTTGAGGGAGTGCTCGCTGTGTGCTAAGGAGTAGAGCATAGTCATAAGGGGGCTACAGGGGCTGAAGATATCGGGGTCGCCACTGCTAGAGTGCCACCATATTACTGTGAATTGACACAAGTGTGCAGCCAAGAATTGCCTCAACTGACTCGAGAAGCCTTGAGAAGAGATTAACGTGACGACCCACTGGGTAGCCTTATAAAGAAGTCTTTGTCAGCTAGGGATCCTCAAATGCTGCTAAATAGTTCTATTGAGGGCTCCAAAGTAGTATACAAAGAATGGGAATGGATGCAGTTTGAAGACGGAGTCACTGAGTCATATACTGGAAAGGCACATCTGAAGAACCAGAGGGTGTTTGCCAACCATTCCTTCCTGAGAAACACCAGCTGATAGTGTTGGCTGCTCTTCATGATGACCATGGCCATTTAGGGCAGGAAATAACCCTTAAGCTGGTTAGGAATCAATTTTACGGGCCACCCATGAGGGCTGAAGTGGAAAGTTACTGTCACTCTTGCATTCGGTGCATCCAGAGAAGGACTTTGCCTGGTAGGGCAGCCCCAATGGGCCATCTACAGAGTCAGGGACCAATGGAGTTAGTGTGAATTGATTTCATCTGTTTGGAATCCAACCTGATTGGGAGGAGTAATGTCCTGGTTGTGACAGACAAATTTCACTAATTATGCTCAGGCCTTCCCAACCAAGGACCAGCAAGCCAGTACTGTTGCAAAGACCCTGGTAGAGAAGTTCTTTATCCATTATGGCCTGCCTCAGTGCCTACACTCGGATTAAGGTCGGGATTTTGAGAGCAAGTTAATCAGAGGACTGTGTGCACTCTTGAATATTCAAAAATTTATAACCACCACTTACCATCCCCAAGGAGACCCACAACCTGAACATTTCAACCGTACATTGTTGAACATGCTAGGAACCCTTCCCTTGGAAAAGAAACAACATTGGGGTGATTACATCGCTGCTGTAGTTCATGCTTACAATAGTACAGCTAATGACTGTACTGGGTACTCTCCATACCGGTTGATGTTTGGAAGGGAAGCTCATTTGACCATGGATCTGGCTTTTGAGATGTCCTTGGATCACATGTCTCAGGCCTCTTATCGAGGATATGTTAATAGAGTTCGGAGAAATTTAAAGACTGCTTATAAGAAAGCTGGGGAGGAGGTCGGGGGGCGTGGCCTGGCAGCATTCCGACATGGCAGCGTGATCTCCCAGCTCCGCCACCATATGGGACAGATCGGCTCACCACCACGACTGACATCAGAGACTTGGCTCCAAAAAGTCTCCAGAAACCCTCCGGCACCTCTGGCTCCAGGTATGAGGGAGAAATTCTCCACACCGCGCTGCCTGATGGACTTTTTCACAACGACCGCCACAGCGCGGCAGGCACAAGATAGCGCCGACGGAGACACAGCTCTCCTCACGGTCGGCCTCTCTCCCCCCAACAGTGCAGAGGATAGGGCAGAAATGGACACAGGGAGCAACCCAGGGGACCTCTTTCCCCTGCAAAGTGTAGATGAGGCAAAAGACCTCCCCCGTCTCCTTCTCTCTCCCCGGACAAGGCCCCATCCCTCAAGAAGCAGCTCTGTGCCTCTATACCATAGACGCAGCATTAGGATGAACAGCAGGCAACACTAGCAGCCCTCCCAGCCTCCAATCAGCCCGCTTCAGAGCATACCCTGAAGCTGATGAGCCTACACAAGGACATCCAAAAAGAGCTCCGCACATCCATATCTCAAATCTCAGCCAGAGTGGACGACATTGAGGAACGAACGGTTCTGATCAAACAACAGACTTCCGCCACCACCATGGCCTATAATGAGATGGTATCTGCCTTTGAACATCAAGCACACCAAATTCAACAAATGCAATTAAAGATGGCGGACCTCGAGGACCGGTCCCGCCGGAATAATATCAAGTTCAGGGGCATACCGGAGAATATCAAACCGGCCAACTTAACTACCTACCTCCAACATCTATTCTTGAAACTTCCACCACACCTCACAACCCAAGATCTTACAATTGATAGATCGCACAGGCTTCCCAAACCGCCGCACCTCCCACAAGAAGTCCCTCGGGACGTCCTGACAAGGGTGCACTTTTACCATATCAAAGATCAAATCCTCAGGGCGACCAGATCAGCCTCAAACCTCCCACAGTCCTACGCAGGAATCTCACTGTACGCAGACATCTCAGCTGCCACTGCAGGAAAGAGTTTAGCGCAATCACTAATGTCCTTAGGGAGCGCAATATTCAATATAAATGGGGCTATCCAGTCAAGCTGACCGTTACCTACCAAAACCAAGCTGTCACCTTTACATCTCCTAAAGAAGGCGCAAAAAGTCTCCTTAACTGGAGCCTCATCAATGCCTCACCACCAACCCCTCCTCTACCCAACCGAGCCGCGAGGAAATCAAACAGATAAGTCTCGCTCTCTACTACTACACTGTCAAAATCTTGCTTAGCAAAGTAGAATTTGTATTGTTGCTTTATCCATACTCTCTGATTGTTAACATTAGTTAGTCCCATTGGCAGACCACTGCAGTACCGTTTATCTTCACTCTTTTCTCATATTTTGTCACCCCCGTTTGGTATAGGGTGCTACGCACACATACATTTGACACTATTGTTGCTAAACTCCTATTTTTCCTTATTGTCATCTGGTTACATATCTGTACCAATTGCACAGTTTGATACTTGTTAATTGCCTGTTCTTTCTCCCCCTAGATTGCCCTTTCTGTTAATGATCATCCTGTTACAGAACAAATCGACTAAGGTCCTTATCCCACAGTGATTTTAGGTATACTGGTGAGTACAAAAAGGTGTAATCTTGTTTCACTGCCTTACACACTGCCCCCTCTGTCTTCTAACTCAACGACCCTTCAAACGCACCTATGGCATGCATTATTACCTCAATTAATGCGAATGGCCTTAACTCGCCATTCAAACACAACATGCTCTGGCGTGAGGCACTCTCACTGCACACAGACATTCTCTGTGTGCAGGAGACACACTTCGCCTATGACAGACCACCCAAATGTACACACAAAGCTTTTACCCACTACTTCTTTGCCAGCAGCCCAAAAAAAAAGGCAGGAGTAATGATTGCTATCCGGAATACCACTATGTTCCAAATCTAACGAACAGAAACTGACCCAAACGGCCACTACTTGATACTCACTGCAAATGTAAATGGTAAACCCATGGCTATTGTAAACCTCTATGCTCCAATTACTGGACAAAGGAGATTCTTTAAAACATAGCACAAAAACTACAACCCCTCCGACGTCCCCACACAATTGTCTGTGGAGACTTTAACAATATCGTAGACCAAGCCCTGGACACCACCAATATGGCCAGGAAACCCCTGTCCACCCTGTTATCTTTCCTGACTAACGAAAATCTATATGACCCATGGAGATGCTCACACGATGAAGAAAAAGATTACACCTTTTACTCTCATGCCCAAAAATCATACTCAAGAATCGATCTGCTTCTCACGGACCAGGACACGCTACAAAACAGTCTCAGATACTAAGAAAGGTTTGATGATCTGGTCCGATCATGCCCCGGTTAGCATGAAAATCTTTACAGCTTCAATTACCGCAGCTTCAAAAATATGAAGACTAAACCCGTCTCTTGTAGTGCCCCCCTCCATAGGGAGCAGATCACCTCAGACATTAAACATTTCTTCCAGGACAATAAGGAATCAGTAGAAAACCCACAGACTCTGTGGAATGCATTTAAAGCCTACCTAAGAGGCTCGCTGATTAGGTTGGGAGCTCATGAGAGGCGCGCACGCCAAACCGAGATCAACTCCCTCCTCTCCCAGATCAAAATTCTGGAACAACAAAATAAACACCCCCCCTCACCTCAAACAGCTGCTGAACTGAAAACAGTACACACACAACTAGGTATTATACTACGCCATAAATTTGATTTCCTTATAAAAAAATTAAAACTGACTTGGTACTCCCAATCTAACAAACCCGGCGCCCTACTTGCTGAACAATATAAACACAAACTGGCAAAATACAAAATTCCACACGTTTGACAACTAGGGCAAAAAACTCAGTAATCCTAAAGACATCGCCAATCAACTGGCAAAATTTTACTCCAAACTATATAACCTCAGCACCTCGGATCCTAAATCCATACCTGACACACACGAAATCCACTCATTCCTTAGCAAGCTTCACTTACCAACCCTCACACAGGAGTAACTTGACTCCCTCTCCCTTCCCTTTACCGCAAAAGAAGTGGGCTTGGCTATTACCTCTCTTCCACTTCACAAATCGCCAAGACTGGACGTTTACTGCAATGAATTCTACAAAACATACACCTCTCTCCTTTCTCCACACCTCTGCTCCACATACAACTACATAGCGCAAACCGGCTCCAATTCCCCAGAAGCGCAAGAGGCCCTCATTACCGCCATTCCAAAGCCTGGGAAACCCTTCGAATTACCAGCAAATTACCACCCGATCTCGTTACTCAACACTGAAATCAAACTTTACGCCAAATCCCTGGCAACCAGGCTAACCCCTATTATAAAGTAAAAATTTACTAAAATGCATGATATTAAAACAAGTGCTAGAATCAAATTATTAATCCTATGTGAATAGTTCTTGTGCAAAGTAACTCGTGCAAAAAAGTGCTAGTGCAAAAATTATAAACACAATAGTGCAAAAGATATATATATATATAAAGTGCAAAAAATAAAGTCCTTTTCATATAGACAGCTTCAATGCATCAAAACTGCATCCTTCACCACTGGTCACCGCATGCAAGTGCACACATTGGGGGCTCACCAGAACTTAGGATAATAACAGCCTGTCAGTCAGCAAAGGGATCTCATCCCAAATCCGTCTTTGAGGACCCACACCACAAGGATTCATTGCTCTCCAATTATGGCAGTAATGGGAGACAAGCAGAGAAAACCCTCATAGTGTATCTCTTTAAACAAAGCAGTTTATTTCCAACACAAAATGCGCTTACGTTAAAACCATATTGCATGCGGTGACCAGTGGTGAAGGATGCAGTTTTGAAGCATTGAAGCTGTCTATTTGAAAAGGACTTTATTTTTTGCACTTTATATATATATATATATATCTTTTGCACTATTGTGTTTATAATTTTTGCACTAGCACTTTTTTGCACGAGTTACTTTGCACAAGAACTATTCACATAGGATTAATAATTTGATTCTAGCGCTGCTTTTACTATCATGAATTTTAGTAAATTTTTACTTTGCATTATTTATTTATAGCATCTGCTTTATATTATATTATATTATATTCATTAGTATATTTATTTGACACTTTTTAGCGCGGTGTTTTCTCTGTTATTTATAACCCCTATTATACCAGACCTGGTCCACATAGACCAAGTTGGATTTCTGGCAGGGCATCAAACCTCCAATGGAACCAGACACTTTATTGATCTCATCCAGTGGTCGGAACACCACAGAATGCCTTCTCTGCTGCTATCACTGGAAGCAGAGAAGGCGTTCGACCGAATCCACTGGCGGTACCTCTCCCTAGTCCTCTCCAAATTTGGTTTTGAGGAACGGATCCTTCAAGCTATTTTGAGCCTCTATACAACACCCACTGCCAGAATCTGGGCTAACGGAGCGATCTCAGACCCCCTACCAATTTTTAATGGCACCAGGCAGGGCTGCCCCCTGTCACCTCTAATTTTTGCCCTTGTTATGGAACCGCTGGCACAAGCAATACGTATGTCCCCACAAATAAAAGGCATAACCACAGGGTCCACAACACTTAAAATTGGATTGTATGCCGACAACGTCATCATCTCACTCACAGATGATCTTGACTCACTCACTCCACTTTTGCAACTCCTAGATTAATTCAGTAGGATCTCCCTGTACAAAATGAATTACGCCAAATCATCCATGTTAGGCATATCCATACCGCAGTCTACTAGACAACAGATCTCGGCGAGTGCCCCCTTCACATGGGATCCCAACACTGCTCTTACCTATCTAGGTATTCAGTTAACAGTGCTCTCGTCCAAACTGCTCCACACCAATCTACAGAACTTGCTTACCAAAACCAAACAAATCGCCCAAGACTTACAAAAAACTGCGACTTCATGGGCAGGACGGATGGCTTTTGTGAAAATGTTTATTTTACCTCACATTCTTTATATGTTCCGAGCACTACCAATACCCATTCTCACTTCAGACCTCAAAAAACTTCAAGCCATCACAAATCTTTGCATATGGAAAAACAACCCGCCCACGTGTACACCAAAAATCCTTTGCACACCAACTAAATACACTGGCATGGGCGTCCCAAACATCAGCCTCTATTACAAGGCTTCTCTCCTAACCCCATCCAAAGACATGGTGTAACCCGGCAACGCCGCCTACATGGCTCCAAATTGAACAAGCCTCCATGAGCACATCTCCAAAGTATCTCCTCTGTGCCAATCTGCTGCAACCTCACCTTCACAAATCCTTCCTGGATTCAGTCACAACGACCATAAAAGTGTGGAATGCAACATTTCAAATAGCCACAGGACTAGATCCATCAATCCTTTCTCAAATCCCACTGACCACCTTAGAACTTAGAATTCCAAATTCCTCCTTTGCCACATGGGTAAAGGCAAGCATCAAAAATTTGGACCTCCTTTTCACCAACAACACTTTAAAAAACCTACCAGTCGTTGAGTAAACAATTTAAACTAAGTCCTAAACACTTCTACATGTACCTTCAAGCAAGATCAGCACTCCACAAACTAAAATTTTCAAACGGATTTCTGCTACCCAACCTGACTATGTACTATACTAATACCCAAATCTCCACAAAAGGTATTTCTGGCATCTACAGACTCCTACTCAGCCCACTGTCCACAAGCAAATCAACCTCCATGCTACCCTGGGAAGAATGGCTGAACCAAACCTACACCACCAAGCAATGGCACTTAGCTCTGAACAGCACCCGATCAACCTCCCATTGCATCTCCCACTGGGAGACAGCAAAGAAAATCTTTCACAACTGGTACCTAACCCCATCCAAGCTGGCTCGCATCTACCCCACAACACCCCCCCCTATGTTGGAGACAATGTGGCCACAAAGGCTCATTACTTCATGTTTGGTGGTCATGCCCTGAACGACACCCCTTCTGGTCACACCTATCTGCCTCCGCCACCCAGCTCATGAGCTGTCAACTCAAACTCACCCCACAAATGACACTGCAGGGTCTGGACTCCTACCATTGGCCCCCTAAGCTCAACACCCTCATCAACCACATCTTTATAGCAGCTCATCTAGCTCTAGCCAGAAAATGGAGAAATCCTACCCCACCCACTCTGTAAGATGCAATCATAATCTTTAATGAAAATTGTCGTATGGAACACGCCTTCGCCAAAGCTCACCTCACAGTACCTGCATTCTTGGAACAATGGGACCCGCTGCTCCACAACCCCAAAGGTCCTGAAGCCCTTCAATGAACAACCCGCCACCACATTCACCTTGTGTGCTCACCACTTGACACTGGAACTATAATCCCATCAGCAACTATCCTTAGTATACCTGTAACCCCTCTCTATTGTAAGATTTCATAACTGTCTGACACAAATATACTACCAATACGATCCTCCGAATCTCTATATATCTCACTTTCAATATACTAGTTAAACCTATTGTATTACACCTGCTAATATCCCATAAGCTTATCTGTAACAGTAACCCATATACTTGCTATCTGTAACTTGTATTATACTTCAATAAAATATCAAGTTAAAAAAAAAAAGAAAGCTGGGGAGGAATCCACTGCGAGGGAACAAAGAAACAAAAAAAACTTTAACCTCAAAGTAAGGGTCCAAGACCTGCAGCCTGGAGATCGGGTGTTGTTATGCAACCTAGGCATTCCTGGAAAGCATAAGTTGGCTGATCAATGGTGTTCACAGCCTTACATCATCTGCAAAATGCTTACCAGGGCTTCCCGTGTATCAGAAGGGAAGACTGGCCTACTCAAGAATTGGCATTGAAACCACTTGCTGCCTATATCCGACGCTATCCCAGTGTCCCCACCTTCCTGTCCAGAGACATTTTATTCCCCTACTCTAAGGCGCAGAACTCATAGGGGTCCCGAATGTATACCTCAAGAGGAGGAAAGTGATGAGGAAGAACTAACTATGATTGGCCATGGGTTCCCTCACCTGAGGACAACACTAAAGTCTCCAAAGTTCCTAGGAAGAACAGTAATGAAGGCGTCTCCCCACAGAAGGGTCGAACCTCAGCTGTTTGAGGCCAAAGCGCCTATACCTCCCCCTGTGAGAGAGTGGAAGTCAAGACAGAGCCAAGTGACCACCTGGAAATGCCAGATCCTGTGGAAACTACTGTTCCCCTCAGTCCTGAAGTAGAAAGTGAGATTGTTCCTGAGAACCTGGAGGAGCCAGGGCCCGAGCCAGAACATGGATGAAGTTTCAGGGGAACAGAACGTGAGTCCGAACCGTTGGACAGTATCTATTCAAGACTAAGACAGAAGGTTTATCCTCCCAGGAGACTGATTTACGATGCCCTTGGGGAAAGCGCTGATGAACTTGTCACTACTGCTCACCATTCTAATCAAGCACCTGCCTCTTTTACCGAACCTTTGGTAGAGGATGATCCTGATCCACCTCCTGACAGTATTGGGTGGGCCACTAGTCTATTACTGGCCTGTCATCAAAATGATATGACTCTGTCTGATAATGTATATAGTTTATTGTTAGAAAATCCTTTTATGAGTCAATTGTTGGATGCTGCAGCCTCTGGTTTGGAAAATAACTAACTGTTTACCTTTCAATGTAATACTTTAAAGTGATTCCATTGGTTGTGTCCTGTCTTTGGGGACCAAAGACTTTCAAGTGGGGGGAGGATGTAGCCAACTGTGGACTAGAGTTACGTGGTTCTGCAGACCACCCCCTTCGTTCTTCCACTGCACCTGTATTCCTCTAGTGCTGGGCTGTAGTGACTGACATCATACCCCCAAGCAGGGAGGATTTTGGGATTAGTAGTCTCTTGAGCAGACATTCTGATGCTGTGAACTATCCCTGGACTACACATCCCAGAGGGCTCTCTGCAACACCAAAAGACCTCTGGGAGAAACTATAAAAGGGGCAGCAGATCCGGCCCGTGCTCTCTTATTCCTGGGCTCCATTGAGTGAACACCTCGCTGTGCAGGAGGGTTGCGGCCTACCACGCGGCAATCCAGTGACTCCAGCCTGGCCCCCGGAAGGCCCAACTCTGCTTGCTGTTCACAAGACATCACCGCAGTACCACCTCATCAGACGGACCCGAGGCCAGCAGCTGGCTGGTTATCACTGTTTGTTCCGCAGTAGGACATCTCATCTAGAATCTCTGTTTGGGAGGTTTCTATCAGGCTCTTCAGTTGATGAGATGGCAACCGCCCACCGGTTACAACCCCCTGCCTTGTTATCTTGCTTGGACACTGTGTACAGACACCTTGCCCACAGAAACACTTTATTGCATTACATAGGACACTGTACATAGACATCTATACCCTGAAGTAAGGAACACCACTAGCCAGTTTAAGCTGTTCTGCTCACCTTAACATCACGGTGTCATACCTTGGATATATAATTCAAAGAGCTCCAACTGGCAATGAAGATCACTGTAGGCCTGCACTCTGGACATTGCTGTTACCATTAATTAAAGGGCTGCTATCCTATTCCTATTCTATCTGGTCTCTCGTTAGGACGTAAAGGTTTAATAGGATGGACTGGGATTCCCATTTAGTGTGATATAGTTTTGCAGTAACTAGTGGATTATTTTATTATCACTCATTTATTCTCTAACTGTTTCACTGTACATACAGTATCACACAAAAGTGAGTACATCCCTTTTTGTAAATATTTTATTATATCTTTTCATTCTGAAGAACACTGAAGAAATTACACTTTGCTACAATGTAAAGTAGTGAGTGTACAACTTGTATAACAGTGTAAATTTGCTGTCCCCTCAAAATAATGCACAGCCATTAATGTCTAAACCGCTGGCAACAAAAGTTGTATACCCCTAAGTGAAAATGTCCAAATTGGGCCTAATTAGCCATTTTCCCTCCTCTGTGTCATATGACTCGTTAGTGTTACAAGGTCTCAGATGTGAATGTGGAGCAGGTGTGTTAAATTTGGTGTTATCGCTTTCACTCTCTGATACTGGTCACTGGAAGTTCAACATGGCACCTCATGGCAAAGAACTCTCTGAAGATCTGAAAAAAGTATAGTTGCTCTACATAAAGATGGCCTAGGCTATAAGAAGATTGCCAAGACCCTGAAACCAGTGGCCAAGACCATACAGCGATTTAACAGGGCAGGTTCCACTCAGAACAGGCCTCACCATTGTCAACCAAAGAAGTTGAGAGCACGTGCTCAGCTTTCAGAGGTTGACTTTGGGAAATAGAAGTATGAGTGCTGCCAGCTTTGCTGCAGAGGTTGAAGCGGTGGGGGGGTCAGCCTGTCAGTGCTCAGGCCATACGTCGCATACTGCATCAAATTGGTCTGCATGGCTGTTGTCCCAGAAGTAAGCCTCTTCTAAAGATGATGCACAAGAAAGCAGTTTTCTGAAGACAAGCAGACTAAGGACATGGATTACTGGAATGTCCTGTGGTCTGATGAGGCCAAGATAAAATAATTTGGTTCAGATGGTGTCAAGCGTGTATAGCAGCAACCAGGTGAGAAGTACAAAGACAAGTGTGTTTTGCCTACAGTCAAGCATGGTGGTGGGAGTGTCATGATCTGGGGCTGCATGAGTGCTGCCGGCACTGGAGAGCTACTGTTCATTGAGGGAACCATGAATGCCAATATGCGCTGTGACATACTGAAGCAGAGCATGATCCCTTCCCTTCAGAGACTGGACCACAGGGCAGTATTTCAACATGATAACGACCCCAAACACATCTTCAAGATGACCACTGCCTTGCTAAAGAAGTTCAGGGTAAAGGTGATGGACTGGCCAAACATGTCTCCAGACCTAAACCCTATTGAGCATCTGTGGGGCATCCTCAAATGGAAGGTGAAGGAGTGCAAGGTCTCTAACATCCATCAGCTCTGTGATGTCATCATGAAGGAGTAGAAGAGGACTCCAGTAGCAACCTGTGAAGCTCTGGTGAACTCCATGCCCGAGAGGGTTAAGGCAGTGCTGGAAAATAATGGTGGCCACACAAAATATTGACACTTTGGGCCCAGTTTGGAGATTTTCACTTAGGGGTGTATTCACTTTTGTTGCCAGTGGTTTAGACTTTAACCACTACAGATCCGCTCTATAGACGATAGATGGCTACAGCGCAGACCTGAATTGCCGGGTGGGCGTCCATGGACGTCCTCCCCTTTTGCGCATTTCCCACACGCACTCACAGCTGCCGGCGGCGTGCTCTCGCGCATGCTGCGTGGGCGTGCCCATGGGTTGGACGGACTCGATGTCCGCTGGTGACCCGCGATTAAACACGGCGGTTCCCCATTCTGTGAGGGGGACATGACAGATCTACTGATCCCTGTAATCGGGATCAGTGAGATCTGTTATGTCCCTGCCAGCCCAGCCCCCATACAGTTAGAACACAATGAGGGTACACATTTAACCCCTTGATCCCCCCTTAGTGTCAACCCCTTCCCTGCCAGTGACATTTACTGTATACAGTAATCAGTGGCTATTTTTAGATCTGATCGCTGTATACATGTCAGTGGTGTCAAAAGTGTCCGATCTGTTATATATCGCAGTACCAATAAAAATCGCAGACCGCTGCCATTATTAGTAAAAAAAAAATAATAATAAAAACGCCATAAATCAATTCCCATAGTTTGTAGATGCGATAACTTTTGCGCAAACCTATCAATATACGCCTATTGTGAATTTTTTTTACCAAAAATATGTAGAAGTATATATATCGCCCTAAACTGATGAATAATTTTATATATATATATATATATATATATATATATATATTTTTTTTTTTGGATATTATAGCAAAAAGTAAAAAATATTGTTTTTTTTTTCAAAATTGTTGCTCTTTTTTTGCTTGTAGCGCAAAAAATAAAAACCGCAGAGGTGATCAAATACCACCAAAAGAAAGCTCTATTTCTGGGAAAAAGGGACATTTTGTTTGGGTACAATGCAGTGCAATTGACAGTTGCCTTATTGCATAAAGTGCTCTGGTCAGGAAGGGGGTAAATCCTCCCGGGGCTGAAGTGGTTAATGGCTGTGTGTTGAGTTATTTTGAGGGGACAGCAAATTTACACTGTTATACAAGCTGTACGCTCACTACTTTACATTGTAGTAAAGTGTAATTTCTTCAGTGTTGTCGCATGAAAAGATATAATAAAATATTTACAAAAATGTGAGGGGTGTACTCACTTTTGTGAGATACTGTATGCAGGGCCGGTGCTACCACTAAGCAAACTAGGCAGCCGCCTAGGGCACACTGCTGCCTAGGGGCACCCGGCTGCTGTTTTCCCTCTGCGTCTGCATGCTCTACAGGCTGCAGCATGTAACTAACTCAGTCTCCGGCAGCTGCTCCGTCCAATCGGTAGTGTAATTAGAGGCACTGAGCAGCACTGGAGCCAATGCTAGAGGAAGCAGTGCTGATGCTTCCTGTATAGCGCAGCCTCTTGTCACATG
The DNA here is from genome assembly GCA_018402905.1 of Glandirana rugosa. Classification (NCBI taxonomy): domain Eukaryota; kingdom Metazoa; phylum Chordata; class Amphibia; order Anura; family Ranidae; genus Glandirana; species Glandirana rugosa. The sequence goes on from BLSH010351360.1 coordinate 336,838, forward strand.
GGCAGGGCAAAGGGGGTGGAGTCAGGGGTGAAGCCAATGGGTGCAGCAAAATAAGGTATCGCCTAGGGTGTCAAAAATCCTTGTACCAGCCCTGACTGTATGTGTATTCTGCAACTGTGATTCAGCTGTTTCCTTTTGGGGATTCCTCACCTGAGTCTTGGCTATTATCCAGGCTGATCAATAACCCCTTGTACATACAGTCAGGTCCATAAATATTGGGACATCAAGATAATTCTAATCTTTTTGGCTCAATACACCACCACAATGGATTTGAAATGAAACAAACAAGATGTGCTTTAACTGCAGACTTTCAGCTTTAATCAGGTGAACAGTGTAGGAATTACATCAGTTTTGTATATGTGCTTCCCACTTTTTAAGGGGCCAAAAGTAATGGGACAATTGGCTGCTCAGCTGTTCCATGGCCAGGTGTGTGTTATTCCCTCATTATCCAATTTACAAGGAGCAGATAAAAGGTCCAGAGTTCATTTCAAGTGTGCTATTTGCATTTGGAATCTGATGCTTTCAACTCTTAATATGAAATCCAAAGAGTTGTCACTATCAGTGAAGCAAGCCATCATTAGGCTGAAAAAACAAAACAAACCCATCAGAGAGATAGCAAAAACATTAGGTGTGGCCAAATCAACTGCTTGGAACATCCTTAATAAGAAAGAACGCACCGATGAGCTCAGCAACACCAAAAGACCCAGAAGACCACAGAAAACAACTGTGGTGGATGACCGAAGTATTCTTTCCCTGGTGAAGAAAACACTCTTCACAACAGTTGGCCAGATCAAGAACACTCTCCAGGAGGTAGGTGTATGTGTGTCAAAGTCAACAATCAAGAGAAGACTTCACCAGAGTGAATACAGAGGTTTCACCACAAGATGTAAACCATTGGTGAGCCTCAAAAACAGGAAGGCCAGATTAGAGTTTGCCAAACAACATCTAAAAAAGCCTTCACAGTTCTGGAACAACATCCTATGGACAGATGAGACTAAGATCAACTTGTACTAGAGTGATGAAAAGAGAAGAGTATGGAGAAGGAAAGGAACTGCTTATGATCCAAAGCATACCACCTCATCAGTGAAGCATGGTGGTGGTAGTGTCATAGCGTGGGCATGTATGGCTGCCAATGGAACTGGTTCTCTTGTATTCATTGATGATGTGACTGCTGACAAAAGCAGCAGGATGAATTCTGAAGTGTTTCGGGCAATATTTTCTGCTCATATTCAGCCAAATGCTTCAGAACTCATTGGACGGCACTTCGCAGTGCAGATGGACAATGACCCGAAGCATACTGCGAAAGCAACCAAAGAGTTTTTTAAGGGAAAGAAGTGG
>BLSH010351360.1:350986-366851 GCA_018402905.1 Glandirana rugosa
TCAATGATTGGCACCATAGCTTGTAGACTCTATAACTTTCACAAGGACCAAATAATATACACTTATTTGGGTTATTTTTACCAAAGATAGGTAGCAGTATAAATTTTGGCCAAAATTTACAAAGAAAAATTACTAATTTGCAAAATTTTATGACCGAAACAAAGAAAAAGGCATTTTTTCAAAAAAATTTCAATCTTTTTTTATTTATAGCTCAAAAAATAAACCCCCTCCTAGTGATTAAATACCACCAAAAGAAAGCTCTATTTGTGTGAAAAAAAGGACGCAAATTTCATATGGGTACCGTGTTGCATGACTGAGTAATTGTCATTCAAAGTGTGATAGCGCTGAAAGCTGAAAAATGGCCTGGACAGGAAGGGGGTTTTCGTGCCAGGTACTGTTGTGGTTAACTACTAAAAACTAACACCACCAAACCACAACCATATGCATTGCGTTGCGTTGCCGTTTTGGCATGGCCCCATTCAGGTGAATAGGTAATGCTACCTATGTGCAAACGGTGGGGGGGGGGGGGTATTTTTTCTGTGGCATAATGAAGAGCTTTGTTGCCGCAGCATGTATACTCCTCTGTCAACTGCCTTTGCAGCTTAAGGGGGAGAGGTTGGTTGGGTGGGGGTGAAAATGTGGCTCAACCGCGTGTTTTTGCCAAATTCTCCCCCAACTGCAAGTGTAAACAAGAAAAGAAAAACACTCTGCAAACTGCCTGAATCTGGGACAAATGTACTTTCTATCCTGGACACAACCATTGATTTTTCTTGATTTTCTTGGTTTTTCTTCTGCTGTCACATAGTCCAGAGGCAGAGAACACAAAAAGCTATTGGTGCACACAATTTCTAGCCAGATGAACAGCATTTTTTTTTGCACTTGCTATACAGATATAATAAAACACTTTCAATTGCATATTCAACAAACCAGAAGGAAGCAAACAAGTTACATTTATTTTTAGAGTTCACAAACACTTTAATGTTACATTTTTCTGTAGCGCTCTCTTAAAGAGGAGTTCCAGCTTGTATTAAAAAAAAATTAAAAGTCAGCAGCTACAAATACTGTAGCTGCTGACTTTTAATATAAGGACACTTACAGTATCTCACAAAAGTGAGTACACCCCTCACATTTTTGTTAATATTTTATTATATCTTTTCATGTGACACTTTGTGACCGAAGAAATTACACTTTGCTACAATGTAAAGTAGTGAGTGTACAGCTTGTATAAAAGTGTAAATTTGCTGTCCCCTCAAAATAACTCAACACATAGCCATTCATTTCTAAACCGCTGGCAACAAAAGTGAGTACGCCCCTAAGTGAAAATGTCCTAATTGGGCCCAAAGTGTCAATATTTTGTGTGGCCACCATTATTTTCCAGCACTGCCTTAACTCTCTTGAACATGGAGTTCACCAGAGATTCACAGGTTGCCACTGGAGTCCTCTTCCACTCCTCCATGATGACATCACGGAGCTGGTGGATGTTGGAGACCTTGCGCTCCTCCACCTTCCGTTTGAGGATGCCCCACAGATGCTCAATAGGGTTTAGGTCTGGAGACATGCTTGGTCAGTCCATCACCTTTACCCTCAGCTTTTTAGCAAGGCAGTGGTCATCTTGGAGGTGTGTTTGGGGTCGTTATCATGTTGGAATACTGCCCTCTGGCCCAGTCTCCAAAGGGAGGGAATCATGCTCTGCTTCAGTATGTCACAGTACATGTTGGCATTCATGGTTCCCTCAAAGAACTGTAGTTTCCTAGTGCCGGAAGCAGCCCCAGACCATGACACTCCCACCACCATGCTTGACTGTAGGCAAGACACACTTGTCTTTGTACTCCTCACCTGGTTGCTGCCACACATCCTTGACACCATCTGAACCAAATAAATTTATCTTGGTCTCATCAGACCACAGGACATGGTTCCAGTAATCCATGTCCTTAATCTGCTTTTCTTCAGCAAATGTTTGTGGCCTTTCTTGTGTATCATCTTTAGAAGAGGCTTCCTTCTGGGATGACAGCCATGCAGACCAATATGATTCAGTGTGCGGCGTATGGTCTGAGCACTGACTGGCTGACCCCTCACCCCTTCAACCTCTGCAGCAATGCTGGCAGCACTCTATTTCCCAAAGACAACCTCTGGATATGAGGCTGAGCACGTGCACTCAACTTCTTTGGCCGACCATGGCGAGGCTTGTTCTGAGTGGAGCCTGTCCTATTAAACCGCTGTATGGTCTCGGCCACCGTGCTGCAGTTCAGTTTCAGGGTCTTGGCAATATTCTTATAGCTTAGGCCATCTTTATGTAAAGCAACATTCTTTTTTTCAGATCCTCAGAGTTCTTTGCCATGAGGTGCCATTTTGAACTTCCAGTGGCCAGTATGAGAGAGTGAGAGTGATAATGCCAACTTTAACACACCTGCTCCCCATTCACACCTGAGACCTTGAAACAGTAATGAGTCACATGACACCGGGGAGGGAAAATGTGTAATTGGGCCAAATTTGGACATTTTCCCTTAGGGGTGTACTCAGTTTTGTTGAGGTTTAGACATTAATGGCTGTGTGTTGAGTTATTTTGAGGGGACAGCAAATTTACACTGTTATACAAGTTGTACACTCACTACTTTACATTGTGGAAAAGTGCCATTTCTTCTGTGTTGTCACATGAAAAGATGTAATAAAATATTTACAAAAATGTGAGGGGTATACTCACTTTTGTGAGATACTGTACCTGTCCAGGGAGCCCGTGATGTCTGCATCCAAAGCCGACCCATCCACTGCGTCCGGGTGCAGGCACCGGCATCCTTACTAAGGGAAAAAGGCCGCCTGTTTTCTACTGAGCACGCGTGAGTTGCGCTGCATTTCCTGAATGGTCCCACTGTCTTCTGGGACCTGTGTGTGTCTCTCAGAAGGTAGCAGGTGGCGTAGGTCGGCATCCTTACACGGAGGTGGGAGTGGGTACTTGTTTTTGACATATATCCGTTCCCCCCTCCCCCCAAAAAGTGCCATATGTGGCACCGGAGGGGGGAGGAAGTAGATAAGTGGAGTTTCCATTTTTGGGTGGAACTCCGCTGTAACCTACTGGCCCATGCACTGACTCATGAGTCCCTAATATGTAATTCTATATGCCCAGCTAAGAAAAGTAAACCCCTGTTTTGATTTTGTTTTACTGCCCAACATCTTGCATATGTATACATTTAAACCTGCTGCAGGAGACAAGTGAAAAAGGCTAAAAACCCAATGAAATCTGACCTTAATGATCACTTGTATTGACACTCTGGAGTCTAATTATCTATTCTAGAATCACAGTGAAAAGTAAATTGGTTAATTAGAACATGGAAACTGTTGCATGCTATTTGTTGTTTTTATTTTTGTTTTTTTACCACACTATTGTATATCATAGGTCAGTAGTCTGATCACCACTTTTCAAATTAATGAACTTTATAACTGAGTTTTAAAAACAGTTTTAACTGGGTCCAGTGGTGGTTGCTGCTCCATTTTTTTGTTTTTTGGGGGGGGGGCGATTGTTTGCCTCCCGCTCGCACGCCAGCCCCGCTTGCAAGCCCGCCAGTCCCATCCAGACACTTACCCCATCCAGGTCGCAGGTGGCTTTGGCGGCTTCTCCGGCTTATCCTCCCAGTCAATCCGGTCTCAGAACCCGCCTCCTGTCCTGACTGGCCGGGAGGAGAAGCAGGAAGACAATAGTGAATCAATATTCACTTATGTCACAAGTGGGTGGGCTCTAATCATGTGCTTCACCAAATAAAAAAACTCATAGAACTCTATGTGTCCAATGCCCTGCATGGAGATTAGGGGCCATGCGCACATAGATTAGCGCCCCTTATGGATGGGCCGCTGCTGACTCTGGGTCTCTAATTCAGTGACATTCGTTTTAGAAACAAGCAAGCTCAGTCCATTCAAGACATACTGTATTTTTCAGCTTTGGACAATGTAGGAGAGAGGTTATGTGGCTCCATCTTATGTATTTGATCTCACTTCCTGTTCTAGTTACAGGATTGTCAGTTGCAGAAGGTGAGTTAACATTTAAATGGGAACTCAGACAGGAACACAAAGATGATGGAAGTTTATGTCCTACCCTAACATATTTAAAAAAATATATATATTTTTTTTGTTGTGCTTGCGGTAGAGAATTCCCCTTACTTCCCTTAATGATGTCACTGGAAAAGAAAGTGAAGGGATATCTCCAATAGGGACACAAACAGCAATGAAACAGTTCTATACTGTACCAGCTTCTCTCTTTTCAAGACTAAAAATAAAGTCCTGGCTGGACATCTGCTTATAGTGTCTTTTTGCCAGAACTTTGTCTAGGCTGGAACACAAACATTGGTAGTAAGCAAGTTTAATTATAACACCTATTGAAACGTTGCAAGGCTATCTGCACATTCAAGCGAGTTGGTGTTGCATTGCATTGCAGTGTGCTTGGCACAGTACAAGTGCACCACACCTGTCAAACTTAGCAGTATAGAGAAAGTGAAGATTACATCTCCCATACACATTAGGAGGGACAAAAGAAAACAATACAAACAGCGTTAAAGTGGGCCATCAGATATATTTTTAATGTTAACTGCATGCATGTGTAGCGCCCCCCTGGTACTTCTAAAGGCAATATAAAACCTCCAGAGACAGGGAACTAGTTAGCATTTACACCAGAGCTGAGTCCATGGCTATAATGGGGAGTTTTGAACAAAAACTGGGCACGTCACTTTTATTTTCAAAGCTTTAGGCTGGGTTCACACTATTGCCACATGCCGAATTTTGGACTGAATTCGGACCTGAAACGGACCAAAAGACGCACAGGACCGCTGTGCAAATTTGCACCGAAGTCGCAGCGGAGATGTGTGAACCGGCTCCTTAGAGAGCCGGTCACAATCTCCTACCATGCAAATTGGATGTGGGGAAACCTGCATCCAATTCGCATAGGTGCGAAATCAGCTTTAATGTTGAACTTGGAAAGAAGGTAATAGAAGAGAGGGTTAGTGGTCTCAGATACCAGCAGCAGATCACTTACAGACTCCAAAAACCAAATACAAAGTACAGCTTCACAGTGTCAGGACCTTCAAGCCAACCCGGCAACACTGCAAACACATTTTTTGATGTAGAGCAAGATCCAGCTTCACAGTGTCAGAACCTTTAAGCCGATCCGGCAATACTGCAAGCACATTTTAGGATTCTGGTGCATTCTCCAAATGAGTCTCCAGGCCCTTCTGAGAGACCAGCCTTCATCTTGGCTCTCTCTAGCAAGGGTCCTCCCCTGGGTCTTCTTACCTTGGCTTGGCTTCTGTCAGACCAGGCAAGACAGCCTCAGGACCACCTCAACATTAGTAGGCCCCCGATAGGTTTCTGGGCCTAAGCACAGAACGCACTTCAGCAGCATCTCCTCAGGGAGCGAGCACATGGCCCACCCCAAATATTTATCTCTTCTCCTGGCATGCACCAGTGGCCAATAACCTCCTACTGGGCTGGCTTGAAGAAATATAATATTCATAACTCAGTCTATTTGTACAATCTCATAATATGTATTGCCTGAGGTACCAATGACACCTACTGGCAACAGTGAGAAATACACAACCCAACTAAGTTTAGGGAAAGGCCAAATATAAACTGTAAAATCAGTCTTAGCTGCCTAAAGCCCAGCCAAAAATTACATTTGCATAGTAGCTGGAAATTCAATACAGTATGTGTCTCCTACCTTCCTTTTTTTCCAGGACTGCAACCTATTTAACCCTCTTTGGCATTCAACACGTTCAGCAGTGTCAGGTGACTGTGTCCCCTGACTCACACCATGGTTCCATTTTTGAAAGTACCAATGTTAATTCAATGCTCATTATGTGTAGTAGTCACAGGATGGAACCATAGCTTGTTCATGCTCAGGTAACATTAGTAAATAGGGTGAACCTCACTTACCCCTTACCCAGTTTCCAAGCACATAATTGATTGCATGATGTGAACATAGGGTACAGATGTTTAGCCTGAGTTTTTCACAAAGAAAGATATGTGCAACTACTGTACAGTGCACTAATTCATTAAATAATACAGGAAGACAACAAACACGTGGACATCATATGACAGCATATTCTACATAACTAAAATAAAGCTACGTAAAACAGACATATTTACTTCTCCTAATGTGTCCATACCGCTTAGCGATCTGAGTTGTCAACAGCAACAGAATCTCTCAATTGACTCACTCCTTAGAACAAAATTCCATGCTAAGTAAGCATGATTTGCCAAAACTTTGGTACCATATTTATATAGCTGAAGAACTTCTTCCTATGTTTGCTGCTGTATTTTCTTTCTGCAGTTTGGACAGGGTTAAACTAAATATTCATTAATGCAGAAGTGCACCAACCATCTTTAACCAGTTGCTGACCGCCCGCCGTGGCTTGACGGCGGCAACTTAGCTCAATATCGCAACTGTGTAGCAGGGGAGCCAGGGAGCGGGTAGGGTGGACTCGATGTCTGCCAGTCACCGGCAATCACTCCCCCGCAGTGAATAAATGAGGATCCGTTTGTGTAAACACACGGGTCTCCATTCTGACAGAGGAGAAATAGTGTGATCGTATGCTCCATGTATATGGGAGCAGCGATCACTCTCCTCCCCCAGTCAACCCAGCCAACACACAGTTAGAAACACAAAGCAGGTAACACAGTTAACCCCTTGATCGCCCCCTAGTGTTAACCCCTTCCCTGCCAGTGACATTTATACAGTAATCAGTGCATTTTCATAGCACTGATCGCTGTATAAATGCCAATGGTCCCAAAAAAGTGCCAAAAGTGTCTGACATGTCCGCCGCAATCTCACAGTCCTGCTAAAAATCGCAGATCGCCACCATTACTAGTAAAATATTTAAAAAAATAAAAACCCCATAAATTAATTCTCATTGTTTGTAAACGTGGCAACTTTTGCACAAACCACTTAATATACTCCGATTGCGATTTTTTTTTTTACCAAAAATATGAGAAAGATTATATATTGGCCTAAACTGATGAATAAATTTGTTTTTTATATATATATTTTTGGATATGTAATTTAGAAAAAAGTAAGAAATACTGTTTTTTTTTCAAAATTGTCGCTCTTTTTTCATTTAAAGCGGTGATTAGAAGTGACGCAGAGGTGATCAAATACCACCAAAAGAAAGCTCTATTTGTGGGGAAAAAAGGACAATAATTTTGTTTGGGTACAACATTGTATGACTGTGCAATTGTCAGTTAAAGCGACGCAGTGCAGAATAGCAAAAAGTGCTCTGGTCATTAAGGGGGAAATCCTTCCGGGGCTGAAGTGGTAAAAGCAGTAGTAAACACCGTTTGGACACTTGAACCTACAGGTAAGTTTAAAATACAGCTTATTTGTAGATACAAGGAATATGTCCCAAACGTGCACGGTTTAGGAGATATTCACTGTTTCTGCAGTCGGTGACATCACCGGTGGATGACCTCTGAAGGGACGCCATACATATGCCATCTCTTCCAAGCTCTGTGCCACAGCCGTAACTTCTGTGCTCAAGCGGGGGAGTGATGTTATCACGTCTCGGCCTTTCAAATGGCTAGAGCCTGCAAAAAGATAGGATGAGGATGCAAGCCCTCTCATTGGTGACAGTGTGCCACTGGAGAGCTTAGTTTTAAGGTAATTCTTTCATAATGTCCTAGCATAGAATGCATATTGGCACATTATTCCCTTAAAGTGCAAGGATAATTTTCTTCTTTTTTAATGCAAGAGTTTACTACCACTTTAAGGAAACCACTTTGTAATGCTTGTCCATGGCATGCCTCCAGTGCAGGGGGCAGCCATCTTGGCTAGGTTTTGACTGAGCCTGGCGGATGATTGGCTGATGCAACAGAGCAAGAAGAAGCTGAAGGTTGCTGAGAGGAAAGGGGAAGACAATCTTATAGCTGGAGAGGTGTGGAAAAAGATTGGGCTGCTAGCCAAACATAACTCTGCCATAGCGGACTACAATCGGGAGACTGTTCATTGCGAAGTGTGAGATGTTATTTGGATGCCTGGTGTAATCAGCCTTTACTAGAGAGCACTCCCACCTCTTGTAAGGAAGAAAAAGAGGGACTGTCTCAGCAGGATTGGCAGAGAGAGACCACAGCAACTTTGATCTCTGTTTGACTTGAACTTGACTTTTATTGAATAAGACACATGTCCAGAGATGCAGGAGAGGGCACCCTGGGTCTGGTGGGAGACTAATATCATACAAGTTAGTCTGTTGTCTGCTTGGAACTGTTGTGCTTTCTTCACGGCTCAAACTTTGCCAGACAACTTTTTTTTATCATTCACTAGTCAGTGTGACAAAACGGGGACTGTTATAACAAGTTATGTCTTTATATACTATTGCTAGGTAAATGCAGTTCAGTTCTGTTAAGTACTGATAGCCAGAATATGGCAGGTGTTTAACCATAGCTCTCAGAGTAACGTTACTTTCTTATTGATTGCTTGTAGAAGTACATTAGCTAAAATTTTTATTTGCTTGGCATAATAAATTCCTTGAAATACCTAAAGGTGTGTCTGTAAATGCTGGGTGAGTGAAGTGTGCCATCTTCAAGCGTGCAGTTAAATCACAAAACAATTCAGTGACTCCTCTGGGGGTAGCGCTACATTTACAATTTGACAACAACAATATACAGCTCTTCAGCCACAGTAACAATTTGGAACCTATAATGAGGCAAATCAAGTGATATCACGTAATATGGCTCAAAAAAACAAAATATATTCTTGTTAAAAAAAAAAGACAGGCACTATTATATGACAAATGAAAAACGTATTAAACAGGATCACTTGGCTATAGCAAACAAAATGTATATATTTATCTATTACAGGTGTAGCATCCCTATAGTGGAGGTGCTTTACTTTTGTAGATTTTTGGTAGGTGAGGAAAAATCTAGTCAGGCCTGACTGTAAGTGCAGGCCTGAATGTATGATCTGGGCTGGGTGTAGCTCAGGGGAGGGGCTGGAGATGGAGGGAAGGTACAGTCCTTAGAGATTCCTCCCCTTGAGCTGGGAAAGCTCTAGAAGGGGGGTGGGTGAGGAGGTGTCACTTCCTCATGCATGACGAGGAGCGCTGACCAATCCTCAGGTTGGATTGTGAGGGAGCAGGCCTCCTTAAATACAGCGATCTACCAGCAGGTGTCAGGAGAGTTTGGGTGGAAGAGATGAGGATGTTGCTGGAGCTGCGAATCAGGCCTCGCCCAGGAGGGAAGCCCCCAGTCTGGGAGGGTGCACCTGAGGCCTAGGGCTTGGGTGCAGCCGGGAGCGTGAGTCAGCTCCTGTAGTGGCACAGGGAAGCAGGAGAGCAGCTGAGTTCTACATGAAAAGAGACTCTTGAAAAGATCCACCAAATAGTCGGTGAGTCGCAGCCCCTGGGAGTTGGATGAGAGGGCTGAGACAGTCTGGGAGGAGAGCAAGCAGTCTGTAGAGGCCGGGAGGAGCCAACCAAGGGGAAGGAGAGCCATAAGACCACAGGACAGGCCTGATGGGTCTGGAAGATGGATGAGCTGGGAGTTGTAGTTCATCCAGGGCCCAGCTAGCACCAACATACTTAGCTACACAAGTGAGGGTCCATGGTTTCACGGATGGAAACTTGCAACTCTTACCCACAAAGGTTGGTCCTGAGGCCTTGCTAGCGGCTGCAGTAGGCCTCACCATGTGCTAGCTGTGGTGAAGAGGAAGTGTCATGGAGGTCTGATAAATTCCCTTTTGGACTATGGAGAAAACAGCGTAACGGTCAGCAAGTAGTGTGCTGGAAAGAGGAAAAGGAGAAGAGTAACGGTCAGCAAGTAGTGTGCTGGAGGAGAAGAAGTGTATGTACCGGAGGTGTATATAGTACGGTCCCATGTTCAATTACTGGGCATCCCACAGTCGTCCCTAATCCCTATCCAAATTCAATCCCTAAATGAGACAACGGAACAGAGTGCCGGCCTGTTCAGTGACTCCGGGTGTGTGGAATTCCTGTGATTGAGGACAGTGGGCTGGTGGACCACAACTATCAGCCACTCTTGAGGGAGAACATGGCTACACAGGTATTTATATAGCTTCTACAATTATGTACGCATACTGTATATGTATTTTACATTGACATCAGTCCCTGCCTTCAAGGAGTTTTCAATCTAAGGTCCCTAAGTCACATTCATACATGCATGGGCCAATTTAGACAGGAGCCAATTAGGTCCCATTCACATGTGTCTCCTGTACAGGGCCTTCTTTTACAGGCAGAATACACAACTGTTGTGTGCATCCCCATGCCAACGTCCCACTCATTTCTAGAGAGACGTGGCTGCACCGGTACAGTGCTGTGTCCTAATATAATGTGTGTAGGTGCAGGTCCCCAAAACACATTCACATTTTCACTGTAAATATATACAGTATATCACAAAAGTGAGTACACCCCTCACATTTTTGTAAATATTTTATTATACCTTTTCATGTGACAACACTGAAGAAATTACACTTTGCTACAATGTAAAGTAGTGAGTGTACAGCTTGTATAACAGAGTAAATTTGCTCTCCCCCCAAAATAACTCAACACACAGCCATTAAACCGCTATCAACAAAAGTGAGTACACCCCCTAAATGAAAATGTCCAAACTGGGCCCAAAGTGTCAATATTTTGTGTAGCCACCATTATGTTCAAACTCTGCCTTAACCCTCTTGGGCATGAAGTTCACCAGAGCTTCATAGGTTGCCACTGGAGTCCTCTTACACTCCTCCATGACGGCATTACAGAGCTGGTGGATGTTAGAGACCTTGCGCTCCTCCATCCTCTGTTTGGGGATGTCCCACAGATGCTCAATAGGGTTTAGGTCTGAAGACATGCTTTGCCAGTCCATCACCTTTACCCTGAGCTTCTTTAGCAAGCTAGTGGTCGCCTTGGAACCGGAATAAGATCATGCTCTGCTTCAGTATGCCACAGCACATGCTGGCATTCATGGTTCCCTCAATGAATTGCAGCTCCCCGGTGCCGGCAGCACTCATGCAGCCCCATACCATGACACACCCACCACCATGCTTGACTGTAGGAAAGACACACTTGTCTTTGTACTCCTCACCTGGTTGCCACCACACACGCTTGACACCATCTGAAACAAATAAGTTTATCTTGGTCTCATCAGACCATTGGACATGGTTCCAGTAATTCATGTCCTTAGTCTGCTTGTCTTCAACAAACTGTTTGCGGGCTTTCTTGTGCATCATCTTTAGAAGAGGCTTCCTTCTGGAACGACAGCCATGCAGACCAATTTAATGCAGTGTGGGGCATATGGTCTCAGCACTGACAGGCTGACCCCCCACCCCTTCAACCTCTGCAGCAATGCTGGCAGCACTCATGCATCTATTTCCCAAAGACAACCTCTGGATATGGCGCTGAGCACGTGCACTCATCTTCTTTGGTTGACAATGGTGAGGCCTGTTCTGAGTGGAACTTGTCCTGTTAAATCGCTGTATGGTCTTGGCCACCATGCTGCAGCTCAGTTTCAGGGTCTTAGCAATCTTCTTATAGCCTAGGCCATCTTTATGTAGAGCAACTATTCTTTTTTTCAGATCCTTGGAGAGTTCTTTGCCATGAGGTGCCATGTTGAACTTCCAGTGACCAGTATGAGAGCGATAACACCAAATTTAACACATCTGCTCCCCATTCACACCTGAGACCTTGTAACACTAAAGCATCACATAACACCGGGGAGGAGAAATGCCTAATTGGACCCAATTTGGACATTTTCCCTTAGGGGTGTACTCACTTCTGTTGCCAGCAGTTTCGACATTAATGGCTGTGTGTTTAGTTATTTTGAGGGGACAGCAAATTTACACTGTTATACAAGCTGTACACTCACTACTTTACATTGTAGCAAAGTGTCATTTCTTCAGTGTTGTCACATGAAAAGATATAATAAAATATTTACAAAAATGCGAGGAGTGTGCTCACTTTTGTGAGATACTGTATGTACAGTGAAACAACAGTTAGAGAATAAATGAGTGATTATAAAATAATCCACTAGTTACTGCAATACTATATTTTGTGAGATACTGTATATACAGTAGGAAAAATAATTATTTGATCCCCTGCAGATTTCGTAAGTTTGCCCACTTACAAAGAAGTGAAGGTTCTATCATTTTTATCATAGGTGTATTTTAAATGATAGAGACAGAATACCAACCAAAAATCCAGAAAACACATGATACAAATGTTATAAATTGAGTTGCAGTTCGGTGAGTAAAATAAGTATTTGATCCCCAAGCAAAACATGACTTGGTAGAGAAACCCTTGTTGGCAAGCACAGAGGTAAGACGTTTCTTGTAGTTTGTGACCAGGTTTGCACACATCTCAGTCCACTCTCTTTTTTACAGATCTTCTCTAAATCCTTAGAGTTTCTTGGCCGTCGCTTGGCAACTCGAAGTTTCAGCTCCCTCCATAAATTTTCTATAGGATTAAGGTCTGGAGAATGGCTAGGCCACTCCATGACCCTAATGTGCTTCTTCTTGAGTCACTCCTTTGTTGCCTTGATGGTATGTTTTGGGTCATTGTTATGCTGGAAGACCCATCTTCAGTGTTCTGGCTAAGGGAAGAAGGTTCTCATCCAAGATTTTATAATACATGTCTAGCCATCGCCCCCTTGGGGGTTGCTGAATGCTGTGGTTCACCTGATCACACTGCCCTCAATCACACTCTTTCCTCACATCTGGAGTCACAGAACAGGCTGGTACTTTGGTTTGTGTTTTTTTTCATTAGGGGATTGATCTTGGATAGGGTAGGGATGATTATGGGATGCCCATTGATCAACTGTTCTTTAATGGAACCTCTATATACATCATAGTGTATACACTTCTTCTTCTTCACTCCAGCACAAGACTTGCTGCATGATCAACTCTGTGTTCCTCTCTCCTGCACACAACTTGGTTCCAGCCTAGCTATCACATGGCGAGGCCTACTGTAGTTTTAGCATGACTTCTGAGCCACCTATTACAGGCAGGGACCATGGGGCAAGTGTAGCAAAGTACATAGGTGTTAGCTAGTCTGATGGACTACTGCTCCCTGCCCATCCTCTTCCAGGTCCTGCCAGCCCTCTTGGCTGCAATGGCCCTCTCCACTGCCACAGTGATACCACAGTCCCAACTGGCTCTTGTACCCTTTTCAGACTGTCTTTCATCCCAATCTGCTCTGTTGTACCTCTTCCAGCTTTTCTAGGAGTGCATCACTTAACGACGGAGATCTCTCCGATAGTGCTCTCTCCCGCTGTCCTTTCCCACTCTGCCTTGTGGCTCTCCTCCAGGATCTCACTCTCTCCTCCTGGCTGCACCTGAGCTCTCCAGCTCTTCCACCCGAACTCTCCTCCCAGACTGGGCAGACCCCAGGTATTTAAGGAGGCCTGCCGCCTGCCAGTCCAGGTTGGGGATTGGTCTCATTAACATACCTCAGGAAGCTTCACCTCCTCTTCCCAACCCTTTCTTCAAGAACTTTCTGAACCAGAAAGGAGGGGTTACCAAGGATTGTCACTACCTGTAGTCACCCGTCACTCCCTAGGTCACTCCCTGACCTAGAATCAAAACAATCAGGCCTGGCTTCCAGTCAGGCCTGACTAAATTTGCCTGTAGAGGGTGATACACATGGACCCATCCATTGGCCCCTCAATGCAGTAAAGTTGGTCAGAGAAACAGCCCCAAAGCATAATGTTTCCATCTCCGTGCTTGACTGTAGGGATGGTTTCTTAGGGTCACAGCCAGCATTTTTCTTCCTCCAAACACCGCAAGTCCCCCTTCTCAAGAAGGCACATGTACAGTCAATGCTAATGAACATCTAAATAATTCAGAGAAAGATTGTGAGAAAGTGCTGTGGTCAGATAAGACCAAAATTGAGCTGTTTGGCATTAACTTGACTCGTTGTGTTTGGAGGAAGAAAAATGCTGACTATGGCCCTAAGAACACCATCCCTACAGTTAAGCACTGAGGTGGAAACATGATGCTTTGGGGCTGTTTCTCTGCTAAAGGTACAGGCCTACTCTGCCGCATTGAGGGGCCAATGGATAGAGCCATCTATTGTAATATCTTAGATGAGAACCTTCTTCTCTCAGAACACTGTTCCCCAGAACACTGAAGATGGGTCTGGATGGGTCTTCCAGCATGACAATGAACAAAACCTACCGCTAAGGCAACAAAGGAGTGGCTCAAGAAGAACCACATTAAGGTCATGGAGTGGCCTTGTCAGTCCCCAGACCTTAAAGTGTTACTAAACCCAGCAATATAAAAATAGTCCATTTGCCCCCCTCAGTGCCCACAGCTTATAAATCTTAATTTTACATTAAAATACTGCCACTCAGGGGTGGCCCATGCATTAAGGGCGGACGGGCACCACCCCCCCATCCTTGCCGCCGCCTTCCTATCCATGCGCCCAGCTCCTTTGAGGATGCCAGACACATGGAATCCTATGGCGCGGGCGGGAGGAAGTGTTTTTTTTTTAAGCACCTGACTAGAGCCTGAGGCTCTAACAGGCTTCAAAAAGGGTGGGCTCGGGCGCTATTTTCACACTCAGGGCTGTAGATGGGGGGGGGGGGTTGGGGTGTTCAAACCCCCCCAGAGCATCCTGCCAAAAATAAAAAGTGTCTCTGCCCTGTCGTCTCTCATGGCGCCAGCACCGCAACAACAAACAGCGGAGCACAGTAGTCAGTATTGCGGGCGAAGTGGATGCAGCAGGTCGGGTGAGAGGCACACTGTCACAGGCACTTACGTTATGCTGTTATGACCAGGCTGTGCTGGGTTCCCAGATGGGTCCTTGTGTATCACCCTCTACAGGACCCCCCAGCCCTCCAAAAAGTGTAACTGTCACCATATATTACAATCACAAGGGATGCTTACATTCCTTGTGATAGCAATAAAAGTGATCAGATTTTTTTTTTAAGGAACAGTGTTAAAAATAAATAAATAGATAAAATTAAAAAAAAAAAAAGTAAAGCGCCACCGTCCCTGCGAGCTCGCACAGCAAAGAAGACGCATATATAAGTCGCGCCCACATATGAAAACGGTGTTCAAACCACACATGTGAGGTATCGCCAGAGTGTGAGCAATAAAGAATTATTGCTAGAAAGCAAAAGACCTCCTCTGCACCTCTAACCTGGTAACCGATAAAAATTTTTAAAGCGTCGCCTATGGAAATTTTTAAGTACCGGACTTTGTCGCCATTCCGCGAGTGCACGCAATTTTCAACCGTGTCATGTATGGTATCTATATACTTGGCGTAACATCCTCTTTCACAATATACAAAAAAATTGTGCTAACTTCATTGTTGTCTTGTTTTTTAACTCAAAAAAATACCGTGTGACAAAAAGTATTGCAACAATCGCCATTTTATTCTCTAGGGTGTTTGAAAAAAATATATATGTTTGGGGGTTCTAAGTAATTTTCTAGCAAAAAAAAATGTTTTTAGCTTGTAACTAGAGTTGAGCGAACCCGGACTGTAAAGTTCGGGTCCGTACCGAACTTTGGGGTGTCCGGGACCCGGACCCGGACTTTTCAAAAAAAGTCCGGGTTCGGGTCAAAAAGTTTGTGGGATCTCTTATTTTACCGCTAACAACGTTATGAAAAACAGTGTGCCATAAAAAAACTCAATTTTTTGTTCTGTTGTTACTTCAATCGTGTTAAAAAAACATATAACACTTTCTCCTACAATGCGGTTCATATATCTATGGTATGTACTGTGCCAACTTTTAACGCACGTGAGCGCCTTACCGCTGTTTCAGGCCATGAATTTTTAAAGGTATCCGCTGCGAAATTTTTAAAAATAGCCAATGGTCCAATCTCCACGTCTCCTCCAGAAAACGAAAGATCGTTATTAAGAAATAACGAGTGTGAGACCGCTATGGAGTGTACACA
>BLSH010351360.1:368543-409399 GCA_018402905.1 Glandirana rugosa
GTAACGTGTAGAGAAGACGTGTTAATAAAGTTCACACACACAGTGAAATCATTTTAAAAATAAGTGTGAATAAAAGATGTTGAATGATTGACGGTTTGATTTAAAGTGACACACACAATTGAAATAATTGTGCAGAAGAGATGTGCAATGTTTGACGGTTTCAATTAAAGTGATACACACATTTTAAAAAGAAGTGTGAATAAAAGATGTGGAATGATTTCCGGTTTGCTTTAAAGTGATACACACATTTTGCAGAACAGTGATATGGGTACTCCCGGCTTATTTATACTTTTTTGACACAGTTTGAAGATGATTTTAGAACAGTTCTATGGCCTCTAATGTTAATTAATACTTTTCAGACCCATTTTGAAGATGATCTCCATTTTTGCATTTTTCATGTTTTTATTTTTTTTTAAATATTTAAAGTTATTTCCCTGTTCCCATTTCTTTGTAGGTCACTTGTCCCACCCTTACCCACATTTCCTTCATTTTGCAGACCTCTAGGACCTTCCAGGACTATTTTACAGCACTTTTTGTACCTAAAAGTCCGGGTCTCCATTGATTTCAATGGGGTTCGGGGTCCGGGACAAAGTTCGGGTTCTGTCCGGACCCGAACCCGGACTTTGTCCCGAAGTTCAGCCGAACCAGCAGAACCCGGACTTCTAGAAGTTCGCTCAACTCTACTTGTAACCAACAAATGTAAAAAAGGGGCCCGGTTGGTAAGTGGTTAAAGTAGAACTTTTACCATGAAGGCCTCTTTCACACACACTGCAGTCCCTACTGTCATAGCTGTGTGTGCTCTGCTCATTGCTAATAACATATTCTAGGAGTTTTCTGTCTATTGGTGAGTCTCCCACCTCCCCAGTCCATGGTGTGCAGGCAGTGAGATGATGTGCTGTAACCTCCAGCAACCAATCAGTGAGCAGTCATGATGTGAATGGGGGGGCAAAGAAAATGTTTGCCCAGTGTCCAATCAATATTAAAGGTGGCCCTGGTCCTGCACTATATTCAAATGGCACTGCCCTTGCAATCTACAGTGGGTGTCAGTGAAATCTTAACGACAACTTATATGCTCTGTGCAATGGTTTTGCACAGAGTGACCCTGATCCTCCTCTTCTCTATGTGCCACAATAGAAACCTGCTTGCTACGGGGCACACAGTGCATGCTCATTCCTGTGCTGTGTGGATCTAAGGAGCCATGCTCCATAGACCCACACAGCACCGGTTGGCCCCCCCCGAACCCCCCCTGCTTCACCACTTGGTACCTGCTGCTGAACCCCCCCAGGACAAAAATTAATCTACGGCCCTATTCACACTGCAGCGCCTTCCTGCCAATCAGGAGGCAGGCTGGTGAGACCAGTTTCCCGATTGGCCAAAGCGCCAGGCGATCCTATTGGATGCCTAGGCGCTTTGGCAAGGAAGGGGAAACATGAGGCGCTGACGCCTCTGTCCGCCCTCTCCACATACCACCACCGCTGCGAGACAGGATGATCCTCTCCAGAGTCCACACAGTAAGTGCAGGACCTCTGGGATGGGGGTGTGTGCTGTCAGTGATGTCCGCAGCGGGGGGTAGTGCAATGTACTCCTATCTGGGGCTCTGTATACTCATATCTGGGGCTCTGTATACTGCTATCTGGTGGCCCTGTATACTCCTATCTGGGGTTCTGTATACCCCTATCTGGGGCTCTGTATGGGGCTCTGTATACTGCTATCTGGGGCTCTGTATACTCCTATCTGGTGCTCTGTTTACTGTTATCTGGAGCTCTGTTTACTGCAATCTGGGGCTCTGTATACTCCTATCTGAGGCTCTGTATACTCCTATCTGGGGCTCTTTATACCGCTATCTGGGGCTCTGTATACCTCTATCTGGGGCTCTGTATACTACTATCTGGGGCTCTGTATACTGCTATCTAGGGCTCTGTATACTCCTATCTGGGGCTCTGTATACCCCTATCTGGAGCTCTGTATACTCCTATCTGGGGTTCTGTATACTGCTATCTGGGGCTCTGTATACTCCTATCTGGGGCTCTGTATACTGCTATCTGGGGCTCTGTATATTCCTATCTGGTGGCTCTGTATATTCCTATCTGGTGGCTCTGTATACTCCTATCTGGGGCTCTGTATACTCCTATCTGGGACTCTGTATAACCCTATCTGGGGCTCTGTATACTGCTATCTGGGGCTCTGCATACTGCTATCTGGGGCTCTGTATACTCTTATCTGCGGGCTCTGTATACTGCTATCTGGGGCTCTGTATACCCCTATCTGGGGCTCTGTATACTGCTATCTGGGGCTCTGTATACTGCTATCAGGGGCTCTGTATACCCTATCTGGGGCTCTGTATACTCCTATCTGGGGCTCTGTATACTACTCTCTGGGGTTCTGTATACTCCTATATGGGTCTCTGTATACTCCTATCTGGGGCTCTGTATACTGCTATCTGGGGCTCTGTATACTGCTATTTGGGGCTCTGTATACTCCTATCTGGTGGCTTTGTATACTACTATCTGGGGCTCTGTGTACTGCTATCTGGGGTTCTGTATACTGCTATCAGGGGCTCTGTATACCCTATCTGGGGCTCTGTATACTCCTATCTGGGGCTCTGTATACTACTCTCTGGGATTCTGTATACTCCTATATGGGGCTCTGTATACTCCTATCTGAGGCTCTGTATACTCCTATCTGGGGCTCTGTATACCGCTATCTGGGGCTCTGTATACCTCTATCTGGGGCTCTGTATTCTACTATCTGGGGCTCTGTATACTGCTATCTAGGGCTCTGTATACTCCTATCTGGGGCTCTGTATACTCCTATCTGGGGCTCTGTATACTGCTATCTGGGGCTCTGTATACCGCTATCTGGGGCTCTGTATACCTCTATCTGGGGCTCTGTATTCTACTATCTGGGGCTCTGTATACTGCTATCTAGGGCTCTGTATACCGCTATCTGGGGCTCTGTATACTCCTATCTGGGACTCTGTATAACCCTATCTGGGGCTCTGTATACTGCTATCTGGGGATCTGTATACTGCTATCTGGGGCTCTGTATACTGTTATCTGGGGCTCTGTATACTCTTATCTGGGGGCTCTGTATACTGCTATCTGGGGCTCTGTATACCCCTATCTGGGGCTCTGTATACTGCTATCTGGGGCTCTGTATACTGCTATCAGGGGCTCTGTATACCCTAGCTGGGGCTCTGTATACTCCTATCTGGGGCTCTGTATACTACTCTCTGGGGTTCTGTATACTCCTATATGGGGCTCTGTATACTCCTATCTGGGGCTCTGTATACTGCTATCTGGGGCTCTGTATACTGCTATTTGGGGCTCTGTATACTCCTATCTGGTGGCTCTGTATACTACTATCTGGGGCTCTGTGTACTGCTATCTGGGGTTCTGTATACTGCTATCAGGGGCTCTGTATACCCTATCTGGGGCTCTGTATACTCCTATCTGGGGCTCTGTATACTACTCTCTGGGGTTCTGTATACTCCTATATGGGGCTCTGTATACTCCTATCTGGGGCTCTGTATACTCCTATCTGGGGCTCTGTATACTGCTATCTGGGGCTCTGTATACCGCTATCTGGGGCTCTGTATACCTCTATCTGGGGCTCTGTATTCTACTATCTGGGGCTCTGTATACTGCTATCTAGGGCTCTGTATACCGCTATCTGGGGCTCTGTATACCTCTATCTGGGGCTCTGTATTCTACTATCTGGGGCTCTGTATACTGCTATCTAGGGCTCTGTATACTCCTATCTGGGGCTCTGTATACCCCTATCTGGAGCTCTGTATACTCCTATCTGGGGTTCTGTATACTGCTATCTGGGGCTCTGTATACTCCTATCTGGGGCTCTGTATACTGCTATCTGGGGCTCTGTATATTCCTATCTGGTGGCTCTGTATATTCCTATCTCGTGGCTCTGTATACTCCTATCTGGGACTCTGTATAACCCTATCTGGGGCTCTGTATACTGCTATCTGGGGATCTGTATACTGCTATCTGGGGCTCTGTATACTGTTATCTGGGGCTCTGTATACTGTTATCTGGGGCTCTGTATACTCTTATCTGGGGGCTCTGTATACTGCTATCTGGGGCTCTGTATACCCCTATCTGGGGCTCTGTATACTGCTATCTGGGGCTCTGTATACTGCTATCAGGGGCTCTGTATACCCTATCTGGGGCTCTGTATACTCCTATCTGGGGCTCTGTATACTACTCTCTGGGGTTCTGTATACTCCTATATGGGGCTCTGTATACTCCTATCTGGGGCTCTGTATACTCCTATCTGGGGCTCTGTATACTGCTATCTGGGGCTCTGTATACTCCTATCTGGTGGCTCTGTATACTATTATCTGGGGCTCTGTATACTGCTATCTGGGGCTCTGTATACTGCTATCTGGGGCTCTGTATACTCCTATCTGGTGGCTCTGTATACCCTATCTGGGGCTCTGTATACTCCTATCTGGTGGCTCTGTATACCCCTATCTGGTGGCTATATATACCCCTATCTGGTGACTGTATACCATATCTGGTGACTCTGTATACCCCTATCTGGTGATGTGTATACCCCTATCTGGTGACTCTGTATACCCCTATCTGGTGTTGCTGGGCTGTATACTCCAGACACAATGGGGGGAAACTATAAGGGGTGTGGCTTATGAGAAGTGGGAGGAGTAAAAAAGGAAGGGTGGGGTCTGGCGCCCCCCCATCCTAAACCAGCTGCCACAGCTGCCACTATATACCTTTTTGGCTAATCTGTATACCACGGTCACGTGATAAACTGCAGGGTGTGCCTGAGTGCTGAGGGTTCAGGTAGGAGGAAATTTCCACTATAGCCTGTGTCCTCATGCTTTTATGGGAAGCGGATCATCCATGAATCAAGATGTGATATCCCACCCACTGTGTTCTTTTTTAGTTACTGTGCAGGGGTGTCACCAGGGTGTGGCTATTGAAGCTGCAACCCCAGGTGTAATCTCCATAGCGCCGAGTGTCCGCCGGGGTCCCTAACATGAGAGCCATGAGCTGGTGGCTTGACAGAGCTGCGGGCGGCTTAAGGATGAGAAGCGAGTGGGGCGGGCGAGCAGAGATGACATCATCTGTCTCTGCCCGCCCCACATCACTGCTTTCCGCCCTCACAGCCTGGCCTCTGCAATGTCGGAGGTGTGGCAGGGAGCAGAGAGATGACATCATCTCTCACTGCCCCCCAAATCAACTCTCTCCTGTGATGTAAGGAGGCACTCTGCTGGGGGCACCTGTGATGTAAGGAGTCACTCCTCTGGGGGCATCTGTAATGTAAGGAGGAACTCCGCTGGGGGCACCTGTGATGTAAGGAGGAACTCCACTGGGGGGCATCTGTGTTTTAAGGAGCTACTTCGCTGGGGGCACCTGTGCTTCACATGACCCCGCCCCTTCTGATGACGTCAGAAGGGGGCGGGGTTACTCACTTACGTCAGCGGGAGGCCCCGTCCTAGCCTTTATTACAGCTGTCAAATGGCAAAAGATAGCAACCAGCGGTAGCCCTCCCATTAGGCAGGAGCTGTTTCATTTTTTTTTTCTTCTGGTCGTTGGCGCTGTGATTGACGATGCATTACAATGGGGGACACTTTTTTTCTTTTTGTAATAAAGGACTTGTCCCTATTTGTCTCCTGTGTTTTTTATTTTTTGATACTTTTTTGGTGAAATAGTAGGGGTACAATGTACCCCATACTCATTCACATGGGGGGGCTGTGATCTGGGGGCCCCCTTATTAAAGGGGGCTTCCAGATTCCGATAAGCCCTCTGCCCACAGACCCCCACAACCACCAGCAAGGGTTGTGGGGATGAGGCCCTTCTTCCCATCAACATGGGGACAAGGTTCTTTGGGGGGACCCCAAATCACCCTCCCCATGTTGAGGGCATGTGGCCTGGTACGGTTTGGAGGGGGGGGCGCTTGCTCATTTCCCCCTTCCTGCCCTACCAGGTTGCGTG
The DNA here is from genome assembly GCA_018402905.1 of Glandirana rugosa. Classification (NCBI taxonomy): domain Eukaryota; kingdom Metazoa; phylum Chordata; class Amphibia; order Anura; family Ranidae; genus Glandirana; species Glandirana rugosa. Next base: position 374,516 of record BLSH010351360.1, read on the forward strand.
CTCGGATAAGGGTCTGGTATGGATTTTGGGGGGACCCCCACACCATTTTTTTAATGGTGCGGGGTTCCCCTTAAAATCCATACCAGACCTAAAGGGCCTGGTATGGACTGGGGGGGGGGGCACGCAATTTTTCTCAGTGATTTGTATCTATATTGCCGGGAACCGGCAATACATTACAGCCGCAAGCAATTTTAAATTACAATTTTTCCTTTACAAATGTAATTTTGCGGTGGAACTGTTCTTAACATCACACAGATGCTCCACTTTACAGGCATACTAAGGGGACCCCCCAGGCACGATATTTAAAAAGAAATATTTCATTTTTATTGTTTCACTTTAAGCATTATTAAAATCACTGCTCCTGAAAAAAGATTGATTTAAAAACTTTTTTCTGCATTGATGCACGTCCCCTAGGGCAGGACCTGGGTCCCCATACACTTTTTGTGTCTCATTGACTTTAATAGGGTACGCGCGTTCGCACAAATTTCTTGCCTGTTTGCAAGTTTTGGTGTGAACCGAACCGTGGGGGTGTTCGGCCCATCCCTTCTTCTGAGATGTGTGCAAACCTGGTCACCAACTACAAGAAACGTCTTGCCTGTGTGCTTGCCAACAAGGGTTTCTCCACCAAGTACTAAGTCATGTTTGGCTTGGGGATCAAATACTTATACTCAAAGAACTGCAACTTAATTTATAACATTTGTATCATGTGTTTATTTATTTTTAAGACTTTATATTATTGGTCTTTCTGCAAGCTGCTTGTTTTCTTTGGATGAAATGCATTGCACATACGTTATTAGTTACCTATTAGCAAAGATATAATTTATATTTTTACCTATGCCCTATGAGTAGGCACTGCTGAGTCACAGAATTCCCAGAGCCTGTCTTCTGAACTACAGAGGTACTGAGAGGAGGAGTTTCAGGAGGTGGAGTCAGTACAGGAATCACTGCTTGTAAGCAGCAAGGTACCATGGGATATGTAGTCATTGGAAACTGAAAGTAAACAGCAGAGGAGACGCTGGAAAGCATGCAGGGAATCCAGGAAGTTGTGGAAAGAGATGGCCAGCAGACAGGCAGAACTCACCACATGAAGGGAGATTTTTCAAGTAAGCTTATATTGGATTGTCAAATATAATATTGTTTGTATTTGCCAGAAAACGTAGCTGAAGACTCTGTCGGGAACGCTTGTGCGCGTGTGCCCGTGTGCATGCGTGCACGCATCTGATGGTGCCAAGCAACCTATTTAACCACTTGCCGACCGCCGATCGGCATCTGACGGCGGCAAGGTGGTTCGATAACGCGGATCGCCGTCATATGACGGCGGCCGCGAGATCGCGCCTCACTGTGTTCGGGGAGGGCCAGGGAGCGGGTGCGGCGGAGTCGATCTCCGCCGGCCACCCGCGATGCCCCCCCCGGAGTGAAAGAACGGAGGTCCGTGTAAGTAAACACGGACCTCCGTTTTGTGAGAGGGGGAAGGGAGTGATCACAGCCTTCCTGTACATGAAGACTGTGACCACTTCCTTTCCCCAGCTAGGGCAGTCCCCCCACAGTTAGAACACGCCCAGGGAACATAGTTAACCCTTAGAGCGCCCCCTGGAGGTTAACCCCTTCACTGCCACTGGCATTTACACAGTAATCAGTGCATTTTTATAGCACTGATCGCTGTATAAATGCCAATGGTCCCAAAAAAGTGTCAAAATGGTCCGACATGTCCTCTTCAATATCACAGTACCGCTAAAAATCGCAGATCGCCGCCATTAATAGTAAAAAATAAAAACCCCAAAAATGAATTCTCATCATCCGTAAACGCAGCCACTTTTGCGCAAACCAATCAATAAACGCAGATTGCAATTTTTTTTTATCACAAATATGAGGAAGAATATAAATCGGCCAAAACCGATGAAAAAAAATGTTTTTTATATTTTTTTTTGATTTTGTATTTTAGCAAAAAGTAAGAAATTTGGGTATTTTTGCAAAATTGTCGCTCTTCTTTTGTTTATAGCAGCGATCAGAAATGACGCAGCGGTGATCAAATACCACCAAAAGAAAGCTCTATTTGTGGGAAAAAAAGGACGCAAATTTCGTTTGGGTACAATGTCGCACGACCGCGCAATTTTCAGTTAAAGCGACGCAGTGCCGAATCGCAAAAAAGGGCTCCGGTCCTAAAGCTGGAAATCCTTCCGGTCCTTACGTGGTTAAACGGACGGCACCAGGGAGCAAGTCCTGTCCATTCTACAGCCTTACTTGTGTTTGCCCATGATCTGTTCTGAAGCTATTCCTGTTACCTGAGACCTGGCTTGACCTAGATCTTACTTGACATCCGCCTGCGCTGACCCCGGCTTGCCTTCGACGACTCTCCTGCCTGACTCCTTGTACTTCTGCTGCCCGCCTGTTGCCGACCCTGCTTGCGTCTGACCACCCACCTTTCTGCTCCTTCTGTACTGTACCGCCAGCCTGCTACCGACCCGGCCTGCACCACTACGCCTCTGTTTGCACAAGCTCATCAAGGGACCTTCACATCACCACCAGTGACCCAGTCCGACCCTTGTACCCCCCTGCACTCTATGAGGACCCCCACCAGGCCACAACTGCAGAAGCAGCTCTCCATGCGCTCCAGCAGGGCCGCCACAGAGCGGAGAACTACGTTGCAGAGTTCCAGTGCTGGATTGCTGACATGGCCTGGAGTGGTTCAGCCCTCCGCTACCAATTCCAGCTGGACCTATCTGAGCCGCTTAAAGATGAACTAGCCTGAGTGGGGGGCACCCCAATCCCTGGAAGCCTTGATTAACCTGGCCATCCAGGTTGACCGCTGCTTGCGGAAAGGCAGGGCCAAAAGGTCTGCGGAAGTCATGCAACCTAGCTGGATGATGCCTCACGTGCCCAGTTACCCAGGTCCAGCTTGTCCAGTGGTCTCCTCCTCCTCTCCCGAAGACCAGCCTGAGTTCATACAGATTGGGCTCTCATACCCATCACTCAGGGCCAGCCCTACCATGGGTCCAGGTGGGACCATTGGTCCCAGGCGGCACTCTGGGAGAGGCGTCCGCGGCAACAGGGGCAGACTATCACTTTGCACTGGAGAGTGCAGTGTAAGGAACGAATCTAGGATCACTAAACTGATGCCTGTGATGGGGGGTGGGCACATTGTTATTGACAACAACCCTCTAGTGCAGTGCCATCCATGCATGTCATCCTGCTGGGGAGCGGAGCGGGGCAGACAGGAAGGTAATGTGGGAAGAGGGCGCAGGGTACAACCACGCCCAGCACAGTAGACAGAGAGCAGCTTTGTCCCTGCATGTAGGCTAGATCGTAGCACTACAGCAGCCCCCTGCCTGCACCATGCACTGTACTACTAGTCCTTCTCCCTCAGCAAAAGTTGAGTGATTCTAGATGCAATCACCTTTTCCGCTCCTCTGCTTGCCCTACCCTCTCCATTCATTTATATCACTCTTCCTACTTTCTGTTTCACTGTGTCCCCATGTCTGTGGGATATCATCAGCCCAGCCCCCTAGCATCCTTTTTTTCCTCTCCCTGCTCTGGACGATGTGGAGCTCATTTGATGTCTGTTTAATGACCCCTCCTCCTGTGCCCTTTCCCTTGGACCCCCTCCTCTCCAGCCATACTGTCAAGCTGAGTGGTAGTCTTTTTCCATCTCTGTGCTGTTAAGGCTGCCACTAACTACTCAGCTGACAGGTAATACGCTTTCAGGATTCATATCCCTGATACAGCTGTGAAGACTGCTCTTTCGCATTCTATTTTTAAAAAGGGAGCATTCACAAGAGGTGCAAACCTGTCTCCCATGCAGGGCTGACTTTTATCAGCATGGGGGTACATAGGGGTTGTGCACATCTCCATACCAGCACCCCATTAATTTCTATTGGGATATGAAACTGCATGGACACAGCCACTGTATCCTAATATGACATGCAGGTGCGCGTTCCAATAGAAGTGAATGAGACGCTGGCACAGGGATGCACGCAATGCCTGTGCATCCCTGTGCTGATAAAAGAGAGCCCTGCACAGAACACACATGTCTGCGCCACGTGTTTGGGAAATCACCTTGTATTTTTCAGTGCATGTGGGTGCCAATAAGAGTTAATGGCACCCCCACATGTGGGTTCACACGTATGTGAATTGGATGCGGCTTACACCGCATCCCATTTGCAGGAGACTTGGAAACACATTGTTTTCAATGTGTCCAGTTAACATAGGTGCAGTGCATTCGTAGTCTGCATTGCGCAGAATACGCGTGCGTTTTCTGTTCAATGCGGTGCGAATTCCCAGCCCATTATGTTCAATGGGAGCGCATCTGACCCGCATATGTGCTCCGCATTGCACTGGGATCTTTCTCCCTGCTCGCTGCACCTCCGTCCACGGGCAGCTGCTGTGCCGTTCGGCGGCTCCTGTCCTTCTCACAGGCAAACAAGCTGGAATTTGCACCGCTATGGTATGAATCCAGCTTCAAGCAGCAAGTTTTTTATGCAGGTTTGGGAACGTGTGCAATTTATACGCACTAACTCCGGCACTTACACTGATGTGGACCTAGCCAAATTTTTGGTGGATGTGAATTTTTTTTTTCTGGGGGGGCAGCATTTTATGCTTGGACCCAGGCAGCACAATGTCTTGGGCCAGCCCTGCCATCACTCACCCCCGAAGAGAGACACAGACGCCTATCCCACAATCTGTGCCTGTATTGTGGAGGTCCGGTACATCTCGTCAGGTCTTGCCCGGTCAAGCGCGGTAAGAAGTCCTGTCCCTGCCTGACAAGGCAACGCAGTCCTTTTTATTGCTCTATAACTCTCCGGTGGGAGTATCCAGGTCCCAGCCATTCTGGACTCAGGTGTATGCAGCTGTTTTGTGGGCTTTACTTTTGCAGCGCAACACCAGATTCCTCTCAGACCCAAGGCCCACCAGATGGTCACACGCCTGGCTGACGGATCTATCATTAAGTCGGGTACGGTCATCCATGAGACCATTCCCCTCCTTGCTAAGACTGTCAGTGGTCATTCGGAATACCTGCTACTGGACGCCATTGTGTCCCCTTTTTTTCCCATCATTCTCGCCCTGCCATGGCTGCGGGCACACTGCCTCAACATTAATTGGACTATAGGGGACATTCAATTCACATCCCCCTATTGCCAGCACCACTGCCTACAGCAAGCCCAGGAGCCTCCTCCCTCCGTCCTATGCCTGGATCCTGACCCTGACCAGGAGACCCGTGCTGCCATCCCCTCGGCATATCGTGGCTTTTTAGATGTGTTTAGCAAGAAGGGGGCAGATGAGCTACCACCCCACATGGCCTATGACTGCCCAATTGAGCTGTTGCCAGGCGCGGAAGTGCCTTTTGGCAGGATTTACTGAGGGGGAACTAAAGGCCCCCAAGGCCTATCTGGATGATAATTTGAACAAGGGTATCATCTAGCCTTCTACATCTCGGGGCAGGAATATTTACTGTTGAGAAAAAGGATCAGTCCCTTAGGCCTTGGATAGACTATCAAGACCTCAACAAAATTACGGTCAAAAACCGTCACCCCTTACCCTTGGTGCCTGAGCTGTTCCAACGACTGGGCGCTGCTACTATCTTCACCAAGCTGGATCTTCGTGGGGCATATAATTTCATTCGCATTCGGGAGGGTGACGAATGGAAAACGCCCTTCAGAACACGGTTTGGCCATTACGAATATTTGGTCATGCCCTTCAGGCTGTGTAACGCCCTGGCCACCTTCCAGCACCTGGTAAACAACGTTTTCAGGGACTACCTTGATCAGTTTGTCATAATCTATTTAAATGACATTCTCATTTTCTTGTCAACCCTGGAGGAGCACCGCAGGCACGTCAAGTGCGTTCTAGAACGTCTACGACAACATGGACTTTATGCAAAGGCCGAAAAATGTACGTTTGAACGTTCCAGTATTCCATTTCTGGGCCTCATTATTTCTGTTACTGGAGTCACTATGGATCTGCAAAAAGTCTGCCATCCTGGATTGGCCAGCACCGGTGGACAGAAAAGGGGTCCAACGTTTCGTAGGCTTTGCTAAATTCTTTAGGAAGATTATTAAGGGGTTTTCCACTGTGATTTCACCCATCACTCAGCTTAAGAAACAGAACTCCCGCTTCCATTGGTCCTCCGAGGCCCAATTGGCCTTCCTGAAACTCAAAAAGTTGTTCACCTCCGCTCCTGTCCTGAAGCACCCGGATCTAGCCCTGCCTTACATCCTAGAGGTGGATGCCTCAGAGACCGCAGTGGGAGCAGTCAAAGATGAGGTCCCAAGGCTTCTCTTCACCCCATTGCCTTTTTCTCCCGTAAGCTCATGCCACCTGAGACCAACTATGATGTTGGGGATCGAGAGCTACTGGCAATCATATCCGCCTTGGAGGAATGGTGATACTTGCTGGAGGGAGCCTCACATCCTATCCTGGTCTTCACCGACCATAAGAACCTTGTGTACCTGCGGACTGCTAAAAGCTTGAAAGCCCATCAGGCACGCTGGGCACTCTTCTTTTCCAGATTCCAACTGCACATCACATACAGGCCAGGGTCAAAGAATATCAAGCCAAACACTCTGTCCAGGATGTTCTGCGAATCTGGAATTCCGGCCCCACCAGACACCATCCTCCCATCCCAGAGCTTCTTGTTGTCCCAGGAGGATCTATTGTCTCGGGAAGGCGATCTCTAATCAGTTCCACCGCGGCACCCGATCCCAGACTGATAATGAAAGACGGGCTGTGGTGGTACCATGACAGGATCTTCGCCTGACCATTTTAGAACTTTGTCATAATCACAAATTGGCCGGGCATTTCGGTGGTCGCAAAACAATGGAGCTGTTGTCACTCTCCTTTGGTGGCCCTTAGCTGACGAGGACTGTAAGAAATACGTCAGCGCCTGTCCAGTCTGTGCCTGAAATAAGACCAGCAGAACCAAAGCCTGGGGTTTATTAAACCCACTTCCTATTCCAGAGCGTCCATGGTCCCACATATCTATGAACTTTATAGTCGAATTACCTCCTTCTGCTGGATTCAAATTCCATCATTGTGGTTGTGGACCGCCTCACCAAAATTGCACACTTCATACCCATAAAAGGCACTCTGTCTGCAACTGAAACAGCCGAGACATTTATTAAGGAGATTGTCTGCCTCCATGGAATCCCTGCCAATATAGATTTTGATTGTGGAGTGCAATTCACATCCTGAGTCTGGAAGGCTTTATGTTCGGCCATAGGGATTGAACTGGCATTCTCGTCTGCCTACCATCCATAGGCAAACGGCCAGACAGAGAGGACTAACCAAACCCTGGAACAGTACCTCCGCTATTACTCCTCTTTCTCCCAGGATGATTGGGTCTCACTGCTGCCGGTAGCCAAATTCGCCTACAACAACACGGGGCATTCAGCCAATAAACAATCTCCGTTTTGGGCAAATCTCGGCTACCACCCTACGTTTCTACCTAGTTAAATTCCGGAAAGTACGGTACCTGTGGCACAAGACATCACTGAATTCTTAGAGAAGAATAACAGACTCCTACAGGAGTCACTATCCTGGACTCAGGAGCAAAATAAAAGAACTTTTGATAAAGGAAGACGAGGGGAATTGGACCTGCAACCAGGCGACCGAGTTTGGCTGGCAACCATAAACCTGAAACTCTCTTGCCCCTCCAAAAAACTGGGACCAAGGTTCATCTGACCTTTTCCTGTGAAAAGGCAAATCAATAAGCTGGCATACAAACTGACCCTTCCTCCATCCATGCGTGTTCATCCGGTGTTCCATGTCACGCTACTGAAGTCTGTGAACCAGGATTTCTTCCCGGGACGGAAGATGGCTCCACCAGGGCCAGTTCTTGTGGATGGAGAATAGGAGTTTGAGTTAGAAGCTATTCTTGCTTGCAGGAAGAGGGGAGGCTCAACCAAATTCCTGGTCAAATGGAAAAGGGTACGGCCCAGAGGAAAACTCATGGGAACCCGAGGACAATATCCATGCCAAGGAACTTGTTGAAACATTCTGGAAGAGACACCCAGAACTGAGGGCCTGTTTGGGCATCCAGAGGCTGCCCTTTGGGGGCGGGGGGGCAATGTCAGAAAACATAGCTGAAGACTCTGGATCGCTTGTGCGCGTGTGCACATCTGATGGTGCCAAGCAACCTATTTAAACGGACAGCACCAGGGAGCAAGTGCTGTCCGTTCTACAGCGTTACCTGTGTTTGCATGTGATCTGTTCTGAAGCTATTCCTGTTACCTGAGACCCGGCTTGACCTAGACCTTGCTCGACATCCACCTGCACTGACCCCTGCTGGCCTTCGAAGACTCTCCTGCCTGACCCCTTGTACTTCTGCTGCCCGCTGTTGCCAACCCTGCTTGCATTTGACCACCCACCTGTCTGCTCATTCTGTAATGTACCGCCAGCCTGCTACCGACCCGACCTGCACCACTACGCCTTTGTTTGCACGAGCTCACCAAGGGACCTTCACATCACCACCAGTGACCCAGTCAGGTCCTCATGCCTTCCTGCACTCCTGACCCTCCTGTCTACTCTACCAGGGGTTCCCGAATCAGGGTCCTAAGAGAGGTTGCCCACTGCATAAGCCAGACTCCACCACCAGGTGCGTGACAGTATTGATATTACAATGCAAATGTTGTAAAATGAAAGTGTGTGATGTAATCATAGATCTCCTTAACTGGTTCCTGCCCCGCCTATGGCAAGATGACGTTGGCGAGAACCTCTTGTCGATCAGGGTGGACGTCATGTGACGTCCTCCTGGATCGTACCACGCAGTGACTCCATCTGCCACTGGCTGCGTCCACTGGACACAGCCAATGACTGATCACTGTACTGGCCCGCTGCTGATACCATGTGACTGCTGTAACCAATCACAGCAGGTCACATGACAGCTGTAACACCCGTTGTATGATGACGCTGCACTGCACTGGTGACAGTATGTTAAAAAAAATGTATTTCTTATATTTTCCAAAAACTTATGACAAAAAAGGACAACTTCAAAAACTCACCATTCCTCTTACTAAATACCTTGGACTGTCTACTTTCCAAAAAGGGGTAATTTGGGGGATATTGGGCCTCAAGAAATGAGTACATCAGTATTGATCAGTTTTCAGATATACAGTATCTCACAAAATTGAGTACACCCCTCACATTTTTGTAAATATTTTATTTTATCTTTTCATGTGTCACTGAAGAAATTACACTTTGCTATAATGCAAAGTAGTGAGTGTACAGCTTATAGCAGTGTAAATTTGCTGTCCCCTAAAAATAACTCAACACACAGCCATTAATGTCTAAACCGCTGGCAACAAAAGTGAGTACACAATCAAAGTGAAAATGTCCAAATTGGGCCCAAAGTGTCAATATTTTGTGTGGCCACCATAGTTTGTGGACTGTATAACTTTCCTACAGACTAAGGCCAGGTTTACATTTGTGCAGCTGTAGTTCCCAGCATTGGGTCCAGTGCATCCCCGTTCGCCGGTTCAGGTGCGATTCAGGTCCGAATTTTTGCCTGAATTTGCAGCCATCACAACCAGCCCCCCCGTGGGAGATGGACACTTTACCTTAGCGGATACCTTACCTTATGGAGGCAGGGGGAAGGAAGAGCTGGTGCTGCTCAGACCGATTCTCCTGGGGAGCACACAGAGAGAGGTTATCCTCCCAGCCGCACAGGAGCAGGTAGTGTATCCTGAGACACGATTGGCCAGGGAGTCCTAAGACTCCCTGGCCAATAGGGGCTTCCCGATTGGCCGGGAGGAGAATTAGGAAGACAATAGCGAATTTTCTTTCTCTATTGTCGCACAAATGGGTGTGCTCGGGGGACATTGCTCTGCACCCCGAGCCCTCCCTTTTTTTGAAGCCTATTAGAGTCTCTGGTTCTAATCACGTGCTTCGAAAAAACAAAAACGCCCATTGGAATCCATGTGCCTGGCGCCCTGCATATAGAGTAGGGGGCTAGATGCATGGATGGAGGGGGCGGCTTAATGGCACCCTAAACGTGGGTAGCAGTCAGGCATTTTGTTGCATATTTTCTTTGTGACAAAACGCCCAAATATGCGCCATACAAAACACACTTGGCTCAGGTCCAAAATTTGGTGCATGAGCTTCTTTAGTGCATTTTAGAGTAAATGCACAAAAAAACACCCCAGAAATAAGTAACGTCTCTCAAGTGTGAACTGGGCCTAAGCAGAAGGGTGTAGAAATTGCTGTCTTATATCAGCGTATACAATCCGGCTCTATTGTGCGAAATGATGTATATTATATGTATATATAATATGTACATATATATGATGTATAAGCGTATATTGATTGGTTTGCGCAAAAGTTGACACGTTTACAAAGGATGAGAATTCATTTATGGCGTCTTTGTTTATTTTTTTAATATTGCGGCGGACATATCGGACATTTTTGACACTTTTTTGGGACCTTTGACATTTATACAGCGATCAGTGCTATAAATAGCCACTGATTACTGTATAAATGTCACTGGCTGGGAAGGGGTTAACACTAGGGGGCAATCAAAGGGTTAAAGCGGTTGTCTACCGAAAAAAAACAAAAACCTGTAAGGCAAAGGCATAATGAGCTAGTATGCCGCATACTAGCTCATTATGAAATACTTACCTTAGAACAAAGCTTCTGCAGGGCTGCCCAGTCTCTGCTGAGGGAGCGGACATCTTCGCTGTGTGGATTCTTCTGGGTTTGCGGCTCCGGCGCTGTGAGTGGCTGGAGCTGCGAGATGTCACTCCCGCGCATGTGCGGGAGCTCGTCTTTCTGGCGGACTTTGCGGCAGGGTCCGGCGCTATGCGCCGGGCCTTTGCCGGGCTATCATGTCAGCGGCTGCATTGCAAGTGGAATATCTCCTAAACCATACAAGTTTAGGAGATATTCATTTTACCTACAGGTAAGCCTTATTATATACCTGCAGGTAAAAATCACTTTTGGGGGTAGACAACCACTTTAAGTGTGTTCCCTGGGATGTGTTACTAACTATATGGGGGCTGGGCTGACTGGGCGTGTGGCCACAACACTCGCTCCTGCGGCCGTCGCCAGGTGATGGTGATTTGCGAAATCGAGCCAGACTGCCTCCATCAAATCACAGCGGGAGGCCTTTAAGTGGTTAATAAGTAGCAAAACATATATATAAATTCGTATTGAACTATATTTTGTGTTATTGATTATTGAATAAACAATACAAAAGATAACAATATAAAAATAAAACTAAGAGAAAAGGAAAAACATTAACCACTTGCCGACCACCAACCGGCGTCTGATGGCGACAAAGTGGCTGGATATCGCAAAGCGCATCATATGACGGCGACTGCGAGATCCCACACTGTGGGGGGCCAAGGAGCGGGTAGGGCGGATTCGCTCCCCGCTGCCTACCTGCGATGCCCCCCCGCAGTGAAAGAACTCCCCCTGCCAGCCCAGCCCCCATACAGGTAGAACACATTGAGGGAACACAGTTAAAGTTCCACTCGTTTTTTGGTTTATTAAAAGTCAGCAGCTACAAAAAGTGTAGCTGCTGACTTTTAATAAACAGTAACTTACCTGCCTCCCGGTCCAACGATACCTGCGCCCAAAGCCTCATTCTTCTCCCCCTCCTCCCCGCAGCGCCGTCATTGCAAGTGTGGGCACCGGATTTACGGCCGGGCACACCCTGCGCATGCGCGAGTCACGCTGCACGTTCCTAGTGGCCAGGCAATCTTCTGGGACCAGTGACGTGTCCCAGAAGATTGCCAGGAGCGAGGGGCCGCCTAGGAGGAGAGGAGTCGCCTAGGCGGCCCAGAAGTGGAAGGTGGAAGAGGGACAGGAAGTACCTCTGAAAACCTGGTACACCCCCCCCCCCAAGAAATGACATGCCAAATGTGGCATGTAAGGGGGCGAGGAATGTTTAAAGCGGAAGTTCCATTTTTTTGGTTGGAACTGCGCTTTAACCCTTAGAGCGCCCCCTCCAGGTTGACCCCTTCACTGCCAATGGCATTTACACAGTAATCAGTGCATTTTTATAGCACTGATCGCTATATAAATGCTAATGGTCCCACAAAAGTGTCAAAATGGTCCGACATGTCCGCTGCAATATCGCAGTGCTGCTAAAAATTGCAGATCGCCACCATTACTAGTAAAAAAATAAATAAATAAATAAAACCCCATAAATGAATTCTCATCATCCGTAAACGTGGCAACTTTTGCGCAAACCAATCAATAAATGCCGATTGCGATTTTTTTTTACCACAAATATGAGGAAGAATATAAATCGGCCAAAACCAATGAAAAAAAATGTTTTTTTATATTTTTTTTTTTTGGATTTGTATTTTAGCAAAAAGTAAGACATTTGTTTTTTTTTTTTTGCAGAATTGTCGCTCTTCTTTTGTTTATAGCGGTGATCAGAAATGATGCAAAGGGGATCAAATACCATCAAAAGTAAGCTCTATTTGTGGGGAAAAATGGACGCACATTTTGTTTGGGTACAACTTGCACGACCGCACAATTGTTAGTTAAAGCGACGCAGTGCCGAATCGCAAAAAGTGCTCTGGTCCTACAGTGGGAAATCCTCCCGGGGCTGAAGTGGTTAAGATTGGGCTACATCAATTATTTGTCACCAAAACTGTACCCTTTAACACAAATCAGACCTGGTGCGTTACACAGCATACACACAGGGAGGTATAACAATGGGACATGCCAGGTACTGTACAAGGTGCACTCCTTCCTCCCTCCCACTATTTGGGCAGTAACTTTTTGTCACATGATTCATCATATTCAAGGTGTCCATGTGAACCAGGAAGACAGGTGTATGCGTACAGACTGCAGCTTGTGGACATGTCGATCAGCCGGGGAAACTGGTCTAATCTCTCCAGGTACTGGGTTAACTATTCACAGGTTACCATAGGCACATATTTCTTACTGGGTGCAAGATCTCTGCAGAGGAACTCAATCTGTCAATTTCTCTATAAACAGATCATCCAAGAATGCCAAACTCTGCATCTAATATACTAGATTCTTCAATAGATTATGTCACTTTACAGCCTAAGAAAAACCCCTTAGGGGTTTACAAGTAAATACTGTTTTCTAGATAAAAATCCAAACTGTAACGCGCTCGCTGTCACAAAGAGATTTCCTGAAACGTTCCGCTGCACTGAGAAAAGCCTTCAGCTTTTTGATCACTGTCGCGCTGAATGCGGTGAAGGCACGTTTTAGGTATTCTTAACGATGTTTGTCTGGATCTCCACTCCCGAGCTGCCTATCCTGTCTGATATTCTTGTTTTAGCTTTGCAAGGATTTGTATTTGTTCTACAGCTATTGATTTGTGATATGCTTTAATCCTCTATATTTAAGTATAAGAGTCCGTGCAGTGCACACTGTAGCTGCTAAACAATCGTTTTTGGGCATTTTTTTTTAACAGCCCATAAACTCCCCTCTATGTTTTCCTATGTGTCCATGCACACATGGACGTTTATTGTCGTTTATCAGCACTGGAGTTTATGGGCTTTTGTCAGAACGCCCTAAAATTCTGTTCAAGAGTCGTTCTTCTAACCACAAAAAAACGTAGAAAGCTTAAAAACGTGGCTCACCGGGGTTTTTGGACGTTTTTGATCCATTGAAAAAAAAACGCTTAAAAACGCTGGTGCATTAATGCTGAGAAAAGCTGAAACATTCGCTACAAAGCTACTGACATTTTTGGATCTATTTTTTAGCGTCCAGTGTGCATGGAGCCTTAGAAATCATCTTTCTGTCATTTATTAAGCATCTATGGTGTTGCTTTCCTAGTTAGATACAAGAAGTAGTCAATTCTAATAACATTCTGTATGTTTGCTTAAACAAATATACACACAACATATTTTATTTATTTATTTCAGGTACTTATATAACTCAAAAGTCAATTTACGCAGTGCTTTACATCTATATTGTACATTCACATCATTCCCTGCATTCAAGGAGCTTACAATCTAAGGTCCCTAAAGCCTCGTACACACGGGGCAACGATCGTACGTACGATCGTCGCAAACCGTATGTTGCATAATGTAACTTGCATACTGACTGCACTACACGATCGTACGAGCACAGAAAGAACGTTCAGGTGCATGTAATTAGCATCCGTTCTTTCCTGACTTCGGAGAATGCGTATTTTGCACAATACAACTTGTTGTACCAACTGCTCTATACACATGATACAACGGTCGTATGAACGCTTGTTGGTACGACCAAGTTTTCTAGTCTGCTCATACAACTCCCTTGTACGACCGTCGTATGTTCGATTGTTCTAATCGCGCATACGAACGATCGATATCGCATACAACGGTCATTAGTACGACCTGTTGTATACGATCGTCATCCCGTGTGTACGAGGCTTAACTCACATTCATACATATACTAGGGCCAATTTAGACAGGATCCAATTAACCTACCAGCATGTCTTTGGAGTGTGGGAAGAAAACAGAGTACTCAGAGGAAATCCACGCAGGCACAGGGAGAACATGCAAACTCCAGGCAGGTAGTGTCATGGTTGGGATTCGAACGCACAGGGAGAACATGCAAACTCCAGGCAGATAGTGTCATGGTTGGGATTCGAACGCACAGGGAGAACATGCAAACTCCAGGCAGATAGTGTTATGGTTGGGATTCGAACGCACAGGGAGAACATGCAAACTCCAGGCAGATAGTGTCATGGTTGGGATTCGAACGCACAGGGAGAACATGCAAACTCCAGGCAGATAGTGTCATGGTTGGGATTCGAACGCACAGGGAGAACATGCAAACTCCAGGCAGGTAGTGTCGTGGTTGGGATTTGAACGCACAGGGAGAACATGCAAACTCCAGGCAGGTAGTGTCATGGTTGGGATTCGAACCATCGACCCTTTTGCTGGAAGAGGGGTATACCACGTATATTGTATGCTTCATATATAAGTATCCACCACCCCTTTGAACAGTTTGCACATTCTGTAAAATGCAACATACAAGGTCCTAAAGCAGTATTAAACCCAAAAGCAAACATTTATTATATTGCAGCTTACCAATTCTTAGATGTGATGGCTGCATTTGTTTCTTTTTTTAGGCTTCCCTTCTTCTATTTTCATTTGGTGATCCAGCCAGCAAGTCCGTTGTTTGTCACAAGCTCACACTCTTCAGCAGAATGTGTCAGATTGCAGGGATGAGATCAACCATTTAACAATGGAAGGGATGATTAAAATGATCAGTCTTTATTTATTCATGTAAAACCTTTATCCCAAAATAAAAAAACTGCTTGCTGTATCTGCTTATAAAGTATTAGCTGAAGTTTGGCTTCAATTTGTTAGTGTCTTTAAGCTCAGATTCACACTGCTGTGGGATTGAACTTGCACAATTTCATACCCACCTGTCAGTCCTACTTCGGGGGCGATTTCAGAAACATCTTTGCGTGTTCCTGCACAGAAGTCTATTAAAATTGCTCCCGAAGTCGCCAAAAGTAGTACAGATACTACTATTGAGAATCGGTGGGGTGCCACAAAGTCGCCGTCGCAACGATTTGGACGGTGCCATTTCCGGCAATAGCCACTGATTTGGCATGCGATTTGACATGACAAAATGCATGCCAAATCGCATCAATGTGAACCTAGGCTAAATCTGCTATTACATTTAACACTCCCCTCCTCCCAGACTGACAATGCTCCTGTCTGCTGTACCTCCTGTGCTCATTCCTTCAGAGCTGAGTCTCACTATTACAGAAGGTGTGTTACTGGCCAGATCACCAGTTGAAAACAGGGAAAAAGCCAAAGAAAAGTAAACTGATGCAGCCACCATATCTAATGATTGGTAAGTTGTAATATAATACATTTTTGGTTTTGGACTTAATACTTTTAAGCTGACCATAAACTGTGAGGTTTTTTCTTTCAGCTTGCAAGCTAAAAAAAGAAATCATCTAACAGATTGTTCCATCTTTGCTATACAGCACAGATGGCTGAATCCCCCTGCTGGGTCATAGTATTCTGACATCCAGCATTGGTGGCTGTCAGAAAACCTGAACAGCAGCTGCTTGTGATCGGAAGCAGACGCTGTTCCCCTGACAATTTTCCATCCAGCTATTTAATTGTTTCACTCCTCGGGTGGGAGGGGCAGGGCCAAATTTCAGCTGGGTCATGACGACCTGGATGAAATTCAGTGTATGGCACACTGTAACTAAATATGTATTTCCAGTGTGTACATTCTTCATGTTGAAGGGCAAGCAATGCTAGCACACCATTATTTTTGCTAGTTTATTCGTACTTAGGGTGTAACATGTTACTATACAGCAGGGGTATGCAATTAGCGGACCTCCAGCTGTTGCAAAACTACAATTCCCATCATGCCTCTGCCTCTGGGTGTCATGCTTGTGGCTGTCAAAGTCTTGCTATGCCTCATGGGACTTGTAGTCCTGCAACATATGGAGGTCCGCTAATTGCATATCCCTGCTATACAGCATCTGCCTGTGCACCCCCCCCCCCCCTATGATAGTGGGTGGGGTTTCTCTCCCTGCACTCGCTGTCACAATTTAAAACAGCATGGCTCCGCCCACACAGCTGTGTCATTCATTCACATGAATCTGTGCACAAATGAAGTACAAGTTGCATTTCTCATTGAGGAAGACGGCTTGTAGTTCTCAATGAACTGCAAGGGCGCTGGTGTGTGCTCTCGTAGTTCAATGACACCTCCTCCAGCTTTCTAACAGAAGGTCCATACAAGAGGTATGGGCTGAAAGCTGTAGGAAATGGTTGCAGGAGCCTGGCATTGCTCCCATAATCTACTGAACTTGGCCCAATTTATCTACTGCAATTCTGAATGTAGACTAAAGCCTCGTACACACGATGCGACGGTCGTACGAACGGACGTCCAAAATCGTGTGTTGACTTTTGTGTCTCGCATACTGACATGCACTAAGCGATCGTATGACCAAGCCTAACGTGGGGACGTGTTACGAGCGTATAAAGAGGAAGTTCAGGTGAATGTGATTTGTGAATTAGGAACGCAGGTTTACACGAACGGACACTTCCGGGCATTCCTGACTTCTGAGCATGCGTGCTTTGCACGTACAGCTTTGTTGGCCCAACTTCTCTGTACACACGATACAACATTTGTACGACCGCTTGTTGTACAACAAAGTTTTCTAGTTTGCTCATCCAACGTCTGTTGTACGACCGTCGCACGCCGGCTGTTCTAATCGCATGTACTAATGGCCGGATGATCGTACAACAAGCTGTTGTGTGACCATTTTCATACGACCGTCGCACCGTGTGTACAAGGCTTTAGAGTGACTAAACACCTCAAAAACTCACGGAACCTTTGATCTGGTAGCCATTTTGAGGCTGGTTTACAAAGTTAAAAATGTGAGTATTCACGTCAATTACCCAATCACATGAAAAGCAATTTCCAGCTTACCAGGAAGATCTAATTATGTGCCGATGTTTTGCACATGATTGGATAATTGAAGTGAATATTTAGGCTCCATTCACACTTGTACGACTTGTCATGCAACTTTGGACACTAAAGTCGCATGACAAATTGCATCCCATATTTTTCAATGACAACATTTCAAATATGTGTGACTTTAACCACTTCAGCCCCGGAAGGATTTCCAGCTTTAGGACCGGAGCCCTTTTTGCGATTCGGGGCTGCATCGCTTTAACTGAAAATTGCACGGTCGTGCGACGTTGTACCCAAACGTCCTTTTTTCCCCACAAATAGAGCTTTCTTTTGGTGGTATTTGCTCACCGCTGCGTCATTTCTGATCGCCGCTATAAACAAAAGAAGAACGACAATTTTGCAAAAAAACCCAAATTTCTTACTTTTTGCTAGAATACAAATCCAAAAAAAAAATATAAAAAAAC
The DNA here is from genome assembly GCA_018402905.1 of Glandirana rugosa. Lineage (NCBI taxonomy): Eukaryota > Metazoa > Chordata > Amphibia > Anura > Ranidae > Glandirana > Glandirana rugosa. The sequence goes on from BLSH010351360.1 coordinate 392,335, forward strand.
ATTTTTTTTTCACCGTTTTTGGCCGATTTATATTCTTCCTCATATTTGCGATAAAAAAATCGCAATCGGCGTTTATTGATTGGTTTGCGCAAAAGTGGTCGCGTTTACGGATGATGAGAATTCATTTTTGGTTTTTTTTTTTTTACTAGTAATGGCGGCGATCTGCGATTTTTAGCGGTACTGCGATATTTCAGCGGACATGTCGGACTATTTTGACACTTTTTTGGGACCATTGGCATTTATACAGGGATCAGTGCTATAAAAATGCACTGATTACTGTGTAAATGCCATTGGCAGTGAAGGGGTTAACCTGCAGGGGGCACTCTAAGGGTTAAGTATGTTCCCTGGGCGTGTTCTAACTGTAGGGGGACTGCCCTAACAGGGGAAGGGAAGTGGTCACAGCCTTCGTATACAGGAATGCTGTGATCACAGCCCTTCCCCCTCACACAGAACGGAGGTCCGTGTTTACTTCCTTCGCTCCAGTGGGGCCATCGCGGGTAGCCGGCGCACCCGCTCCCTGGCCCTCCCCGAGCACAGTGAGCGCGCGGGCGCGCCTCCGAAGGCGCGCGTGCGCTCACTAGGCTCGTGAGCGCGGCCGCCGTCATATGACGGCGATTTGCGCTCACGAGCCACCTTGCCGCCGTCAATTGCCGATCGGCGGTCGGCAAGGGGTTAAGTTGCAGTAGAGCTGCACGATTCTGGCCAAAATGAGAATCACAATTTTTTTGCTTAGAATAAAGATCGCGATTCTCGCGGCGTAACATCTTACATTAACAAACAAATTGGGCTAACAGCACTGTTTAGTTTTTTTTTTTTTTAAAGTGTCATTTCTCAAAAAAAAATTGCGTTTGAAAGACCGCTGCGCAAATACTGTGTGACATAAAATATTGCAACAACCTCCATCTTATTCTGTAGGGTCTCTGCTAAAAAAATATATATATAATATATATATAATGTTCTAAGTCATTTTCTAGCAGAAAATACTGGATTTTTATTTGTAAGCAGCAAATGTCAGATAAGATTTAGTCTTTAAATGGTTAAACTAAACTCTTCTATACATGGGAGTTCAACCCTTTGATCATTTGAAACATAGTATCTTTTTACTTCTTTTATCAACTTGAGTTGGCTCTCTGCCCAAACTTGGCAGTCTGCCCAGATAGGAGAGAGACTCAAGTCGCTCCGACTTTAGAAAAAGATTTCTTGGGAGACTTCAGGCGACTTGCATTGACTTCTATTACAGTCAAGTCGCGCTGAGTCACCCCGCAAGTCGGACTCCATTAACTGCACTGAAAATTGCGGTAATGCCTGATGGAGATCGGGGGTGAATCGAGATTGCGATTTTAATACGATTAATCGTGCAGCTCTAAGTCGCAGAAACTTTAAAAAGGTTCCTGCACTACTTTGGTCTGACTTTTTTGTGATGTGAGTGGCATAGACTGCAATGTAAACCCTCAAAAGCATGAAAGTCGCACCTGAATGTTATACATGTGACAGTTGTCCATTATCATTGGTCAAAGCCAAAGTTGCACCCATTCAAAGTTGCATCAAAGTTGCACTCCAAAGTAGCATGACTTTGTAGTCAAACAAGTGTGAATGGAGCCTCTCGCAATTCTTTGAGTGGGTATTCTCAACTCCTTTGTAAATTAACCTCCCATGTCAGAACTTCTATCCATCATAAAGAAATCTACAGTGGGTATCCCTGGCCCTGCAGTCTTCAAAAAGGGGAGTGTCTTGGAAGAACAAGCTAGGAAGGAAGATTTAAACCAGAACCTACAGAGATCAACTGAGATAATTAGTGAGGCACTAGGAACCAACATAGTACCAGCAACTGTACATACAAGCTATCTCTGCATTGGAATAAGAGGGTGGCTACTACTACAATTTTTGAGGTACCTTAGCCCTTGCCAAAAATGCAATTCATTGCAAGAACAAGACAAGAGATTCAAAACTTATATTTAAGGAACCTCTAGGATTACTATGACCTATGAACTCTCGTGTTTCAGTTTCTGATTAGTAGCTGTGTGTGGGCAGGGCGACTGCATGGCAGTAGTTTAAAGGGACCAGACGTGGCATCTAGAAATTTTCTGGTAAACAGTACAACAATGCAGTTATTATCTGAAATTAGGAGTTTGGACAATAAGGCACTTTTACAATTCCACAGTTATGTAGAGCAGCAGGCAGCAGTATGCTCAATTATTGCTCCTTTAACTTGGTACCCGTATGGCTTCTACAGATCATCTCTCCCTAACCGCAGGCTCCTGTCAGCTCTTTAGAAACATAGAAAAGTGACGGCAGAAAAAGACTAAGTAGTCCATCGAGTCTGCCCCTTTTTATTTATTTTTTTATTTTTTATTTTTTTTACATTAACCTTGTTGTCTGACTATGGATTTATGTTTATCCCAAGCATGTTTGAAGCCATTTACTGTTGACTGTCTCACAACCTCTGTTGGTAGTTTATTCCAATCATCAACCACCCTTTCAGTAAAATAATACTTTCTAAGATTAGTTTTGAACTTCCCTCCAGTTAGTTTGAGGTCATGTCCCCGTGTTCTTGATTTTGGTTTCATATTGAAAAGACTGCCCTCCTGAACATTATTCACCCCCTTGATGTATTTAAAGGTTTCAATCATGTCTCCCTTCTTCCTTCTTTCCTCCAGACTGTACATATTAAGTTCCTGAAGTCGCTCTTGATATGTTTTATCCCCCAGACCATTCACCATTTTTGTTACCCGTCTCTGAACTCGTTCTATCTTTGTAATCTTCTAACTTTGTACAGGCTTCCCAGCAACAGCTGTTCACAGCCATGATTCCAGATATTCACAGATTCTTGCTCCAGGAAATCACTGAAGGCCATATTCGCAAGAGTGAATGAGGCATAAATCAGGATTTTAGCCAACTCTGACAATTTGGCAACTGTGAAATTAGAAAGTGTTAGCTACTACATTTTGGTATGCCTGTATAGCACCCCCCCTTACCCCTTGGAGGCAGGTAGGGACCCCCAGACAGCTCAGCAGGCTAGCATCTCAAGCCTCAGTGTGTAATTCCTGACTCTTTGTGGGGTGTAAGAAATTGGCTTGACAACCTTTCATTTTGTTTATTAGGCACAAGAAACTTAGGTGGAAAGTTTTAAGGCACAAAGCGGCCAGACATTATTACAGGCATCTCTACCAGAACCAGTCAATAAAGTAATGAAAACTTTTAAAGTGGTTGTAAAGTTCACCAACCCCCCCCCCCCCCAAAGAAAAAACCCCTGCAAAGCAAAGGTATAATGAGCTAGCATACTAGGTCATTATGAAATACTTACCTTGGAACGAAGCTGTTGCAGCGGTCTCGGCACACCGCTGTGACCGGCGACATCATTCTTCCAGCTCTGCGGCTCCGTCCAATCACAGCGCGGGCTCCAGCGATGTGATTGGCGGAGCCGCGCTGACGTCACTTCCGCGCATGCGCATGGGAGCCGTCATTTACGGCACTTCAACAGAAGAAACGGCACCCTGGGCTACCCCGGGTGCCAATTCTTCAGTGCGCATGTGACGATGATGTTGGCACATGCAGATACAGGGAATATCTCCTAAACTGTATTCCCGGGACCTACAGGTAAGCCCTATTGTAGGCTTACCTGTTGTTTAAAGTGGTTGTCATGAGTCTAGACCAGGGTCTACAAACTATGGCCCTCCAGTTGTTCAGGAACTACAATTCCCATCATGTCTAGTCATGTCTGTGAATGTCAGAGTTTTACAATGCCTCATGGGATGTGTAGTTCCGCAACAGCTGGAGGTCCGTAGTTTGAGGATCCCTGGTCTAGACCAACAATCTGTACTCTTCAGACTGTTATCCAGTTTCAAGCAACACAAACACCTTTCCAATTTAGCTGAAAGACTTCCTGCAATGTCCACTGGCAGCAAATTCTACCCAGCTTTCCAGGGCATTCTTCAGCAGTGCAGTTCCTTCCCCTGGTCCTCCAACAAGGATCCCGCTTTGCTATTCCTTGAGGTACCCTCCAGCAAGGCAGTGTAAAGCCCCATTGGCCCCTGACTAAGGTCCATTCACACTTGTACGACTCCAAAGTTGCGACCTTGGAGTGCAACTTTGGATGGGTGTGACATAGATGTGATTTGTTGTCCCTCAGCAAATTCGGACCCACTGTTGTACCACTGTTGCATGTAAAACATTCAGGTATGACTTTCATGCAACTTTTGAGGGTTAACATTGAAGCCTATGGCCCTCGAGTTGCATGAAAGTTGGATCAAAGTATTGCATGAATGACTTTAACCTCCCTGGCGGTATGATTATTTCAGATTTTTGGTGCTGAAAGCGGTACCATTATTTTGCATGGAAATGTGTTGTTTTATATTGTAGGCCTGCAATTCTTAGGAATGACTCACTTAAATCTGTCCAAACAAGAGTCTAGTAGACATCCCGGGTATGATAAAGTTTGAAAAATTAAGTTATAAATTATAATATAATAAATAACTAAAAATAATTATCAAAAATAATAACGTAATAGAAATAAAAATGTATTCAATAATGTAATCAAACCAAAAACACTGAAATTTGCTCATTTGTAAAATTGTCGTTGTCGTCACTTTCAGTTTCCGATGATAAATTTCCCCAAAAATCAGTATCACTCAATTCTGCAAATGATTCTTATTTACTATCGGTGTTTTCTAGCTGATCAAAAAACACTTTTGACGTAAAGGGACACTTTTTGGTTGCCATTAAATAAAAGTGCATGCAGGTCACTGGGCAAACCACTAGGGACAAAGGGGATGTGAAATGTTTTCATACAGTAATGTAATCTATAAGATTACAGTGTACTGTATGTATACTGTGTGTTTCACTTTTTGAATTTCTCGCCGGTCTCCGTCCCAGGGCGACGCGACGCTCGCAGGGAACAGAGCCCGGCACACAGGAGTCATCTGGCGGTGGACACAGCCCGCAGACACGGCGGGGGACATCGCTGGATCCAGGGGACAAGGTGAGTAGCGCTGTTTGGATCCAGCGATGCAATCCCGAGTGTGGCTTGGGGTTACCGCTAATGGTACTGAAATTGCGCCCCGAGCCACACTCGGGAATACCGCCAGGGAGGTTAAGACACACATGTATGAATGGTTATCATTGGAAAACATGGGGTACAACTTGTCATGTCACTGTGATGTCCAAAGTTGCTTGACAAGTCGCACAAGTGTCAAAGGGGTGTTAGGCCCACTCTTGGCTTCACCCTCCTCAGGCAACAATCCTGGGAGGCTGAGTCATCCATCCAAGTATCCTCTCCTGGCAATGGCCCAGGGGGCAAGGACAAAAGCCCAGGTCTCCTCAAATATTTATATATAAATATATCCTATCCTACAACAGCAGACACCACTGGCAATAAACCTCTTAGTAGTAAGCCAAGTTGCCAAATTGTCTCCCTGGCCAACTACTAAAGGTTTACTGTCAGTGGTGCATGCTGGAGGAGGATATATTTGGGGTGACTTTCCCAAAGGGGTCTTATAAATTTTGCACCTTCTTGCTCCATTGCCAGGGACACTCCCCAACAGCAGGCAAGCAAATGATAATGTAGGAAAATCCAACAAAAGCTCAGACTGCCTAAAGCCTAGCAACAACACTAAATTTGAGCTAGGGACATCACTGCTTAAGGCAAGGTAACTACACATGCACAAGGTATTGAGGCATCCATTAAGGAGGGAAATGCCCATTTTTTTTTGCCTGTAGTACTGTGGAAACTGCAGGCACATGGAATAATGTGTCTGTCGCCTAACTCAGGTCAAAAATGTTGCATGTGCTCAGATACTGATAGGCAAAGTGCTGAGTAGTACTTTGCTGGAAGCAATTAAAATTCTTTGACCTAAAATACCTGAAAGACAACTTGTCCAAAACTGCTGTATGGCCACATACAACTTTTGAACTTGCATTTATTGAGTGTTTCCAAAGCATTTACTAACATAATGGAATAGGATGTATAAAAAGTACCTTTACTTTTTCCCCTGTAGACACAACAGAAAGTGAAAGGAATTCTCTTAAACTATGGGAAATGCCCACTTCCTTTTAGACAGCTGCCACCCTATTTAACCATTTCCCATAAAACCTGTTCTGCTGACGTTGTAAAACATTGTATTTTCCCTTATTTCTGTCACAGTGACAATGGTCACCAGGACAAATAGAAAGGGTGAATACATGGACAATAACAGCAAACCTAATAGGGATTTAAACGTTTTTTTATTACTCTTTAAACTAAAAAAATATTTTTATCATTTTTGATAATAATGGTTTTAACCATTTTTTCATCACTTTTTTGCATCTCGTTGATTGTGATCACCTCCAGCCTTTCAGCCACACCCTGTCTATATACTCAAAAATTATGGCTGCTCACATTGCTAAGGACCAGCAACCTGATAATGCCAGCAGTGGGCCATGCCTGTGCGATGTGTGACTGCATGGCCGCTTATATTGTCCATCAGGGGAGGCTGTGACAGAGTGACAATGCAAGAGCACAACTGAGAGACAGGTTTCACACCATAACAAGAAGTGCCTAAACAAGTGCCTGATGCATGGCAGGATCACCAGACAATATCTTATTAATGATGTAGATTGAAAGGATAAGTTCACTTTTGTAAAAAAAATAACAAATGCACATCTTTTTGCAGGTAAAAAAATGTGTGTTGTTTTTTTTACTTGGAGCCTGTAAGGCATTGTATCAGCTCATCAAGGGTGCCATGCAGGACTCCTGCTGACTTGTCAGTGTATCTGTCTGCTCATACCTAATATGGGCAGGCATATACACACTAACAGGAAGAGAAAATGAACTACCACAGCGCTCAACAGTGCTGTGGTAGTTCATTGAGAACTACAAGCCGACAGCCGCAAAGACTGTTGGGACTTGTAGTATTCCAATTCACAGAACACTGTGAATGGATGACGTGACCAAACGGGCTGAGCCCAGCATGGCCGTGCTTTCTTTGGATAGTGGCAGTGAGTGGGGGGAAAAGATCCCCCGCTCGCTGTCAGACCAGGGACTTGGAGGGGTGTGGGGGCCGGTGCAATTGTAACATGTTAAATGTTTCCCAGTATATAAACGGCGATCCGCACAGCCGCAGTTGCGGGCGGGAGCGTGCTGGCGGCAGTGCACTCTCATGCCCACTGCGTGCTCCGTGAGTGGGGCCACAGTTAGGACGAACTCGGTGTCTACTGGCGACCCGCGATCGCCTACTACAGAGGAAGAACGGGAACCCTGTTCTGACAGGCGGCATGACAGTGATCTACTGATCCCTGTAATTGGGATCAGTTAGATCTGTCATGCCCCTGCCAGCCCAGCCCCCATACAGTTAGAACACACATAGGGAACACAGTTAACCCCTTGATCACCCCCTACAGTTTAACCCCTTTCCTGCCAATGACATCTATACAGTAATCAGTGGCTATTTTTAGCTCTGATCGTTGTATAAATGTCATTGGTCCAAAAAAGTTTCAATAATGTCCGAACTGTCCACGGCAATATCGCAGTCCCAATAAAAATCGCAGATCGCCGCCATTACTAGTAAAAAACATAAATAGTAAAAACGCCATAAATTCTCAAAGTTTATAAACGCAGCAACTTTTGCGCAAACCAATCAATATACGCCTATTGCGATTTTATTTTACCACAAATATGTAGAACAATATATATCAGCCTAAACTGATGAATACATTTGTATTTTTTTTTTTTTTTTTTGACATGTATTATAGCAAAAAGTAAAAAATATAGTTTTTTTTTTTCAAAATGGCTGGTCTTTTTTTGTTTATAGCGCAAAAAATAAAAACCACAGAGATGATCAAATACCACCAAAAGAAAGCTCTATTTGTGGGAAATAAAGGACATCAATTTTGTTTGGGTACAACGTCGCACGACAGCGCTATTGTCAGTTAAAGTGGCGCAGTGCCGAATCGCAAAAAGTGCTCTGGTCAGGAAGGGGGTAAATCCTTCTGGGGCTGAAGTGGTTAATAGGGTTAGATCTATTTTTAGCGATTATTATGCTCTGAATAGGTTATTGTCCATCCTGGCATGTACAATTGCACTGTATTGTTACAACACATGACAGCTGCCCATATCCCACTTCCCTCACTGATTGGGAGATGGTTCTGTGTCACACTGGATACTGCAACTCAGACCAACAGAGAGACCACCTCTCTGTTTCCTAGCATAACTTTACCTTCTGACCACTGAGAGCTTTAATTAAAACATCAAAGACCCAACAAATTTCAGTTCTCTCCTGTCTACTTAACGTGGCTGAAAACCTATACATTTACCCAGTGATTATCCTCAGGTGATAGAGATTCTTCTACATGCTTTGCAAATGTTTATCTGCAGCCCTCTCTCCTCTACATCTGTTTAAAGTGCAGAATTTACACAGCTTTTCTGAGCTTCCAGAGGCAGGGGGTGGGGATCTGAAGTCACACACTGCACAATTCAGAGGAGAGCTGAGTGTAATCTTTGACCTGAGTGGATGGAAGAGACACAATCTGCACAGTCTGATAGGGAAACATGGGCAGCTGAGGCTGTCAATTACAGGCTGCGTGTTAGAGCCCCCCTCCCCATCAAGGCAGTCTAGTTCTTCTCTGCAGATAGCAGAGGAACTAGACTGCAGATAGACATCACACTCTAGTGCTATGGGTTGAGGAAAGTTCACAATATGGAAGGATATGCTTTGTTCATTTTTCATGTCAGAGGTTTACAACCACTTGAAATCATGGCCATGAAGGCATCCACAGCCTCTGAGACTAGCTGATATATAGCTGTCAGGTATCAGCTGATAAATGCATAGCTGACTATGGGTTTTTTTTTTTTTGGAGTTTCTCATTATGCACATTTCTTGGCACTGAGTATAAGCATGACTGTATGGTGTAAAAACCATAATTTTGTGTGTCTCCAGCTACTGGATTCATAAATCAATTGGGTATTATCATCAGCATAACATTTTATTTTTTTAGCAAGGCACACTTATTATTTATAGGGTTCCACCCTAATGTTTGCCACATTTCAGGAAACAGAAAATTGGCTATGATCATAACAATCCTAACAGAATTCACAGTCTGCCACTCCTGGTTTAAATTAGTTGAGCAGCTAGGTTCAAAGAGGGAATAATGCCAAGATGATCATGAAAACCACATCATAATAGAGTTTTTCCAGTCTCGCTAGCCAAACATACAGTATAGGCTGGCATACCTGTGCATGGCATACCTGTGCATGGAAGGCCACATAACATTACTAGGGTTAAAATCCTCGATCTAATGAACATCCTTTAAAAGTAGTGAATTATGTTTGGTCAAGAATACAGTAAAATACCTGAATTTTAAAGTAAAAAAATATTTTTAATTGTTTATAAGTAGGAAAAATAAGACAGTGCAATTAGTTTTCCATGATAATGATGTAACAGAAAAAAGAAATTCTAAGTCCACCTTAGGCACCTTTTTTGCCGCGACTTTGATACGATTTGGGATCAGTAAGACCTTAGTCTGACTTTGTTGCAACTTTGGCTCAATGAAAACATATTACAAAGTTGTACAGAAGTAGTACAGAAATCGCATCTATATTATTCCGGTGCGATTTGCATGAGACTTTGAGGGTTTAACATTGAAGTCTATGAACCTCAAGTTGCATCAAAGTTGGACCAAAGTAATGCAGGGACTACTCTGAAGTTGGCACGACTTGAAAGTCATACATATATGAGTGGTACTCATTGGAAATAATGGGGAACGACTTTTCATGGGACTTTGCAGTCCTAAATCGCAGGATAACTCGCACAAGTGTGAAAGGGGTTTTAGCCTTACACAACCTTCTTCACTAGCTTAGACCTGGACTCTTGTACATATACACTTTTGTATTCACACTTTTCTGTAGCTTCATTCGGCACATACTAATGTCACTAACGCTTCCATAGTCACCCATCCCACCAAAAGAAACCCTGCACACCACATGAATGACAATGACTATTCATTTTTGACTGCTGAGGAACTAATCAGGTGCCATTTCCTAATGGTGACAGAGTTCTCTCCTATGTTCTAGTAGGCTTGAGCTGTAAATTTCTGGAACAATCCTTTCAGCCTATTTTATGCTAAATATGATGTCTACACTTTGAGTACCCTTGTCCCAATAAATAGACAGCAATAACAAAGGCTTCTTTAGTTTAGTCACTACTTTTCAGAGCTGTGCCTACCATGGCATGCAGGGCATTTAATGCCCATCTAGAGCCTTTACAATATTCATAACAATAAGAATGCCTACTCTAAATGAACTGAAAAAAAGGTTTTGATTTTATATCCACTTAAATATTTTCTGAACTCCTACCAGCAAAAGCATCCCCCAAAGTAGAGTTTGTGTGTGTCTTTAAAGGAATGTCAGGCCAAAGTTGCCTAAAGCCATCTAGTACTGTACAGCTCATCTGCTACCAGGCTGGTGCTGAAACACATACTTAGTATATATACCAGATTCACTGCTCACTCCATGTCAATGGGACTGGAAGATACAGGGAGAACAGAGGTTGTAACCCACCCAAATCCCATCACCTTTGATGCCAATGGTGTTTGGATTTGGAGTTGGGTTTTTTTCAGATTTTTGGCCTGCTCCTCTAGGCTGCCGATGAATGGAACACAGATGTGTTCAAGCAACACTATTTAGGACCTTGTTCTCAATAACAAGTTCACAAAACAGGTCATATTTGCAATGTTTTTAAATCTAAAGTTTAGCTGCCTAAATGAGATTGATTAGCACAGCTAAATGTGACAAAGCAATAAGTAAAACAATGTACCTTTAGCATATCATTCCAAATAGAAGCAGAAGAGCGCTTAGGCAACTTGCGGTCTTCTTCTATTCTCATAGGTGCCATTCAGGACATTATTGGAGGCCTACTTCTGTTTCTGATGATTGGATTCCATCAATGGTATCATCAGGGGGTCTAGGTACAGGAAGAGCTATTCCAGAGAGACACTACGTAAGGAATGGCAAAGCGGGCCAAGGCAAAAAAGCAACTATAGAATGCTTATTGCAAATGCTGTATAACTCACTGCTGGGTTGACCCACACTTTTGAAGGATAAGGTAGCCTGGGTCTAGGTCCACTTTGATGGGAAGAACGTTGCTAATTACTAATCTAAAAAAACAGATTGGACCACCTGTTAATGAATTGCTGAAATCATGACCTAATGGGTCCTTGTAGATGGAAAGACACCATAATAAATCAGACGTACTATATCATGAGTATATACATAATATATAAGAAACAATAACTGTATTGTGAATTATAAAATATTTAGGATTCACTGAGGTGTTGCATGTGCATTCGGCTATAAACAGACTGCCCTTATCATGGTATTTCTTCTGGATCCAGACATCTTTATATACTTTCTGTACATTATAACTTAGAATAAGCTACTTTTAAGGCTCTTGTAGGTTATTATGTTGCTGTAAACTGAACTGAACAGGTAAGGGTGTATGTCATCAGGTTTAGGCTTAAGTCATGACTGCTGAGAGCTAAGGCACGCTTTAAACTTGTTATCGACCATCAGAAAAAACCTTGCCCCCCCAAAAAAGACACACAAACTTATTTAAATTGGAATAAGGGCAAGGCCACAGCTTTATTGAACTACATTCAACTGTAACAACGTTCAACATACCACATAATAATGCCAGTCACGGGTATACCGTGAGCATACATAACTAAACCAGATTGTCTAAGAGGCCCGTCTCCACCATTAGTGCGAGACAGGCATTAAACAGATTACCGATCTTAAACTTGCGGGCATAGCCCATAAAGCAATATTCATCGCTGGCCAGGTAAAACTGCCAACAAAGCTGTGACAACTTCCAAAGGGCGGGCGGGCGGGTGGGAAACTCTTGACGTCAGGATCTCCTCAGAGTGGTGGGACTTACCATTGCGCAGCCTTTTCTCTTGAGTCCCAGCTCCACCCCATCCCCTCATACCTTAGTGGCCAATCCCATCTGTGCCACTTCCCCAACTTGCTTTGCTCACGCCCCATCACTGCCCCACTCCCATCAGTCATGGCTCCCTTTCCCCAGTACAGGGGTGGGTCAAGGTGCCTTCATTGGCATCAGATGACATCAGTTGGAAATGCTTCCGTGAGCAGCGTTAATTGACAGGTGCATTTCACCCATGGTTTACCTCCTTCTGACTTGCATTTGACTTGCCTCAAGTGGGTTTTCCATTCTGATACAGGAGTGCAAAGCATGCTTAAAGCAAACAATAGCCCATCGACAGAGGCTCTTACTCTGTTACAAATGAGACTGGACTGAGGAGGGGAAACCATAAAAGTGGGGTTACTGAATAGGCAGAGTGTTCAGACGAAGAGGATAACAAAGTATACCAGTATAACAGGCTTCTATTCCCTCTATGGAACGGCAGAAGTTAAGAATCTCAGAAAATTTTAGTGAAGCCTTTTCCTGCTAATTTAGCAGAATACAAAACACCTGGGATTCTTTATATTTGAGCCACAATGTTTGACTAACATAGCCTTCTTACAACCGGGACAACTTTGGGGGGACACAGCTTTGTCATTGTAATTGGCTTTTTAACTTTTGTACCCATTATGTTTGCTGGATTAGAGGCCAGCATGCCTCCAAACTTAGCTCTTCGGTCTTTTTGTTAGCCAATTAATGACATCACCCTAAACTCAACTTCTACTTTTGTTAATGGCTAACATGATACAACACCCTACTGCTGCTCTTGTTTGTTTAACATAAACATGTTCCCACTGTTCCACTTAAGGGTAGGTGGCATGCCAATTAATTGGTTTCATCTATTAGGCACGGATTAGGAATGCATTGCTATAAAATAGGAAGTAGTTTAGCATTCCAATACATTGACTGGAAATGTAATAATAGCAACGGGTCCTGGGAAATACAGCTGTTGCTACCAGCTGCTTTTTATAACAGATATCTTGTAAACAGAACATTAAAATGCATGCTGAATGTTACATCTCTAATATCTGATAATTATAACACTGCCATGTTTTATTTTGCTTTTGAGAGTAATTTAATATGAAAATAACAGTAGACTGAATACACTAACATTACGGTTTAATTATCGCGTTTATTATAAGCCATTATAAAGCCATTTGTTGGTTTAACCAATCCTATATTGAGTATTATTCTTTTGTGATCCACATAACTGGAGGTGCAGCAAGGGGGTGTCTATTTTCCTATTGTCCTACTTCCTCATCTCCCTGCTTTCTGTCTTTTTGTACACAACTTCGCTGTTGCTATTCTGCTGTTTGTATGTTTCCCTTTATTGTACAGTCGTGTGTCTGATCATTGGAGAGATGAAGAGTACTGTTCCCAAGCATCAGTATGCATTACTTTGTTACTTTCTTCCACCTAAAAAAACAGCTCACATGTCTGACTATCCAGCTACTGTTCATTCATGGGGTCATTAAAGCGGACCTTCTATCATAATTGATCTTCCTCCCCATCCCCACCCCTAATACAGTTGTTGTGATATTTTTTATTTTATTTTGGGGGGCGTGAGCGGGCACCGTTTTTTCAACTGGTACCTGTGTCCACTCCCTTAATTCTTACCTAGGTGAAAATTACATCCGTTTGGGATACCTTCCCCCTTGCCTGCAGCCTCCTGGGACTCAAACCCATAGACCAGGGGTCTCCAAACTGTGGCCTGAGGGCCAGATGTGGCCCTTTGCAAGCTTTTATCCGGCCCTTGGGGCACTATTCCTTACACTGATCTGAGGCACTATTTCTCCCACTGACACCAACAATGGGGCACTATTTCTTCCACCTTTACCAATGATGGGATACTATTTCTCCTACTAATAGGAGCACTACTCCTCCTATTGACCACAACCCCTGAGGCCATATTTATTCTCACTGATACTGGGCCCGGGACATTTTCTGCCCCACTAGCCACAATCTGACCCTCCAAAAGTTTGAAGGACAATAAACTGGCCCTTGTTTGAAGAGTTTGGAGAAAGCTGCCATAGACGCTTAGCTCGGAGTACATCTGGGTTTAGAACTGTTAATCACTGGCCAGGGAAGACGCTAACTGAGCACAATCTGTGCTCAATTGGCTTCAGCAGAATGCAGAGATGACATTAGGGACAGAACCCTCTGTTAGGCCCCATTCACATTTGCAAATGAGGTGATTAGCGATTACATGTGGGAGATCCAGCAGGGGTTCCCATGATTAGCTGTGGGCGGCAGCTCTATTAAAAGCAATGGGAGGCTATCAGCTCCTGTAGCTAATTGCGGTCACTAACGTGTAATCACTCAGGAAGTGATTACCTGCAAATGATCGACCTTGGATGCAGACTGCCTGCCACCTGCACTGTGCTATCACAAAGATTTATTGATAACAATAAATGTTAAGTTAAAAAAAATAGTTTAACAAAATAAAGTTTAATAAAATAAATATAAAACGCAAACATTTGAGCACAAATAAAAATGCACCAACTGTGCCGCACATATTAGGTATCACTGTACATAATACATGATGTATAATTTTGGGTCCATCATTCACTGTTAAAGTGGTTGTAAACCCATTTAAACCACTTTAACCTACAGGTAAGCCTATAATAAGGCTTATCTGTAGGTTCCGTGAATATCTCCTAAATTTGCACAGTTTAGGAGATATTCACTGTATACGCATGTGCCAACGTCATCGGCACATGTGCACTGACCGGCGGCTCCGGCCAATCATAGCGCTGGAGCCCGTGCTGTGATTGGCTGTAGCTCGCGAACCCAGAAGAATCTCCAGGAGACATGCGTTCATTATGCCTTTGTCTTGCAGGTTTTTTTTAAATATGGGTTTACAACCACTTTAACGCTAAATTAATCACCTGTAAAGGTTTTTAAAGTGTCATCTGTGAACAGTTTCAGGTATCATTTTTTTGCCACTTCATGGGCATGCACAATTTTACTCACTTCATATTCGTTATTTATTTACTCAACGCGGCCTTATCTTTAAAATGTTACCAAAAGCTGGCTATTTCTATTTGTGTGCAGTAAAATTATTGTGAGTATTTTTTTCCTGAAAGTATAGATGTGATAAACAGTAGTACAAATATTTTGTGACTTGATGACTTTGATGAAAATTTCAACTGCCCCCATTTTTTTCGACAGAAATCTATATAATATTTTGGGGTTTAAGTAATCTATAGGCCTAAAATGTGCATTTTAACATTTAAAAAAAAAAAAGAGTCAGGCAGCAAAAACGGTTAAAAGAAAAGTAGTGTTGTGCATAGAGAACACAACTGGTTAGGGATTTAAGTGTCTGTGCTAATATATCTTTTTTTGTGGTTGATTGCTGTAGATGTCAGAAAAGTTAGCATGGCATGGAGTTCAGTAACAGCCTATGGCACTTGCTTCTTTGGCCTTAAGGGCTCGTTTACACTTGCTTCAAAACAGGGCGTCAGACAGGCGTTGTTAAAGCTCCCTTAAAGCCAGTCAAAGCCCCTGTCACTAAATAAAATGGTTAGCTTACAGCCCTGTTTACACCTTGCGTCAAAAATGATACCCCATGTAGCTTTAGCCAGGATTCAAAGCCTCTCCAATGCCTCCATAGAAGTCTATGACAAAGCTTGTTTGAAGCTCGCTTGAAGCACCTGCAGCTTTTCAGAGGCTGTAGTTAAGCTTTAGCTTTGCATTGTTTTGGAGAAATTGCAGGTGTAAGATATCAACAAACACACAGGGCATTTACCAAGCTTCAACAAGGCTTCAAAAGTGCATCAGTGAAGCCTTGTTGAAGCCTCACTGAAGCCTCTTAGAAGCACCACCGAAGCCTCAAAAACACATCATAAAAGCTTGTTGAAGCTGTATGAGCTTTAATTAGCGTTGAAGCCGAAGCAAGTGTAAACCAGCCCTAAGGCTGCATTCACAACCGACGATTTAGCTCAGTGCGAATTACAGCGGCAGGAATCTTCTGATTCTTGCTGCTGCTGTTAGTGGCTAGCTGCCTTCACTGTAATGCAAGTTTGTCCAGTGGCCGCAGCTATTCTTGACCTCCTGCACGGTCAGCAACTACCTGCAGCAATCACTGTTGGGCTTACTTTGTCTGCCGAATAATAGTTGTGGCTGCCGGGAACCTGTCATTATAGTGAACAGGCCCGACTTCCACAGCTAGCCACAGCAGCAGCAGTAATCAGATGATTTCTGCTGCTGCAATTTGCACCAAGCTAAAATTGGGACATGTGAGTAAATAGCAATGAAAATGTAACAAATTGGACAATGTTTGTATGTTGCCAAAAAAAGGTATCTAATGCAGTATCATAAATAAATATCTCAAGTATTTGCTTAACATTCTTTCCCAGCCATAAGATATTTATCTGCTAATTAAATAATTTACTTGCATAAAATTACAAGGTACTGGTTTATATGTTAAGAGGAATGCTATGTAGGTTATTTTCATAATTGCACAAGTAAAATATGAGTCATCACATAACTTTACCATATAAACTATGTAAGTGGATGCGTTTTGCTGCTTGAAAATGAGCAAGTATGAATATGCCCTGAAAGTGAGGCAAAATACTGAATTCTGAGCTACTGGAACTGGAAAAGAGGGGAAAACTTCCACTTCTGAATGTGTCTCTGAGACAACAACTGACAGGGATATTAAAGTATAACTAAAGGCAAAACTTTTTCTTTACCTTTGGATAGAGTGTAGAGCAGTGGTTCTCAACCTTCCTAGTGCCGTGACCCCTTGATAAAATTTCCCAAGATAAGGGGACCCCTAACAGTAAAATTATCTTCGTTGCACCTTCATTTCCGTAGACAGGGGGGATATAGAGGTGGCTGTGGACGAGGGGGTGGGGGTACAGAGGTGTCTGTGGTTGGGGATTAAAATGACAATCCCCAGGGGAATAGAACCCTTTAAAATAGTTCCCCAGTGCCGTGATCCTTCCAACTCTTGGTGACGAGATGTGAGATAGGTTTCCATTTCTTTTTCAAAACGGAAATCAATATGAAATTATAGGGACAGTCAACAACAGAGTCTCTGTGTAAGTCTTCACCTTCAAAAGGGGAGAAAAGGTCAAGGTCATCGAGTCTTAAGTCATAAAACGGAGTGAAAG
>BLSH010351360.1:409409-424527 GCA_018402905.1 Glandirana rugosa
TGTAAATTTTGTGTCTGTGAACTTCCTTACAAGAACATAGGAGGTAGGTGCCGGTGGAGACATGGGGGGGACACGTATCGGTGGAGACATAGGGGGGGGTAGGTGTCGGTGGAAAAATGGGGGGGCAGGTGTCGGTAGAGACATAAGGGGGGGTAGGTGTCGGTGGAAACATGGCGGGGGCAGGCGTCGGTGGAGACATAGGGGGGGGGGGCAGGTGTCGGTTGAAACATGGGGGGGGTTGGTGTCTGTGGAGACATGGGGGTGGGGGTACAGAGGTGGCCGTGGATGGAGGATACAAGAACATTCCTTCAAGTGTCTGTGTTTTAAATGTTTTTCAGCATTGGGTCTTAAGCTTGATAGTTACTGCATCTGTACAAAATATTACAATGCACTAATATTGTTTTGAGATTTTAACTGTCAGAGAGGCTAAAAGCTGAAAAATTGACATGTGGTGCTAGAAAAAAAATCACTGGGTTGCAAGGGTAAAAGAACCCATACTCAAGCAGGAAAACCCAGATTACTTATGGGAAGTACCAATGGTAACATTTGGGGCCAAGTTATTTTCATAACAAATGTCATAATCAGTCCCCCTGCCACTTCTTCCTTGAAGATTTGTCAGTACAGACTCATACAAATCTGTTCTTACTGCCTGATTTGACTGGGGCCGAGAAGTGTTTACATCCTCTGACACTGCAGGGTCCTGTGAAATCAGTGCACATATGTTGGGCCTGGCCATATATGATTCATTAAGAGCGCTGCTTGGCGCTCAGATGACTGACCGCGTTTCTCCTCCTCATCTGGCAAATGCAGTGGGCAGGACCAAGAATGACGTCAGTGGGGAGGAGGATAGGAGGAGAGACGCGGTGAGTCATCCGAGCAACGAGTAGCGCTCCTAAAGAGGCATATAGCGGATTGCCGATCCTGACCCCTGGAAATTGGCATTCGACCCCCCAGGGGGTCGCGACCCACCGGTTGAGAACCGCTGGTGTAGAGGGATTAAAACATTGGTCAGTTTTTATTGCTGTCTGTGCCCCCGTTAGGGAGATTCACCCTCTCTATTTGTCCTATTTACTATTATAATTGAAAATAGAGCTGCACGATTCTGGCCAAAATGAGAATCACATTTTTTTTCTTAGAATAAAGATCACGATTCTCGTGGCGTAACATCAACTTTCATATTATACAAAAAATTGGGCTAACTTCACTGTTTAGTTCTTTTTTTAATTCATAAAAGTGACATTTTTCCTGAAAAAAATTGCGTTTGAAAGACCACTGCGCAAATACCGTGTGACATAAAATATTGCAACAATCACCATTTTATTCTCTAGGGTCTCTGCTAAAAAAATATTTATAATGTTTGAGGTTCTAACCAGTTTTCTAGCAAAAAAATAATGATTTTAACCTTGTTTAATCAACAAGTGCCAGAAAAAGGTTGGGTCTTTAAGTGGTTAAACTGACTTAATTTACAGACTGAAGTTAATTCCCTTGATCTAATAGAACAAAACATTACAATGTTTAGTTAGCTCACAAATGTTTTAAAACTTGGCAGACTGCCTGTTTTTTTTTTTACTCTGAGCGGCTCTGCACTTGTCACATAGAATCGAGGAAATGTCGGGTTGAGATTGTGAGGGCGGTTGAATCGAGATTGCGATCTTTTAACGATTAATCGTGCAGCTCTAATTGAAAGTGAAAGTAAAAGAAAATCCATAATTCTGCGTTGTCCTCAGAAAGGTAATAGAGGGGAAATCTTCCAATGGGGACACTAGTTCTGGCGACCGGGAGGACCACCCCGGGATTCTCCCCAATAGGGCACAGATGGCAAAAAATGAACCAACAGGGGTTATAACTCTCCCTTACTTTATCTAAAAGGAAAAAAAAAAAGTTTTGCCTATAGTTCTTCTTTAACCCTGCCTACATTATTAAAAACTACCAAAAAAATGTTCTACTTTAATTGGCAATTCGAAGAGTGCGCTAAGGAAAAATAATATTGGTAATACCAATTCCACCCAAAGATAAAACAAATTTGTACGCATCTACAAAAAAAATAATACGCATCTACAACTTATTGGTTCTATAATCTATTTTTCATGAAATAATTTCTGCCTTCTTGTAACCCCCCCCCTCCCCAATAAGCTTTAAACATCTCTTTTACCCCATCAATTCCATTTGTTTGGAACAAGCAATGCATGCTAGTTGGGTACCACTCTATGTACACTACAAATCCCATAGTCTATAGTCCATCTCAGGAGTGAGCAAGAGAAGTTGGCTATGTCTCTACATGCAATGGGGCCATGGAGGATGAATGTAGCCACCCCCTAAAAGGAAGTCACAACAGCAAAAAAAAAAAAAAATTTAAAAAAAAAAAGGAATTTGGACATTTGGAGAAGACTGAGGACAATAGCCAAGACAAAAGTCAACAGTTTTTTTGAATTAATGTATTCTATGCATTAAGGTAAAAAAAGCTCCACTACCTATCCTAGCCCTCCCTGCCCCTAAACATTTACCTGAGTCCTGTAAACAATCCAGCCCTGTCCCTTCTGCAACACCACTCCTGCACTTCCCGGTCTCACAGGAGACACCAATACTAGTGGGAGCCATAGGCTCTTTCTGCTGTCAGTCAAACTCCTGTGAGGAGAGAGGGGGTGTGGCTTACTGGTGCTGTGTGTGTCTATTGACACATTCAGCCCACTTTGGAAATGTGTCTACACAGGTACCCCCATAGCATACAGCTTGCTGAAGGTGCACCCAAAGGAAAGAGGGGCAGAGTGCCAGTGGGGGAACTGCCAAAGGGGAGGTAGGGGTGCACTCTGTGCAATGTCATTGCACAGAGCAGGTAATTTAACATATTTTTTACTTTAATGCAAAAAAAAAAAACATTTAGTGTCAGAGTTTAGTGACACTTTAAAGCAGAACTGTACTTTTTCAATCAACAATGACTATTTTAATATTTATGCTGTTAGCATTCAAAAATAGTAAGGTATATTTTAATAACTTGTTTTAGATTTTTTACATTTCTAAAGTTGCTTCCTGGTTCCTGACCTAGGACAAAATGAGGCCATACGTCCCAGGTGGCTTTAGGAGGTTAGGAGGGCTTTCTCAGCCAAGTACGCCTTCCTGCCTGCATGCCTAACCTAAGGGCAGATGAATTCCAGGAAGTAAATGCAACATGAATGATGTGCCCTTACTCAAGATGGCTGTGGCTAGAAATGTTAGGGGGTGTTTTTAAAGTGATTTCTTAACAAAATAGGGCATATAGACATGGATAGATGGGTGATTGGGTGAGTTTGCTTTGAATAATAAAAATGAATTAAGTAGGGTTTTCAGTATGTGGTGCTCAGATACAGTTAAAGGGGTTGTAAACCCTCAAGGTTTTTGACCTTAATGCACTCTATGCATTAAGGTGAAAAACCTCCTATGATGCGGCCGCCACCAGTGCCCCCCTTTTAATTACCTGAACCCGATCTTTCCAGCAACGGGGATGAGCACAGCAGCTCCAGCCGGTGTCTCAGGTCCTGATTGGATAGATTGATATGGGCTCCCGCTGCTGTCAATCAAATCCAATGAGCCAGGGGGCATGGCTGAGTCCTTCTGTCTGTGTCAATGGACGCAGCAGCAGGACACGGGAGTGCACCCGCACATGTGCCCCCAGGGAAAGCGCTTCTCCGTCAGGGCACTCAATGTGGGGAGGAGCCAGAAGCGCTGCTGAGGGACCCCAGAAGATGAGGATTGGGGCCACTCTGTGCAAAATCCTTGCACAGAGGAGGTAAGTATGACATGTTTTATAATAAGAAAAATAGTGAAGCGCAACAAAATGATTTACTAACCAATAATGGCATAATGTGCAAATAATCAATCCAGTGCAAAACCACAATAACAGTGAATCAACCCAATTTTCACTCAACCGTTGATTGTACTGGTGAGTGAAAATTGGGATTGATTTACTGTTATTGTGGTTTTGCACTGGATTGATTATTTGCACATTATGCCATTAATGGTTACTAATTCATTTTGTTGCGCTTCACAAATTTTTTTATTATTATTCGTTTGAGGTATTTTTCTTGGGGGTACCATTAAGTGTTAAGCTGCAACCATTGTGTTTACTTAGCTTGAATTGGTACATAGTAGCGCGGTTTTATTATTCATTTTATTTCACACAAGTATGACATGTCTGTTATGTTAAGAAAAAAAAAAAAAAAACAAGACTGTACAACCCCTTTAACCGCTTGCCGACCGCTGATAGGCAATTGACGGCGACAGAGTGGCTCCTCTGCGCAAAACGCCGTCAGTGAGCGCCCGTGCGCTCACTGTGTCCGGGGAGGGCCATAGAGCGGGTGCGGTGGATTCGATCTCCGCCGGCCACCCGTGATGCCCCCCCCCGGAGTGAAAGAACGGAGGTCCGTGTAAGTAAACACGGACCTCCGTTCTGTGAGAGGGGGAAGGGCTGGGATCACAGCGTTCCTCTACATGGAAGCTGTGATCACTTCCCTTCCCCTGTTAGGGCAGCCCACACACAGTTAGAACACGTCCAGGGAACACTGTTAACCCTTAGAGCGCCCCCTGCAGGTTAACCCCTTCACTGCCAATGACATTTACACAGTAATCAATGCATTTTTATAGCACTGATCGCTGTATAAATGCCACTGGTCCCAAAAAAGTGTCAAAATGTTCCGACATGTCCGCCCCAATATCGCAGTACCGCTAAAATTCGCAGATCGCCGCCATTACTAGTAAAAAATAAAAAAAAAATAAAAACCCCAGAAATTAATTCTCATCATCCGTAAATGCGACCACTTTTGCGCAAACCAATCAATAAACGCCGATTGCGATTTTTTTTTATCACAAATATGAGGAAGAATATAAATCGGCCAAAACCAATGAAAAAAAATGTTTTTTTATATATTTTTTTTTGGATTTGTATTTTAGCAAAAAGTAAGAAATTTGGGTTTTTTTGCAAAATTGTCGCTCTTCTTGTGGTTTATAGCGGCGATCAGAAATGACGCAGCGGTGATCAAATACCACCAAAAGAAAGCTCTATTTGTGGGAAAAAAAGGACGCAAATTTCGTTTGGGTACAACGTCGCACGACCACGCAATTTTCAGTTAAAGCGGCGCAGTGCCGAATCGCAAAAAGGGCTGTGGTCCTAAAGGGGGAAATCCTTCCGGGGCTGAAGTGGTTAAGTTCCGCTTTAAGCAATGAAAGTATGTCCAGTAGATGTACTCAATAACAACTTAAAGTCATAGACACCAGGTTCACATTTACAGTTTTTCACTTAAAAGTTCATCTTCTTTCAACTGTCAGTTTGCAAAAATGTTGGCACAACCTACGTACGTGTAATGTACAGTAGTGATGGTCATCTCCATTTAGGGGTTGACATGCACACTACCACTACTTAATTTAATGTTATGCCACAAGAGCTCACACAAAAACCTCCAGAAACCTGCAAGGGGGACCTCAAGGTTTTCACTGCCGTGGGGCCTCCACAAAGTTTAATCTGGCACTAATGCCTTTATATGTATATCTCCAGGTGATGCTTTATCAAAACTTGTGGTGTTCTGATGCAGCAATAGTTCAGACTAATGTTGGCTATACACGGCTCAAATATTCCCAAAAGGAACACGGCAGCTGGAACTTGTACCTGCACAAGACTAAAGCCTCGTACACGCAATGCGACGGTCGTACGACCGGACGTCTAAAATCGTATGTTGGCTGTTGTGTCTCGCATACTGACGTGCACTAAGCAATCGTACAACCAAGCCTATCGTGGTGACATGTTAGGAGCGTATAAACAGGAAGTTCAGGTGAATGTGATTTGTGAACTAGGAACGTAGGTTTACACGAACGGACACTTCCGGGCGTTCCTGACTTCTGAGCATGTGTGTTTTGTTCATACAACTTGTTGGACCAACTTCTCTGTACACGCGGTACAACGGTAATACAACCGCTTGTTGTACAACCAACGTTTTCTAGTCTGCTCATTCAACTTCTATTGTACAATCGTCGCACTTCGGCTGTTCTAATTGCACGTACTAACAGTCGGATGATCGTACAACAAGCGGTCCATCGCACCGTGTGTACAAGGCTAAACACATCTCCGTAACATATACAAAACATATCCAGTAGTTCCTAAAATACATCAGCCTTTTTCAACTAGGGTGCCTGGGTTCTTCAAGGGTGCTTTGGCAAAATGCCTAAAAATTGCCCCAAATTTATTCATCAGTTTTGGCCGATATATATTCTTCTACATATTTGTGGTAAAAAAAATCGCGATCAGCGTTTATTGATTGGTTTGCGCAAAAGTTGCCGCGTTTACAAACCAAGAGAATTCATTGATGGCGTTTTTACTACTTTTTTTTTGTACTAGTAATGGTGGCGATCTGCGATTTTTATCAGGACTGCGATATTGTGGCGGACATGTCGGACATTTTTGACACTCTTTTGGAACCAGGGACATTTATACAGTGATCATAGCTAAAAATAGCCACTGATTACTGTGTAAATGTCATTGGCAGGGAAGGGGTTAAGCTGCAGGGGCAATTAAGGGGTTTATTGTGTCCCCTGTATGGGGTTTGAGCTGCCAGGGGGATAACAGATCTAATTGTTATAAACAGGGATTTGCTGGAACGTGCCACTTTGCCACAATATATATACTATACCCGGTCGTCAAGTGGTTTGGTGGCGCTTTTTGGCCGCTAGCGGGGTGCTTTTAGCCCCTAAGAAGGGGCTAACAAGGGTTAAACGTGTTAACGTGCTTCCGAAGCACTTTTCAGGCGCTTTGGAAGTGCTGCCCATTCATTCCAATGGGCAGGGGCGGTTTGCGAGCGCTGTGTACAGCTCTCCCAAACTGCCCCAAAGATGCTGTTTTCAGGAATTTTTTTCCCGTCCTGCAAGCGCAATGTCCCAGTGTGCAAGCACTCGGGCTTTCACACTCGGGTGGCATGAGAGGCAGTTTTCAGGTGCTTTACAGGCACTATTTCTAGCGCTAAAACGACTGAAAACTGCCTCAGTGTGAAAGGGGTCTACCTGAGTGCATAAAAAAACAAGAAAAAAAAGGTATTTAAATTGTGATTAATGTTAAATTGTATTCAGGGCAGTGGGGAGGCAATATTTACAAGGTGGGGCACTGTAGAGCCTGAATTTAAACTAAGAATATTTTTTTTCTTTGATCATTTTTCATTTTAAGTTCTTTTTTGGACTTTAATAATTTAATCAAATGATTGGCAAAGATAATATTTTTTTTACTTGTATCATTATAGAGTGAATAAACAATACGAACATCTCCAGGACTTGTTCCACCATAGTACCTCAGCCAGATAATTACCTCATAGTACATACAGAGCAACCTTTGCACCTGACCACACCCGTCCTCTCTACCATGTAGCAACCTGCCACAGAATTCTGGGGACACTGGAAAGCAGCTATCGGAAATGTATTCATCTTGCTGTACTGCTAGGCAATGGGAAACAGCAGCAGTGAAACAGATTTATAATATTATAGTTCACAGCTTCTTTCATAAATGTATTCTCAGAACTGGCACAGTACCATCTTTTAAATACCATTTTTAAATGGTGTATATTAAGGGAAAATCGGCCTCAGTTTCTTGCATAACTATCTCAGATCTACCTCCGATCTCCTTTCACGCTGGGGCCTCGGCCACGTTAGCAGTAAAGCGCCGCTCGTTTTAGCGATGTTTAAGCAATGATTTTGGGCTGCTAGCCTGCCACTTTCAACCCCTAAGAAGGAGTTAAAACTCCTGGATTATGGCGCTTCGGAAGCGCTGCCCATGCATTCCAATGGGCAGGGGTCGTTTGGGAACGCTGTATACACCGCTCCCAAACTGCCCCAAAGATGTTGCTTGCAGAACTGTTTTTCCCGTCCCGCAAGCGCACCACCCCAGTGTAAAAGCGATCGGGCTTTCACACTCGGATGGCATGAGAGGCAGTTTTCAGGCGCTTTACAGTCGCTATTTCTAGGCTAAAACGCCTGAAAACTGCCTCAGTGTGAAAGGAGTGTTCTAATGGCCTTCCATAATTCAATATAATGTTATAGTCGACCTTTCAATGCCACTAAACTGATCTTGTTGAATCACAAACCAAAGACCCTCCACTTGATAGATTTAGGCCTTGTAAAAAAAAAAGCACTTACAACCATTTTTTATTTACGGATCTGAAAGCAATTGAGTTATTTTAATTGGAAAAATTCACATAGGTGCATTAAAAATGCACTGCATTCAGATCCCTCAGCAAAGATACTAAAATCTGCATCTGAGGACTTGCTTATACGTGTACACCATTAAGAAAAAGATCATGACAATTTTTATGCGTTAAAAAACGGATCTATTTACTGATCATAATGCAGGAAGTTTTGTTCCTTGCCTTAACGATCAATAAAATGTTCACAACTGTGTTATGGCCGTGTGAACAAGGCCTTAGTCTTCGGTCACACTGAATCCGACTTTAAATCGCGCGACTTCACTTAAAGCCGCACAATTTCAAAGTTGCATGTCAGTGCAACTTTAGGTGTGACTTGGAAGACATCTGTGCGACCTTATGCACAGATGTCTATGCAAGTAGCACCTGAACTTGCAAAAAGTAGTGCAGGTACTACTTTCAAAATCAATTCCATTGCGGACAATAGAGTGTGACTTGTCATGCAATGTGAAACTATCAAATCACATAACAGGTCGCACTGGTGAACCCATTGTAACTCAGATCATTTAGGTGATCTTTTTTAATAGATTATTTACATTTGTAAGACGGACCTCACACTAGTAGCTTGGTACTTACAGTGCATAACTCTGATAATGTGGCAAAAAATGGGTAACTTATGTTTCTGTTTCATGGCACAGTTGCAGCTTTGGTAATGTACCATCAACGTCCCTGAATCCATGATTAGATTTGGGGGGTTGGTGTGGCCTGTACTACAGGACCAAGGCCAAATCCTTAGTACCTAATAGTTTATGGCAAACAGAAAGTATAGGAAATCTACAACAATTCTTCGAAGTAAGAAAAATAAATAAATAAATAAAAATTCAATAGGTAAGTATGGATCCCTTGCCTTCACTTTATTGCAATTCAGTATTGTATTTCATGGCTGGTTCACCAGAATGTGGTGCGGGAAAGACAAGATCTGTTTCTCACACCGCATTCAAAACGCACTGCCTTTGCAATCTGCTGCGGGTGTCACAGTGTTAATGGCACCTCAAACACAGATCACAAACAGTGCATTTGCAGGCACTAGATCACATGGTACCATGCGATTTGGTGCTGCATGTTTTTCAAAAGTAATGCTCACGGTACTTTTTCCGTGAGCTGGTGCGATATACAGCCCATTCAGATTAATAGGCTGCCACATTGCACTGCAAGTGAATGCATAGCAATTCTGATGTGAACTGGCCATCGTGCCCATTCACACAGGGGCGTCTTGAGCTCTGACTTACCTGCAAACGAAGCCTGTGACGTCCAGCGATGTCCCCTGTGTTGGCAGCGTCCATCTTCAGCCCCTCTTCCTTCCGGGGCCACGACTCCGGCTCTGTGACTGGCCGGAGTTGCATGAAGTCCCTCCCGCGCATGCATATGGGAGCCGTCAGTAACGGCACGATCTCAGTGAAGAAAAGGCACAGAGGCCATTTCTTCACTGCGCATGTGCCAAAATGACGTTGGCACATCTTGAACAGTGTATATCTCCTGAACCGTGCAGGTTTGGGAGATATGCAGGGCACCTACAGTTAAACATTATTATAGGCTTACCTGTAGGTTAAAGTGGTTGTCACGGGTTGACAACCACTTTAACTTGCTGCACATTTTCACTGGCAAGTTGTACACTTGCACAGCACTTGAAGCAAAAGTTCAGGTAGCAAATTTGCGTGGCAAGTTTCTAGCAAAGAGCAAAGTTGCAGTGGTGAGTCTACAGCAAGAGCTCTGCAAGTTTACAGCATGGAAATTCAGCCACAGCGACCCCTGTGGTGGGATGATTATTGCACAACATAACTGAACCAGAACTTGCAGCAGACTTGCACAATGTTTGCAAAGAACGTTGATCTGAAGTCCTGCAATGCGCACTCGCTGCATCATGTGAAGCCTGGCAAGTCTAGCAATAGCTTGGCAAGTCATTGTCAAACTTGCAGCACAATTGCTTGCTATCTAGGATGGCAAAAAAACACTGGGAATTTTGAGTAAGACATAAACGTCAGTGTACATAAGTCCTACAAGCCCATTCACACCTGTATGTGTGTGTGTATAGGTTGGCTATTGTTTTCAGTGGTGCTGATTTATATCTGTGCGATGCATTGACTTGCGTTGTCTGGTTTTTGATAGTCTGACGTTATACATTTTAAAGCCTATTGATTACAATCACAACATTTGACAATGTGCTGAAAACATGCACTACATACTCTTTTTTTATAATGTACATAAAATTATGTTAAAACGCACATAGAAAAGTGCAAATCCAGGTGTTTTGCTTTGTGCTGACAGTTTACATTTGCAGCCGTTGGGGGGAAGATAAAAATAGGCAGTTCTGTCACAGTTTTGCTATCGCCCCGACTTAAAGTGATTGTAAACCTTCTTTTATTTTTTCTTTAAAATAACAAACATGTCATACTTACCTTCCTCTGTGCAGTGATTTTGCACAGAGTGGCCCCGAACCTCGTCTTGTGGGGTCCTCCAGCGGCGCTCCTGGGTCCTCCTCTGCATCGAGTGACCCGTCAGGGAAAGCTTCCCTGGGGTCACCGGTGCGGGCGCGCTCCCATGTCCTGCTGTTTGCGTGTGTTCACACAAACAGCGGGACTCTGCCCTGGCCCCCATGTCACTGGACCTGATTGACAGCAGCGGGAGCCAATGGCTCCCCTGCTATCAATCCAGCCAATGAGGACCCGATACACCAACTGGAGCGGATTACTCGTAGCCGCCGCTGAAATGAACGGGCTCAGGTAAGTAAAAGGGGGGCTCTGGGGGGGGGGGTCACTACTGAGAAAAGGATTTTCACCTTAATGCATAGAATGCATTAAGGCAAAAAACAACTAGGCTTTACAACCCCTTTAACCTTCCTGGCGGTCAGATTTTTGGTGCTGAAAGCGGTACGATTATTTTGCATGAAAATTTGGCGTTTTATATTGTAGGCCTGTAATTCTTAGGAATAACTCACTTAAATCTGTCCAAACAACAGTCTAGTAGACATCCCGGGTATGATAAAGTTTGAAAAATGAAATCATAAATTATAATATAATAAATAACTAAAAATAATTATCAAAAATAATAACGTAATAGTAATAAAATGTATTCAATAATGTAATCAAACCAAAAACACAGAAATTTGCTCAGTTGCAGAATTGTCGCTGTCGTCACTTTCATTGTCTGATGATAAATTTCCCCAAAAATCAGTATCACTCAATTCTGCAAATGATTCTTATTTACTATTGGTGTTTTCTAGCTGATCAAAAACCACTTTTGACGTAAAGGGACACTTTTTGGTTGCTATGGACATTCTCATGTTTCCAAGCAGAAAGAATGACATAAATAATATAAAAGTGCATGCAGGGCTCTGGGCAAACCACTAGGGACAAAGGGGATGTGAAATGATTTCATACAGTTATGTAATTTATAAGATTACAGTGTACTGTATGTGCTGTGTGTGTTTCACTTTTTGAATTTCCCGCCAGTCTCCGTCCCCGTGCGACGCGACGCTTGCAGGGAACGGAGCCCGGCACACAGAGGCATCGGGCGGAGGACACAGCCCGCAGACACTGCGGGGGACATCGCTGGATCCAGGGGACAAGGTGAGTAGCGCTGCCTTGGATCCAGCAATGCGATCCCGAGTGTGGCTCGGGGTTACCGCTAATGGTACTGAAATTCCACCCCGAGCCACACTCGGGATTACCGCCAGGGAGGTTAACATGGTGGCTGGAGGGGTTGGTAAAAGCTTATACCAGGATGCGCTTGCCAGTGAATGGGGGCCATGTCAGAGCCACCTTGCAGCCACATGTAATGCACGCAGTTGCGGTGAGGCGAGCTTTCAAGGGTTAAAACAATCTACCGGAATATGTAGTTTATTTCTTTTCAATATGTAGTTTATTTCTTTTTTCTTTTATCACAATGTCTTTTCTTGAACCAGATATTGGCTATTTCAAAGTAGTTGTATTGTAATAAAGTTTAATAAAAAGACATTTAAAAAACAAAAAAAAAAAACAGGCTACCGGGAGGTGGCACATCGCCTCCCAGCTGCCTGTCAACTGCCCTCTGAAAAGTCACCCACCATGGATTGCTTTTCAGACAGCCACAAGTGTAAAGGAGCCCATCCAGAAATGTTTTTACATTCTATAGAACAAATTGCAGACATAGTCATAGCGTTGGCAGCTGCGGTGGCTGCCTCCCCCCAATACAGTCTGCTACGCCTCTGAAAACAAGTAGAGCTGGAGGAGCAATACATTCATGCTAATAGCAGCGTGCAGAAAGTGAGTCAGGCAGTTGTCTCTCACACTTGATTAGAACAGACACCACAAAAGATAAGATGAATAATTCTAAAGTGGACACCACCCACAGAAAATGACAGAAGTGCTGCATGTTGCTCCATTTCTTCAGCACAGTGAAGAGTTTATTTAGGGTGTGACAACTCCTGGATGTATTCCCAATGTCACACAGAGCTCTTTGTTCCAAGCACAAGCAATAAAAATCCCTATTATTATCACAAAAAGGCTGACAGAACAGGTCTTCTCTGTGTGATTTGTAGGGCAGGGTTATTTTCAAACTTGTTGCAGCTGTTTCAAAGGGACTTCATTCTGTGTCATCCTGTGGGTGGAAATACTGTACATCAAATGATGGACATTCATCAAGTGTCTGAATGCTTTGTACTTACGCCACATTTTTTTAAGACACATTTTTGCAGATTGTGTTCATACTTTTTTTTTTTTTTTTTACGCAAGAGCATCATTTCCAGCCCTTCTTTAGGCTGGATTCCCACCTATGCATTTTTAGTGCTTTTTGCATTTTGCAGATTTGTACTACAGAATGTGTTCCGTAGGAAACCATGTTAAATGGACTGTAGTGCAAATCTGCAAAATGCAAAAAGCACTAAAAATGCATAGGTGTGAATCAGGCCTTAGAGCAGGGTTTTGTCAACCAGGGTTCCATGGAAATCTAGGGTTCCTCCAAAGGTTGCTTGGGGTTCCTTAACCTCCCTGGCGGTATGATTATGTCAGATTTTTGGTGCTGAAAGCGGTACGATTATTTTGCATGGGAATTTGGCGTTTTGTATTGTAGGCCTGTAATTCTTAGGAATAACTCACTTAAATCTGTCCAAACAAGAGTCTAGTAGACATCCCGGGTATGATAAAGTTTGAAACATGAAATCATAAATTATAATATAATAAATAACTATAAATAATTATCAAAAATAATAATATAATAGTAATAAAATGTATTCAATAATGTAATTAAATCAAAAACACTGAAATTTGCTCATTTGCAGAATTGTCGCTGTCGTCACTTTCAGTGTCTGATGATAAATTTCCCCAAAAATCAGTATCACTCAATTCTGCAAATGATTTTTATTTACTATCGGTGTTTTCTAGCTGATCAAAAACCGCTTTTGCCGTAAAGGGACACTTTTTGGTTGCCATGGACATTCTCAAGTTTCCAGGCAGAAAAAAATGACATATATAATATAAAAGTGCATGCAGGGCACTGGGCAAACCACTAGGGACAAAGGGGATGTGAAATGATTTGATACAGTTACAGATTACAGTGTACTGTATGTTTGCTGTGTGTTTCACTTTTTGAATTTACTGCCAGGCTCCGCTCCCGTGCGATGTGACGCTCGCAGGGAACGGAGCCCGGCACACAGAGGCATCGGGCGGAGGACACAGCGGGGGGACATCGCTGGATCCAGGTGACAAGGTAAGTAACGCTGCCTGGATCCAGAGATGCGATCCTGTTTGTGGCTCGGGGTTACCGCTCTTGGTTCTGAAAATTCACCCCGAGCCACACTCGGGAATACCGCCAGGGAGGTTAAGCAGTGAGCAATTTCTGCCTCTCAGATAAGTGCCCACTGGCACCATTGATCTTTTTAGCTATCTGTAAAAAGGTAAATCTTCCCAATGACCACAAGTGTAAGGAGCATTCTTCCCACTGACCATCACACTAATGTACCATGAGTTGCAGATATATTAATTTTTAGTAGGGGTTACTAGAGAAAGTTTTTTCAAGGGTTCTTTGGTGTTGAAAAGGTTGAGAAAGGCTGCCTTAAGCCTCATACACACGGTTTGACGATCGTATGCAACAGGTCGTACGAACGACCGTTGTATGCTAAATTGACCATTAGTACACGCGATTAGAACAGCCGACGTACGACGGCCGTACAACAGAAGTTGTATGAGCAGACTAGAAAACTTGGTAGTACCAACAAGCGGTCATACGACCGTTGTATCGTGTGTACAGAGAAGTTGGTCCAACAAGTTGTATTGTGCAAAACACGTATGCTCAGAAGTCAGGGATGGCCAAACACTAATTACATGCACCTGGATTTTCTCTTTATATGTTCATAACACGACACTGCGTTCAGCTTGGTCGTACGATCGTGCAGTGGATGTCAGTATGCTAGATACAACAGCCAACATACAATTTGGTCCGTTCGGTCGTACGACCATCGAACCGTGTGTACGAGGCATTAAGATTAGAGTTGAGCGAACACCTGGAAGTTCGGGTTCTGCTGGTCCGTCCGAACTTCGGGACAAAGTCCGGGTCCGGGTCCGGACGGAACCCGAACGATCGCACGCAAGCCCAAGGCAGGCCTGGGCCTGGGCCTGAAACAGGGCTTCAAGCCTGCCTGGTCGTCTTGGGCTTGAAGGTCCACAAGCGAGTTGAGATTAGAATTACGGAGCATGTGTGCCAAGCTACCAGCATGCTGGCTTGCCTGGTTTAACATACAACCGACAACATAGATCGTATGACTGTAGGTGACGTGCTAGCATGCTGGTTCGACTTGCGTCACAGCACAATACTTGTATATTTCTCTTTTAGGTCCACGTACATTAATCACAAACCGGTAGGGACTGAAGACTCGTATGCACAAAACGTGTTATGTTGAACAACCTGGTTGAAGAGACATGTGTGCTATGTTGCCAGCA
>BLSH010351360.1:436192-456586 GCA_018402905.1 Glandirana rugosa
TTGTCTTTGGAAAATAGATGTATGAGTTCTGCTAGCATTGCTGCAGAGATTAAAGGGGAGGGGGGGGGGGGTCGGCCTGTCAGTGCTCAGACCATACGCTGTATATTGCATCAAATTGGTCTGCATGGCTGTCATCCCAGAAGGAAGCCTCTTCTAAAGATGATGCACAAGAAAGCCTGCAAATAGTTTGCTGAAGACAAGCAGACTAAGGACATGGATTACTTGAACCATGTCCTGTGGTCTGATGAGACCAGGGTAAACTTATTTGGTTCAGATGGTGCAAAGTGTGTCTGGCAACAACCAGGTGAGTACAAAGACAAGTGTGTCTTGCCTACAGTCAAGCATGGTGGTGGTAGTGTCATGGTCTTGGGCTGCATGAGTGTTGCCGGCACTGGGGAGCTACAGTTCATTGAGGGAACCATGAATGCCAACATGTGCCGTGACATACTGAAGCAGAGCTTGATTTCCTGCCTTCGGAGACTGGGCAGTATTCCAACATGATAATGACCTCAAACACACCTCCAAGACAACCACTGCCGTGCTAAAGAAGCTGAGGGTAAAGGTGAAGGACTGGCCAAGCATGTCTCCAGACCTAAACCCGATTGAGCATCTGTGGGGCATCCTCAAATGGAAGATGGAGTAGTGCAATGTCTCTAACATCTACCAGCTCCATGATGTTGTCATGGAGGAGTGGAAGAGGACTCCAGTGGCAACCTGTGAAGCTCTGGTGAACTCAATGTCCAAGAGGGTTAAGGCAGTGCTGGAAAATATGGTGACACTTTGGGCCCTATGTGGCCATTTTCACTTAGGGGTGTACTCACTTTTGTTGTCAGCGGTTTAGACATTAATGGCTATGTGTTGAGTTATTTTGAGGGGACAGCACATTTACACTGTACACAAGCTGTACACTCACTACTTTACATTGTAGCAAAATGTCATTTCTCCACTGTTATATAAAATACTTACAAAAATGTTAGGGGTGTACTCACTTTTGTGAGATACTGTACATTAGTGTATATGTAGAGTAGGGACAGCTCAGATAGTTTCAGTGTAGTGAGAACGTTCCAGTAATCTTTACAAAAGTGTATAGCTAGAGTAGGGACAGTTCAGATAGCGTCAGTGTAGTGACAGTTGAACACCGTCTATTTGATTGCTTTACTGCAAGTTTAAAACCATTTACATCTGTGTGCGTTACTGCCAGTTTAACGCTATTCTTCTGTGTGCGTCACTGCCAGTTGAACAGCGTTCAACTGGCAGTTACTGCGTTACTGCCAGTTGAACACCATTTACTTCTGTGTGCGTTACTGCCAGTTTAACACCATAAAGTTCTAAGTGTGTTACTGCCAGTTTAACGCCATATAGTTCTAAGTGTGTTACTGCCAGTTTAACGCCATATAGTTCTAAGTGTGTTACTGCCAGTTTAACGCCATATAGTTCTAAGTGCGTTACTGCAAATTTAACGCCATTTACTTCTGTGTGCGTTACTGCCAGTTTAACACCATATAGTTCTAAGTGCGTTACTGCCAGTTTAACACCATACAGTTCTAAGTGCATTACTACCAGTTTAACGCCATATAGTTCTAAGTGTGTTACTGCCAGTTTAATGCCATATAGTTCTAAGTGCGTTACTGCCAGTTTAACGCCATTTACTTCTGTGTGCGTTACTGCCAGTTTAATGCCATATAGTTCTAAGTGCGCTACTGCCAGTTTAACGCCATATAGTTCTAAGTGCGTTACTGCCAGTTTAACGCCATATAGTTCTAAGTGCGTTACTGCCAGTTTAACGCCATATAGTTCTAAGTGCGTTACTGCCAGTTTAACACCATATAGTTCTAACTGCATTATTGCAAGTTTAACGCCATATAGTTTTGTGCGTCACTGTATGTTTGGCGCATTATATTGCAGTATATTAAAGTGTATCCGTGGAGTGTGTCTGTGTAGTGTGAGTACTCAAATTAAAGTGCACCAAACACCACTTCACATTGATTAACCACTTCAGCCCCGAAAGGATTTCCCAGGTTAGGACCAGAGCACTTTTTGCGATTCGGCACTGCGTCGATTTAACTGACAATTGCGCGGTCATGCGACGTTATACCCAAACAAAATTTGTGTCCTTTTTTTCCCACAAATAGAGCTTTCTTTTGGTGGTATTTGATCACCTCTGCATCATTTCTGATTACCACCATAAACAAAAGAAGAGTGACAAATTTGCAAAAAAAAAAACGAATTTCTTACTTTTTGCTAAAATACAAATCCCCCAAAAAAATATAAAAAAAACATTTTTTTCATCCGTTTTGGCTGATTTATATTCTTCCTCATATTTTTGGTGAAAAAAATCACAATCAGCGTTTATTGATTGGTTTGCGCAAAAGTGGCCGCGTTTACGGATGGTGAGAATTAATTTCTGGGGTTTTTATTTTATTTTTTACTAGTAATGGCGGCGATCTGCGATTTTTAGCAGTACTGCGATATTGCAGCGGACATGTCGGACCATTTTGACACTTTTTTGGGACCAATGACATTTATACAGCGATCACAAATTCAAATGTCCACTGATTACTGTATAAATGTCATATAAATGTCAGTGAAGGGGTTAACCTGCAGGGGGAGATCTAGGGGTTAAGTGTGTTCCCTGGGCGTGTTCTAACTGTGGGGGGACTGGGCTACCATGGGCATAAGAGATCTAACTGATCAGTGACAGGGATCAGTAGATCTCCTATGCCCCCACTAACAGAGTGGGGAACCGCCGTGTTTACATCGGCGGTTCCCCATTCTTTGGCTGTGGCCGCTCATCGCAGCTCATCGGCGGACATCGGGTCCGCCCGAGCCGCTGACACACTCCTCAGAAGTACGGCGGCCACCCGCAGATCGCCGCTTTTTTACGGTG
This sequence comes from Glandirana rugosa, assembly GCA_018402905.1. Classification (NCBI taxonomy): domain Eukaryota; kingdom Metazoa; phylum Chordata; class Amphibia; order Anura; family Ranidae; genus Glandirana; species Glandirana rugosa. The sequence goes on from BLSH010351360.1 coordinate 439,080, forward strand.
ATTCGCGCTAAGCGTCCATCCTGCCGCCGTGAATATACGGTAGGCGGTGTGGAAGTGGTTAAAGTGCATCTACATACAGTAGACTTTCATAAAAATGAATATGTCATGGATTACCAGCATCATGAAGCCCCTGATGCCAATGTCACCGATTGAGTTTTTTGGGATGTGGAATATCTGCAGGACTTCGAGGCTGGACCAGGCTGGCGCCCTCTTACCCTCCTCTCCCTCTACAGTTGTCATTAGGTTACCAGGACCTAATCTTTTTTGAGGAGCTGCCTCCATTCACCATACATAAAAAATGTTTTTACCTATTCAAACACACTAGCGCCGTAGCTCCCACTCCAATTCCCCCCTTCTTCAAGGCTTTGAGGGTGTTCAATAATTTCATCTGGAACAATGTTTTTGGTATAGGTTTAATGGGCACGATTAACACCCAAACCACATTTTTCCAGCACCAATTTTTTTGGCCTTCATCAAGAGCACCTCTATAGGGTTACGGTGGGAAGGAGCCACCGACACCCAAAGACCAATTTTTCTGCACTTGTTTGACAGGTGCATATCATTGCAATTTTTTTTACAGAAAGGCCAATTCTTGCCTTCATGAAGAGCACCTCTATAAGGTTATGGTGTGAAGGCACCACCGACACCCAAAGCCCAATTTTTATGCACCCGCTGCTTCTTTCCAAAGTCAAAGTGACACCAGAATTTATCCAAAAAATCTCTACTCTTGTTCCCAGTACACTATATTTTGGTCTCATCGTACACACTGGCTCCCCAGTTGTTGCTGAGCAAAATAAAGGCAGCTTGCAGTGAAAATGTCATTTTTTTTGGCTTTGTAAATGCAATTACTGCTGCAGCAGATTCTAGACATGGTCTAGACAGATCTGCCACTTTACAGGTAGACTAAGGGGGGTCCCTAGGCACTATATTGGAAGGAATTTAGCAAAAATCGCTGCTCATTTAAAAATTGCGATTTTCAAAAACGTTTTTTTCATTGATACATGTCCCCCAGGGCAGGACCCGGACACCTATAACAATTGTATGCACAATTACTTGCATATAAGCCTTCAAAATGGACACTTTTGATTTTGAAGTTCAGGTCCCATTGACGTTAATGGGGTTCATTATTCGGGTCCCAACTTTTGCGGCGTTCGAAAGTTCTGGTGCGAACCGAACAGGGGTCCGTTTGGCCCATTCCTATGTCTGAGTAGGCAGCTCTTTCTTTTACAGAGCCTTTTCTTGTTTTGCACAGGGAAAAGGTGGTTTTGAAACCAACACATTCCTTTTTACCTAAGGTGGCCTTTTCTTTCCACCTCATTGAGGACATTGTCCTCCCTTCTCTCTCTCCTGCCCCAAAACATGACAAGGACTTGCCATATACTGCTTAGATGTAGTTAGGACAGTCAGGGTCAACTTGTCACGACCTCTGTTAACAAGAGTTCCTCTTTGTTCTGCCTTAGATGATATCCTGCTTCTCAAATGCCAATTGCCAGATGGATCATACAACTTATTTCCAGGGCTGATCAGTTCCTCCTTTCTCTATCAGAGCTCATTTTGCAAGGATACCACCTGGTCCTCTATGCACGCGTTCCTCAAGTACTACCAGGTGGATGTTCAGGGTTTGACTGAGATGAGCTTTGGCTGCAACGTTTTGGCTGTTATCTGTGTGTTTTTTTGTGCTTTGCACATGTGTTTTTGTGAGCATGTTGGCAGTTCTGTTTTGCTATGGTGTTGTTCACCCTTCAGTGTATTGTTTTGGGACGTCCCATGGTCTACCAATACAAATTTTATGTCATGTTCTGTATAGTTAAGATAATAGAAATTTCGACTTACCTATACATTTCCTATCTTGGAATACAGTACAGGATACAGGCCCTCCCCTCTGAGTCTTGGTCACTACTTTTTGCTTGCTAAAAAAACTGGCCCTAGCAATTTTTTAGCCAATGTCCAATCACCAAGGTAGCCAGCATATAAACCATACTCTATGAATACAAGTTCTGTGTCTTGTACTGTACTCTAAGATGTTACATTTTTATCCTTGGGTTTAGTTATACTTTAAGTGTTAGCCCAATTCGATACAAAATAATCTGTATTGTTTTGGAGAGAACACGGAAGGACTCATGACAGGTTTTTATTGCGGTCTTTGTCCTTATTGTGGAGATTTCCAGACTTCCTGTCAGGAAGTGAAAGCTTTCTATGGGGTATACAGACAACAAAGACACATTTTGAGTAGATAAGGGAAGAACACTTGGCAATGATTTCATTGCTGTCTGTGCTTTGTGTCCTAGTAGAAACTGCACATCCATTTCTTATACTGGCACCCCACAGACAGAAAGAAAGGAAGAATTTCAGCAATGGAATCACAGACAGAACCCCCCCTCACAAAAGTGTTAAGAGTCTAAATAATATCCTACCAGATTTAGGTCGCAAGCTCCGAGGCAACCACAAGTATGGTGCCATATTTCTGTAGACTTCTTACCTGACTCTGGTTATCATATCATTGCACCATGGGCTCATTACCCTTTAAACCAGGGATATGCAATTAGCAGACCTCCAGCTGTTGCAGAACTACAAGTCCCATGAGGCATAGCAAGACTCTGACAGCCACAAGCATGACACCCAAAAGGCAGAGGCATGATGGGACTTGTAGTTTAGCAACAGCTGGAGGTCCGCTAATTGCATATCTCTGCTTTAAACTATGTGTTCTGCTGTTTGTACTTCTACCTGCCTGGCTGAAAGGCCAAATTGTACTTTTTGTAATTTTGTACACCTTCAATAAACAACTTGAACAAGAAAAGTGTTAAGAGTTTGGGAGGTGCCTTAGTGTAGTGTTCATGCCTAAGGGGTATGGTCAAAGCCCTTGTCAGAGATTTTTTTTTGCTGTTCACATCCCTTTGCCAGAGATACTTTTACTTTACTTAGATCCCCTTTATTCTGATATTTTAGAACTTGTTCACATGTGAAGTTGGGGGGGCGGTGAAACTGGGGCTGGGGCAAGAATTACTGTATACCCCCTGTTCCTTTGAACATCAGTTCATACATGTTTATATACCCCATTTACTATATAGTGTTGTCACTTGAAGCTTGAGAAAGTACATGTGCTTCTTTGGATTGCTGGTGTTTGGTGCCTATAGATTTCAATGAATGCTTTCACTTTCACATTAACCTCCCAAGTACACGTTAATCCACTTAGTAGCATTTGTTAAAATATAAGGATTTACCCCTCAGTCTTTATTGTATTTGTAATAACCACTCAGTGACCAGTCTCGACTGCATGTGTATTAAATACTCAGTGGCTATTCTTCAAGTGTGTATATAAATACAGTATTTAAAGACATTTTTTCACACTTTTTACATTTTTAAAGTCATTTTAATACACTTTAGAAGTGCTGAAACCTCTGTCAGATTTACATTGTTGTTGGGTCCCCCATTTTGGAGAATCACCCTCTCTATTTGACCTGAAAGTCAAAAAGACATAATGTGATGGAAAATCTGAAATGTTACAGTTCTCATTCCTACAGGAGATGAGGGAACATCTGTTCCAGTGACAGCTGACTCTTTAAAAACACACCTAAACCTGTGATTTGCACACTCATATAGGAGCATTTAGGTACGGCAAGCTTTAATGAAGTCAATTGGCCAAAATATTAATTTAGATGTGTTTACGTACTTCAGCATATTTTCTGTTCTTCAGCTCCTCGCCTGGATGCGCTTTTGATGTTTTTTTTTTTTTTAATTCTGCAAATGCTCCTCTTCTAGCACACGTGTAATCGCATGCATAGGCACATATGGGTTGATTGTACTAAAACTGTAGAGTGCAAAATCTGGGGCAGATGTGCATTGTAACCAATCCGCTTCTAAATTCAGCTTTCTCAATTCAGCTTTGACAAAATAAAAAAAAAACTGAAAGCTGATTGGTTTCTGTGCAGAGCTGCATCAAATTTTGCACTCTCCAGTTTTAGTAAATCAACCCCATAGGCTAACATAGAGGTGCTTTTACAGGCTGAAAAAAAACCTGCCAAACGCCTGTAAAAGTCGATTTTTTTTTTTGCCCATTGTGCATGAGGCCTGAGATGAGCTTACATGTGTATTCCTTCTTAACGTTTGATATAATATTATATAACAATTAAATACTTTTAATACTTTTATTCAGTAAACCAACACACACACACACACTAATGTTAGACATCTATATGATGTTAATCCCCCCCTCCCCCTTCTACAGTAAATTGTGACTCTCTTCCCTTATGCCTTCACTCCCCCACTGCTTTGTTGGCTGTCTGGAGTTAAAATGAAATACCTCGTTGTGGGCAAGGCCACTTGCCGTGAACATGGGGGTACCGTTCTCTGGGGGTACATGCACTCACCAATGCCAGGGACCAAGCAGGGACTGTGATCATGTGAAAGTCAAACATTATGGCAGTTCCCAGACTTACAGATGGGCTGTGTCACTGTGTACAGCAATGTAAGTAGAGAGTTCCTCTGAAAAGTGCTGTCCAATGTCACTTCTCATTGTTGTCTGATGTATGTTGCATTTAGGGGACACACAGCTGAGCCCGTTCCCTCTCCACCAGTCCAGTGTACCTCTGTTATCTCACTCCCAGTAATTGAATGGGGTCCCGCTGTGCACAGACCTCATGCGTGCACTTGTTAAGTGCTTCCTTGCCGTATCATGTGGCTATACTATAGGTCTCCATAACACAAGCTCCGTCTCGGTTGCTACATGAAACGGACCGCCAGGGAGTGATCACCGACCCCTTCACTACCAGTGGACCATCACTTACACCAGGTACCACGCTTCACTGGCTGCAATGTAGCTTGCACTAATACTTGGTTACCCATTGCAACTACATTACTCCTCCTGCGTGTCTTGCCGAGCAGACCTTTTGTAGTGGCTTTGCTTTATATCCTATATGTACTTTACTGACCCTAGTTCTTTCATATGCTAGGATCCATCATGCACCTCTTTTAAATGACTTCACACCAGGCTTAGAACAGTTGATGCAACTTTTACTTAATTTATCTGCATAGAGTCCAACATAAACAGCGTCCCTAACTATCTCTAGCATGCTGCCCAGGCATACCTCCATAATGTAGAAGTCCATGTTTGGTGCTTTCCATCCCCTGGGGAATTTCCAGACTTCCGGTTTCTCCAACAGACTGCATGGCGCAGCAGTCCTCCTGTGCCGCAATCACATCTTCTTTTGAGCGGGAACAGGCAAAAAGCCCTTCCCTTTTTATAATACTGGGTGGATAGGATGGGCCCAAAAAGCCCGGGAACAGTAAAGCACAGCATTAACCCCTTCCCAGCCTGGGTCAGCCACTATCTAAATAACCCATAGGCAACCTGCCTATATAGTAGTACTTCTGACTAGAATAGCCATTTTAAGGAATACTTCTTCTTTGCTGGAAGTAAAGGTGCTTCAGTTTAGAAATCAAAGTACTTCTCAATCACGTTATTGGAAGAAGAAGGACTGGTTGCTCAGAATATATTGAGTATGAGTGATGGAAGCGAGGGGGAGGATGTGGTGGGTGGTGTTTGATTGCGTTTCAGAATGACTAATCTCTCTCAGCTGTCTGTGATATGTGCTTCAATTGACTTCAATTGAGAAACCGAAGAGACCAGGCAGAAAAAAGTGAGCTGAAGAGTGACTGCAGTCAGTCAGCTGTAGTCACTGTTTAGGTGTGCTCATAGCTTCAAGTGCCGGTGTAGCATCATTTATTGAAACCCTACAGAAATGGAAACCGGAAGTGACGTTTCTACAAAAACCAACAACTGCGCATGCGTCCCTCCTCTCTATGCGTTCCAACATTATACTATTATGTCACGCGACAAATGCTGTAACGGAAGTGACGTTCCGTCACCACCATCTTGCTACACCCCGCACTCGTCCACAGTAAGGATAGAGTCAGAAAGCGGGATGCGGACATCTTTCTACACCCACCGGAGTTTTTAATTTCACAATTATTCTTAACAGTAAACAGAGCTTACAAACTGAAATACAGTAGCAGCAAGCCTGATGATCTGACAGCTTTGGTAGTCTGACAAAACACCGCTGCTTTTACAATTGAACATAAAAACAGTGTCACGTATTTCAAAATACTGTATTTCTGTATGTCAGCTCCGTTTACTGTTAAAAATAATTCTGAAATTAAAAACTGCGGTGGGTGTAGAAAGATGTCCGCATCGCGCCTTCTGACTCTATCCTTACTGTGGACGAGTCCCTGAAGTGGGAGCTTCCATCTTCCCTCTGTGGATCCTTCTGGGTTCACGGCTCCGGCGCTGTGAGTGGCTGGAGCCGCGAGCTGTCACTCCCACGAGAGGCCGGAGCCACGAGATGTCTTTACGGCGGACTTTCCAGCAAGGTCTGGCGCTATGCCCCGGGCCTTCACCGGGACACCACTGCGCATGCGCTGTGACGTCAGCGGCTGCTTGCAGTAGGAATATCTCCTAAGGCTCCATTTACATGGGACGCTATTTCAAGCTCCTTTGGCACAATTTTTTTTGACAGCTAGAAGCCGGCATTTAAAACGGCCATTTTGCCGTGTTTGCGTCTTCTTTTTTTTAATGGAAACGGCTGTAAACGAAATGGTCCTAGACACGAGTCACCGCGTTTAGGCGCGTTTATAAGCTGTTTGGTATTACAAATGCCTCTGAACTGGCATCTGAACCCATTTTTTTGCGTTCCAAAAAAAGCCTTTAAACTCAACTGCATGGAAACGACCTTAAACGACCCTGTGTAAATGTACTGATAAGATAACAGAGGAGAGTTCAGGGGCAGCTGAAAAAAACACCCAAATTCCTCTAAACTTCCGTTTACCAGCAGCAGTGTAAATGAGGCCTTAACTGTACAGGTTTAGGAGATATTCATTTTACCTACAGGTAAGCCTTATTATAGGCTTACCTGTAGGTAAAAGTTACAATTTTCATGATACACCCCCTTTAAGAAAGATGCAGGCATTTGCTAGTTTAGAATAATTATTACTATATTTGTATCATTTATGCTCTAATATAGCCAATAACACCCGCTATTTACCGTAGTAGCCCTTTCATCTTTATTTTTACTACCAAGTATATAACCGTGCAGAGAAGATGACTAATTTATAACTTCACATCAAAACAGACAGCCAAAATAATAACCATCAATAATAATGTCTGATAGACTTTAATGAGATATGAGGAATTTACCATAAACATGTTTAATGCCTTTGATGCTGTCATAAAAATTCCCACTGGTCCAACATAATTAATCCCAGATAATTTAGCTGTATAGACTTTTCCTTCATTGTAGTTCTATGTAAGATATCTGCAGTGACACATAGCCAACTGCATTGCCCATTGGTCAGTCTGAAATCAGAAGCACTCTTAGGTCCTATATGTTCCAGAAATGGAAGCCCAACACCCAGACATGTAGTATCAGCATATTATTTAAAGAGGAGCTCCAGCCCCTCCCCTAACAAAAAAGTCAGCTGCTAGAGATACTGTAGCTGCTGACTTTTATTATTAGGACACTTACCTGCCCAGGGATTCCGCAATGTCGGCGCCCAGCTGATTCTTCAATCGGCTCTCAGGTGCTGCTGCCGCCATTCCTTGTAAGGGAAACTGGCAGCAAAGCCTTGCGACTTCATAGCCAGTTCTGAACTGCACATGAGCGAAGCGCGCTGTACTTTCTGAATGGCCTGGCGGTGGTTGAAGGAGGAGGGGGCCAAACTTCGGGGGGACTTCACCGCGGTGAAGTCTCTCGGGAGTGGGGATGGGTACCTCTCAAAAACTCCCCCCTGAAAGGTGCCAAATGTGGCAGCTAAGGGGTGGAGGAAGCAAACAAGCGGAGTTCCCCTTTAAAGACTGGGCTATGTATTCTCAAGTTCGGTTGGTCATCTGATTATTTTTGTCAGGCTTTTCCTGATTAGCCATAAGTTCACTTAACCTCCCTGGCGGTATGATTATGTCAGATTTTTGTGTCTCAAAGCGGTACATTGTTTCGCATAGAAATTTGGCGTTTTATATTGTAGGCCTGTAATTCTTAGGAATAACTCACTTAAATCTGTCCAAACAAGAGTCTAGTAGACATCCCGGGTATGATAAAGTTTGAAAAAACCAAATTATAAATTATAATCTAAATATAAATAACTATAAATAATTATCAAAAATAATAACATAATAATAATAAAATGTATTCAATAATGTAATCAAATCAAAAACACTGAAATTTGCTCATTTGCAGAACTGTCGCTGTCGTCACTTTCAGTGTCTGATGATAAATTTCCCCAAAAATCAGTATCACTCGATTCTGCGAATGATTCTTATTTACTATCGCTGTTTTCTAGCTGATCAAAAACCACTTTTGACGTAAAGGGACACTTTTTGGTTGCCATGGACATTCTCAAGTTTCCAGGCAGAAAGAATGACATATACCGTATAATATAAAAGTGCATGCATGGCACTGGGCACACTACTAGGGACAAAAGGGATGTGAAATGATTTCATACAGTAACGTAATCTTAGGCCTCTTTCACACCGGGGATGCCTGAGCGCCAGCGGTAAAACACCAGTAATTTGCAGCGCTCTACCGCTCCTTATAACGCTATTCGGGCAGTGGGGGTGCACTTTTAGCCCCCCCCACAAGGGGTTAAACAGGGGTCAAAAGTGCCGGTTAGGGGCACTACCGAATCAATGTTTTCAATGCGCAGGGGCAGTATAGGAGCAGTAAGTACACCGCTCCCACACTGCTGCAAAGATGCGGCTTGCAGGACTTTTTTTACCGTCCCGCAAGCGCACCGACCCAGTGTGAAAGCACTTGGGCTTTCACACTTGGGTGCATTGGGGGGTGCTTTTTAGTCTCTATTTTTAGCGCAAAAGCACCTGAAAAACGCCTTGGTGTGAAAGGGGTCTAACAGATTACAGTGTACTCTATGTGTTATGTGTGTTTGCCGCCGGGCTCCGTCTCCATGCAGCGCAATGCTCGCAGGGAACAGAGCCTGGCACACAGTACATCGGGCAGAAGACACAGCCCGCAGACACAGCGGGGGGACATCGCAGGATCCTGGGGACAAGGTAAGTAACTTTGCCTGGATCCTGCGATGCAACCCCGAGTGTGACTCGGGGTTACCACTTTTTGTAGTGAAAATTAACCCTGAGCCACACTTGGAAATACTGAGAGAGGTTAAAGAGGAACTGCAGTCTGTTCACATAATTTGTAATAAAAACATCTTTGCCATTCTGAAGCTTTCCCCCAACCACTTTGCATATTATTTTATATATACTGTGATTCTTTACTTGGCAAATATGCTGCAGAATTCTCCCTCCACTGAATCTGGCTGCATCCATTTTAACTGTAGGCAGCTGAAGCTGCTGCCTGTTCTTTTCCTGGATTTAAACAGACACACAGAGGCACACCTCCAGCTCTGCAGCTTTCATTGGCCCTCTTATGACTCATCCCCCCTCCCTTCCTGGCAAACTCTCACGAGAGTGAGAGAGAGCTGTGCATGATGTCAAACGCCAAGGCTTTTTTCCAGACAAGAAAGAGGAAGTGGGCTGTATAAGGTATTTACTGGCAGAAAAAAATGTTTTACTATCCAACGTTAAAACAACAAGGGCAGAGGATTTATTAGATGGAAAGATGAAAAAATTACTGAAGTTCCGCTTTAAAGCTAAACTCTGAGATAAGCAAATATTGTCTAAGTACAAGAGGCATGTGTATTGTTACTAGAGTCTTGGGGTGCTTTGTGTTTTCCATCCATATCTGGGTAGTATTTCAGAGTAAAAATGTAATTTTGTGCATGAGCTTCCTGTAATCAAGACCACTTCTGCTCTCTCTCTTTAAGCTGGGTGCTTGGTCTTGTATCCACCCTCTCCTATAGTTCTCTGCAGGCAGTCTATAGTGGGTGGGGCCTGCTGGGTCCCTCCCACAGCTCCACTACAGCACAGTGATTATATCATTGTTACTTTTACAAGGTAGTCACCTTGTTTGCAGAAGATTTGTATCCTTTTTGGCTAATGAGGATACATTTATTTGAACATTTCTGTGCCTGGAGTTCAGATTTAAAGCAGAACTAAACTCTCTTAATTAAATTCTTAGCTTTGTAGAGCACTGTAAGTAAAAAAGATCACATTTTCTTTCAAGAAAGGAAGTGCATGTGGACACACCTTACTAGGAGGGTCACCACAAATGAATAAACTGAAAGCAGGATATCATTTTTTTTTTAACTAATACTTCAAGAAAATATTCATTTTTGATTTTAGGCCCCTTTCACATGGACGTTATGTTCTGTTTTTCAGGTGGACCTGAATGGACGCCCATTCGGTGACATGTCCGCTGACACCCGCCGCTCTCTGATCTCATCCGTGGTCCGCAAATTCCGATGGATGAAAACCCTATTTTTCCATCCGTCTGTGGATCAAATCAGATGACAACGGGCAGACGGTCCGTTGTCATCCAATCTCCCTTAGAGGAGAGCAGTGCCCTGACAGATCTGTCGCCGCACAATGAGCAGAAATGGATCTGTAATCCGCCTGCTCAGCGGGGATCAGCGAGTCAGCGGATGGATCCCCGCTGAGCAAAAACGGACCCCGCACACGGGCACCCCTGTGTGAAAGGGGCCTAAAGCGACCCTGGCATCACAGCTACCCCATAAAGATGTTTAATACATAGCTTTTCAGAGGAAAGTGAGTAAAATGTTTGCTCTTTTGAAGAGCTGCAGGCACTGCTGTTATCTGTTGTTTCTGTCTGTGTCAAGTATCTGGTTCAATGCTGGGTGCTGTGGTTCCTCGCATTAGTCATTATGTCACTGTTGTGTCCACACTCTCAATAGAGGGTTTAGGTATTTAAAGTGGTAGTAAACCCTCCTATCATTTTTAGCCAAGGAAGCTGCCATCTTGGCCTCTGTTTAACCTACAACTGCCATGATGCTGCACATGTGATCAGATATGTCACCAGCCATTGGATGGTTTGACAGTTTGGTTTAGAGCACAACCAATGGGAGTGTTACATTCCCGACACGTGCCGGAAATGTAACTGGTTTTTAAACTGTTAAATGGATGGGTTTACTACCGCTTTAACACACCTGAAACTGTTAGATGTGAACTCTTCAGGAGAAGGGAAGATGTTACACACTACCAGTGAGAAAGGGAAGTATTAATATCTTCTTTTGCAAACCCTTACATGTACCCAGTGAAGTGACTATCCTCATTTGATACATAAAAAATAAACAAATCCTCCTACATAAGTTGTTTCTGTTTATCTGTAGCCACCTTTTCTCTACATCAGTTCAGCTTCCAGAGGCGGGATCTGATGACACTGCACAGTTCAGAGAGGAGAACTGAGTGTAATCTGAGACCTGAGTAGATAGTAACGACTCACCCCTCTCTACACAATCTTATAGGGAAACATAGATAACTGAGGCTGTCAGTTACAGGCTGTGTGATAGAGGCCCCTTCCCTGCATTACTTGGAGCTGGCACAACCTATGAGAAATGACTCATGCAGATAGCAGAGGAACCACGCAGCAGACAGAACTCACACTCAGTGCTTTGGATCGAGGAAAGTACACACTACAGATTGATATGCTTGTTTTGTTCATTTTTCATGTGAGAGGTTTACAACCACTTTAAAAGAACAGCAATGTGAATGCATATTTTGAGTTACTATTGCAATGTTAACCTTAAGTTGTTTTAGGTGACTTTTACATTTTTACATTCTTGATCTTCCATTTTCAAATTGCATTAAATGTAGAGATTTGTAGATTACTCTGTAGAGACAGAGTAGATTAGCCACTATAATGACCTAATTGTTTATCTCAGACACACAGGAAATGTATTGTTTGCAATGACGTAACTGATTTACACACTTGCATTGCGAGTAAAGGACACTTATTGTGGCTGATTTACAAAAGTAGTAAAGCCAGTTCACTTTGGAAAGCAAATTTTCACTTTGCAAGGAAGTTTTCACTAAGTTTAGTGAATGAGATGAAGTTGTGCTGACTTAGGAAGTAAACCCTAATGGGGTTTACTTCCTCTATATTCCCCTGCAGAGTAGATGCATAATGGGCTACTATGCATCACATAGTAGCCCATTAGGTGTTACTTACCTGCAAACGAAACCTGCGATGTCCCCTGTGCAGGCAGCATCCATTTTCAGCCCCTCTTCCTTCCGGGGCCGCAAGTCCGGCTCTGTGACTGGCATGCACGCGGGAGCCGCCATATCGGCACATCTAGTACACTGTATATCTCCTAAACCGTGCAGGTTTGGGATCTATGCAGGGCACCTAAGGCTTACCTGTAGGTTAAAGTGGTTGTCACAGGTTGACAACCACTTTAAGTCATCTAATCATGTGCACGCAAAAATCCTGTTAAGGTAAGGTAAGTAAAAAGATTTCCTTTCAAAGCGAAAATTCATTTTGCAAATTAAACACGCTTTAATCATTTAGAAAGTTAGCCAGTTGCGGATTGTGGTAAATTTATTTGTGGGGGCGGCAAACAGTGCACCCCCCCGGTTGGTTGGGCAAACCACCCCCCCCTTAACCGTCTAGTCAGTCGGTCGGGTCATCGGGTGCACTGTTACTTACCCCATCAATGGCGGGCAGCGGTTCACCCGGGCGATGGGCGGTGGCTTCCCCTTCCCCTGCTCTCCTCCGCAGGCATCACGGCAGCTTCTGCCATCCGTCTCCTCCCTCCTCCTCAGCGCCCAATTGAAACGCTTCTCCTTTCAACCAATCGGGAAACGGGTCTCAGATCCGCTTCTGGATTGGCCGGGAGGAGAATCAGTGTGACAATAGTGACTATTCATTCGTTATTGTCACACAACCGTGTGGGATCAGGGCACAGTGCTCTGTGTCGCCACCAAAGTCAGCCATACTGTGTAGCACTGCGAGGTGGGGTGCAGGGCTTGCAGTGAATCAATGGCTTTCAGACATTGATAATAATATTTATGCCAACTTGATCCCATCTAAAATGACATTACCATGACATTTCTAGTGTGAGAATAAATAGTTGTCAACATTATTTCAATCAATCAACAGTCCCAATTAGCACAGTGGCCTCCGTCATCCGTAAATGGAAGACGTTTGGAACCACCAGGACTGTTCCTAGAGCAGACCGCCCAGCCAAACTGAGCAATCCGGGGAGAAGGGCCTGCATCAGTGAGGGGACCAAGAACCCAATGGTTATTCTGACAGAGCTCCAGCGTTTCTCTGTGGAGAAAGGAAAACCTTCCAGAAGAACAACCTTCTATGCAGCACTCCACCAATCAAGCTTGTATGGTAGAGTGGCCAGACATAAGCCACTCCTCAGTAAAAGGCACAAGACAGCCCACCTGGAGTTTGCCAAAAGGCACCTGAAGGACTCTCAGACAATGAGAAATAAAATGATCTGGTCCGATGAAACAACAGTGAAGCATGGTGGTGGCAGCATCATGCTGTGGGGATGTTTTTTCAGTGGCAGGAACTGGGACACTAGTCAGGATCGAGGGAAAGATGAATGCAGCACTGTTCAGAGACATGCTTGATGAAAATTTGCTCCAGAGTAATCTGGACTTCAGACTGGGGAGAAGGTTCATCTTCCAACAGGACAACGACCCTAAGCACACAGCCAAGATAACAAAGAAGTGGCTGCGGGACAACTTTGTGAATGTCCTTGAGTGACCCAGCTGGTGCCAAGACTTGGAACAAATTGAACATCTCTGGAGAGATCTGAAAATGTGCACCAACACTCCCCATCCAACCTGATAGAGCTCCAGTGGTCCTGCGAAGAAGAATGGGAGAAACTGCCCAAAAATAGGTGTGCCCAGTTTGTAGCATCATAGTCAAAAAGACTTGAGGCTGTAATTGGTGCCAAAGGTGCTTCAACAAAGTATTCAGAAAAGGCTGTGAATACTTTATGTACATATTTTTAATAAATTTGCAAAAATTTCAAACAAACTTAATTTAGGTTATCATTATGGGGTATTGTTTGTAGTGTTGAGGAAAATAATACATTTTATCCATTTTGGAATAAGGCTGTAACATAACAAAATGTGGAAAAATGAAGTGCTGTGAATACTTTCTGGAATCACTGTATAATAGGATTATACACTGATCAGAGTTTTTTATATAGTATTTATTAAGTGTCAACTATTTAGAGCTTGATCATCAGTTTTTATCTCACACTGAAGTCCAAGTAATGAATCATGTTTTGATGACTCTTTTGGCGTTGACAGATTTCATATGTCTCTTTGCAGGGACAAAGTCCTAATGCAGACCATTAGTATCAAATGCAAATGAAAACACGTGACATGAAGCTAGAATCGCATTCCCGATAAGCAAGTGCTCCATGGATAATATGATTAAACAACTAAAAGCAGCTGCTTCATAGCAGTAAATGTTTAACAATTACCTGCACAAGAGTAATACTTAATGGCTGATAAATACCATAAAGTGATAAGAAATGTCCAAAGATTATTGGACGTCATTAACTGTATGTTAAAACCTGGATAAAAAATTAATCTAAGACAATTATACACCCACTGTCTGTGTGTGCTCAGGTGGTTCAGGTGGGGGGCCTGGACTTTACCTCTCACCTGAATGGCACCTACATTTTACTTTTGGGTCACTGGATTATAAGGTTGCTTGCATCTACATCATCACTGAAAAAAAATCACACAATAATCTTAAAGGGAATTCGATTTTTTTTTACAATTTTTTACATGAACCTCATCTTGTATCATACCAAGGTGTAGAGAACTGACTATACACTAGTAGATCACATTTGTTACTACTGGTGGGTGGCTTAATCTGTAGTGGCCAGATATGACAAGTATGGGTGGTCCAGGCAGGCACAAATGAAGGCCTGAAATGACTGCACCTTCTATCTCAAGCATATAAATGAATAAGAGTCATATAGGAATGTCAGGGGCATGTATGTGTACATGTTTAATGTTTAAATAACCTCCCTTTTAAGTTTTATAATTAGGTATGCACATATAGACAGCTATATTTGATTTTAGTATATATTTGTGCTTCTTATTTAATAAACCGGCGCAGTGACTGTGCTTCACCTTTTCTTTTATCTCAGTGTAAAGCCTCGTACACACGAGTGCAACAGAGGTACTACCGGACGTTCAAAATCGTATGTTGGCCATTGTGTCTCGCGTACTAACGTGCACTAAGCGATCGCACAAGCCTAACGTGGTGACTTGTTGCGAGCATATAACGATGAAGTTCAGGTGCATGTGATTTGTGAATTAGGAACGTACGTTTCCCAGAACGGACACTTCCGGGCGTTCCTGACTTCTTAGCATGCGTGTTATACACGTACAACTTTGTTGGACCAACTTCTCTGTACACATGATACAACATTCATACAACCGCTTGTTGTACAACCAAAGTTTTCTCGTTTGCTCATCCAACTTCAGTTGTATGACGGCTGTTGTAATCGCACGTACTAACGTTCGGATGATCGTACAATAAGCTGATTGTACGACCGCTGTTGTATGACCAGTGTACCGTGTGTATGGGGCTTAAGTGTAAGGGTTAGATGAGACCAATGGGGAACTACTGGCATCGCAGACCACGCAAAGACACAAAGGCCAGGCTAGATGTGTCCGGTGCCTCTGTAGTTTGTTTGGGCCACCTGTCTATCCAGCCACTGTTGCCTGCCATGCTGCTTCCCATGTCCTGGTGTCAGCTGCTGGAAGCCTCGTTCCAACACCTGGTGCTGGAAAAAGACCACAGACCAGCATGTGCCTGTAAAAAATAGTGGTAAAGTCTATTTGCACTTCCTGTTTCTGCCCATGTGACAAAGCATTGCATGGCATAGTTTATGATAGACTTCCTCAACTTGCTCATCGGGGCTGCTGGGCAGAGGTCTGAGAAACTTGTGAGGAAGTAAGGAAGAATAGGGGTTGATTTGAAGTCTGGAGGGGTTAAGGAGGAAAATCAGAGGGTTTTCTGAGGCCTGAAGGGGTTAAAGAGGAAAGGGGGGACCTTGAAGTCTGAAGAGGTTAAATTTGAAAAAAGAAAAGGGTGCTGATCTGAGGTTTAAGGGGGTTAAGGAGGAAAGTGGGCTAATGTAACGCCTGAAGGGGTTAAGGAAGGGGCAGATCTAGGATCTAAAGAGGTCACTGAGTAAAATTGTGGGGGCGGGGAGGGAGGGGGGGGAGTTGATCTGAGCCTAAAGTGGTTAATATAGAAGAAGGCTAATTGAATATGGGAAGGGGAAATGATTGGAGATCTGTTGATATACACACAGACACACACCACCACTGGCAAGACATTCCTTCCACAGACAAATGTCCTGTTTTATGGCAACTGACTCCAGGGTATTTTTTTACCACCACTGACATCATGCCATTCTTCAACAGGAGTTTTTCTTCCACTGATTAATGATGTAAGGCATGTTTCCATTAGTTGTCCCAAATGCAAGGCATTTTTTCTTTTGCTGAACAATGGTGCTAGGCATTTTTTCCCCACTGACCAACCACAGCAGGGCATTTTTTTCCCTACTCACCAATGACACTGTGCATTTTTCCTCCCCTAGACCAATGTTGCTGATCATTTTTCCCACTGACCACTAAGACGATGGAATTTTGTTTTTCTTTTCACTTACCAGCAATGTGAGGTGCACATAATCCTAACCATGGAACTCTGTAAAATGTGTTTTATGTTACATAATGCAGACCAAAGTATTTATTGTTTTAACAGTTGGTGGCCGCCAAGCAGTCCCAACTATTAATAATAGTTTTTTTTAAGGTAGGCGTAGACAAAAACGCATATGTAATGGAATCGTCTTTGAAAATAATATTTTCCCCTATGTGTGTCTGTAAGACTCTCGCTTGTGGTACAGTAATTACATAGTATATTGTTAGTATAACGCGTAAAACATGTGCAGCTTATATTATGGGTAAAGTCAGACTTTAATATTTACATATGTGTGTGTGTCCTTTGATTTCAACTGCAGTCAAAGATCTACAGCAACGTTTTAGGATACTGAGCACCAGAAAGATAAGTTATTGTCTTCTTTTACAGGCTGGTTTTGGTGTTATTATGTTAAACAGACATTGTTACCATGCTAATGCAGGGCAAAGTGACAGGGTCTTTGAAAAGGGGCCATCCCAACTACATTATACTAACATTTATAGTGCTACCTAGCAGCTCCTTCCTCTTCTGCAGCCCGGTTGCAATGTTGGCGACTGTGGGGATTGGTGACCTCATGGGAGCGCAGGCCGCACCACTCCCCCGCCCCCCCCCAAAACCAAACCACTTATACAAATGAAACACTGACAACAATATATATGGCTAAATAAATGGCCGCGGCACTTTTACAGACAAATTGTATTATTGTGGTTTTGGTCGGACATTTTCTTCTGTTATTGAATAGAAAGACCACGAGTCATAGGATTTTGCAACGACATCTAGAAACTGACGTCAACTTTAGTTTCCTGTGTGTGTGTATACATTTATAATTTCAGACTGAAATGGGTATTATATTCGACGTGTACAAAATGCGCAATATGATTGTTATATGATACATTAATG
>BLSH010351360.1:460894-508367 GCA_018402905.1 Glandirana rugosa
TCCTCCTCCTACGACAGCAGCGGGGGGGTCGTAACGCTTCGCCACGCTCCGTCTTCGCCCGTAACAGAGCGAGTGGCTCCTCCGCGCCGGTACCAGCCTCGGCACCCGCCGCGGGTTGCGTCTGAGGAGGTCGACGGTGAGTCGAGACAATGCCCGCTTCTGCCTCGCACCGCTTCGCAATGCTGGGGGGGCGACGACAGCATCCTCCTCCTCCTCTTCAGGCTCTTCCACGATAGCCGGTCTTTCCACCGCGCGACTGCGCCGGAGGCTGCGAGCTGGAGACGGCTCTCCTGACATGGCTGGTGTAGGTTGAGGAGCGCTGGACGGTCCCTGCAGAACGACCGCTTCTTCTTGCCTTCCATCCGTCCCCACTTGCATTGAAAGGCACTGGCGAATCCATTCTTCTCCCCCCGCGCTCTCTGCCCGCTCCAACAGCTGCCTGATGAGAGTCTTCATGGCGGACCCGCAGGATCTGAGTCCAGTGTCCAGCCAACTGCAAGGAGCCTCAGGTGAGCACATCCTTAAATAACCTGACAGGTGAGTTCTGGAATCTTCTGCGGTCACCTGACTTACCTGGACCATTCAGGTGCTACCTGAACAGGTACCTCAGAACCTGTTTCTTAAAGAGACAGTACCCAAGTTAAACACCATATATTTAATACCAAAAATTACTTATATAAACAGGGGGGTGGGGGGGGGGGGAGGCGGCCGCTATCCCATGTACGTGGGCACAAAATGCGCCCCCTATGTCATTCTCTCTTTAATGTGATAGTGCTTGAGCTTAGCGATTTCGATTTTTTTATCTGAGCACTGCCACAGGAGAGGAGGTTATATGGTTCCCCGTACCTGTAAGTACCAGCTGTGCAGGAGAAAAGAGTAGCAAGGAAGCATTGGCCAGGTGATCATAACTGGGTTGGGGATCCCTTTGCAGAGACAGTCTGTCTCTCATTAGCAAGATGTAATTGGCTCTTTAAAGTGGACCTTCACCCTAAGTGATATCTTGTGCTGCCCTGCCTCCTCCCTCCATCCTCTCTTACAAATAGACCTTTTTTTTTTTTTTACAATATACTTTATTTACATTACTTCTGCTTTTCTTACCTAGGCAAGATGTTCTCCCCGACCCCTGCACATGTGAAGATGTGCCGCAGGGTTTAGTTCCTGAGAGAGCCCTATGGCACATCTGCACATGCACCAGTTTCCTGGCAATCTGTGCATGCACTGGGTTTTCCACAAATGTTCCAAGGCTGGCAACAGTGAATCCTGAATCCTTTCCTGTCTTTGCACCTGCATAGAAACCCCCCTGTGCATGCACAGATGCGCTGATGGGCCATATGGGTGCATCTGCACATGCACAATAATGGCAGTACCAGAGGGGGCGGGGTGGAGCCTGGCCAGAGCGGGGCTAAAGATCTGCTTTAAATTAGACATAGGTTTGCCTTACCTTAAATACTATGCCCCTCTTTGTCACTTTTAATTTTAAATAAACACTTATATCTCTATGCTTCCTGGCTGAAAGAGACCCACCCTCCCCATCACATCCATCAATATAATCACCATGATACCTCTCATGATAATTAGGGTGTTGTACAATGTTTTTTTTTTTCTTCTGGTGGATCCAATAAAAATTTTGCTATGGAACCCTTTGATTTCTACTTATGCCCCTGGATGAGACTTATTTCTTTTAACAAAGCGAAGTCCCTGAATGGCTCATCCTGTTATTAAACCTAAACTCCAGCAAAATATGGATATCAAATACATACAGTATATGGCCTGTTTTACCTGCCAAATGATTTGTCCTTTTAGTCATCCAATTATGAGATTTACACAACCCCCTTTTAGAGCACAGCCAGGTGGAGGACACAACTTAAAGGGATACCGTGGTGTCTTCTCCCCAACCCCAATCTTCTTGCTGGCCACTTAAGGAGTAGCAACAGTCTGGTAAGGTAATCTCTCTGCCCATTCTTCTCTCTCCTTCAGGCTGGTTTCACACTATTGTGAATGTAATGTGGGTTCTTCTGTTTAATATGTATTCTCAGCAGTAGTTCAGGAATAATGTTGAATGTACTATTTGATGCACATAATCTTTATAGTACACACCTACAAACTAAAGTTGCATCACAAATTACTTATTAATATATCACAAAACCAACTCAAAATGTGTACTCACTGAAAATAGCTTCACTTTAAGCTTAATATGATCAAGCGTCAATAAATAGCTGTATGTGATGAATGGTATTCTGTTTTCATTGGCCCACAAAAGATAAAGAATCCAGATCAGTTGGATGTTGTGGATTTTCATGATTATTTCTCCGACTTATGTCCATCAAAAACTCAAATACTGAGCTATTTTGACAAAAGCGTGCATGGCTCAGCCATTCAATCATATTTCAGTTTACCAAAAGCCAAATTATAACTTTTTCTGTTGGTTGAGAGATGGGTCTGTACAGTGTTCTTGTATAGCAGACTTTGTATTGAGAAACAGTTTTTTTTTTTGAAAAAAAAGAATGGAACTCTAGGGGGAGTACCAGGAACAATACGTTACAATTTCTCTTCCTCTAATAACCACTTTACAGTGTAATAATGGATAAAGTACACTGATAATCATGTGATCATGGCATTCTTTCAACTGTTTGCTTGGTCTGGAAAGAACCAAGAGAGCTGATCGTGAACATAAAAGCCGTATTCCTTTTTAGGGTAAGATTATAATATAAAGGTTATACCTAATAGAAAAGTAAAAGACTAAAACAACTACACAGTGGGGTTGATTTACTAAAAATGGAGAGTACATCTGGTGCAGCTCTGCATAGTAACCGGTCAGCTTCCAGGTTTTATTGTCACCGCTTAACTGAACAAGCTGAAGTTAGCAGCTGATTGGCTACCATGCACAGCTGCACCAGATTCTGAGCGCACTAGCTTTAGTAAATTGCCCTCTTGAGGGGCGACTTTGCTAGGTGATTTGACAGCGATTTGAAAGAGACTTCAGAGCTACTTTAGGCATTACAACGTGACCTGAAGCGACCTCCATGCCAGGCGACTTTGCCTGTGGCCAATCAAAGAAGAGAGGGAGGGGGAGTTGCCTTCAAAAAATTATTTTCTTTTTCCTGTAAAATCACTTTAAAGTCGCTTCTTTATAGACGCTGATCCGACTTGGAAGCTTTGAAATAGTACAGGAACCTTTTAGCGCATATTAAGATGGCTCCATTCATTTCAATAGGATTTCTGATGTCAGGCGATTTGAGGCGATTTGGGGCGACACAAGTCGGATAGCGAATCGTCTAGGTGTGAACCGGCCCTTAGGGGTTGATTTACTAAAGCTGGAGAGTGCAAAATCTGGTGCAGCTCTGCGGAGTAAACAATCCATTTCCAGTTTTTTTGTTTTTTTTTGTCAAAGCTTAATTTAACACACTGAAGTTAGAAGCTAATTGGCTACCATACATAGCTATACCAGATTTTGCACTTTCTAGTTTTAGTGAATCAAAGCCAACAGCTACCAACTAAATAATGTGGGTCCAAGTTTAATATGGGAAGGAGCAGTAATCTTTATATATTTTGCAAATGCAGTCTACAAATGTTCCAAAAATGTAATTTTCTATTGTGCACCTGGTGTCTAAAAGTCTAGAATTCCCCATTAGCAATCTTTTGAGTTGTGCAAAGCTTTTAATAGCATAAACAACAATTTACTAGCTTTTATTATGGATTGTTTTATATGAGTAAGCTGAATGAATCTTGATTCTGTTTAATCCTTTGTACTGTCAGGCTGTCCCAGCAGTGGATTGAAGATGATGAAGAGGAACAAATACGAGAAAGAAGGAGAAGAAATCGTGAAGGATCAACCTCAACCAAAGTAATGGACGTGTTTCCGGAGACAAGCAGGCAAGTTTATCACAGCTTCTTGCATATCAGACCCAATTATATCTAGCAGACATTAATGTTGGTTTAGATAGTAAGTTAGCCCAAGTGTGATTACTTAGTTTTGAGTAGACAGCAGATTTACTCTTGGCTGGCCTTGATTTACCTTGCTAAGATATAAACATCCATCTATGCCATGACCTATCACTGTTAACTTTGTGACAAACCGTGCTGCATTCTTCATATGAATAATCCAGTAAGCAGCATTTTATACCATGACAGAGGAAATAACAACCCCCTTTTTATAGAAGCAAGTGAGCCATGAAAACTACCAACATCCACTCTTAACTGATTATTTGATTTTGAGAGGGCTTGATTCTTAAAGGAAGCCTGTGGCATGAGAAGTATGAAGCATGCCATTGCCCATGTCATTCTGAGGAAACAAAATCCTTTAGTATTTAGCTATACAGATATGGAATACACACTCTGGGGAATTCATAAAGGGTGCCCAAGTCAGATATATGAATCTGCCAATGCCAGCACTGAGGTCCAAGTGTCAATACTGGACACTCCTTCCTCAATGTGCTCCTTCAGTCCCTGGCCACTGCATCTGCCACACTGACAGGTCCATGGCTGAGGGTTTTGTAATAGGGGTGGATGACTATCAGGTCTGTTTTACTTTTGATTGGCAGTAAATGGCAGTGGGTGGATCCACAGCTGTTATTTAGTCCAATGGTGGCTTTTAAATCCACCCACTGTCATGCCCTGTCAACTACAGGGAAGGCATACCTAATGAGGAACTTGTCCCAGAGTTTCCTGTTCACCCAAACAGGGGCAACGCCCATGAATTTGAGTTGTTGGGTGGGAAGAGCCCCTGATGGAGAACTCTGAGAGATTAGTTCCACATCAGGTCCATCTTGCCTGGGATTGACATAGGATGGCAGTGGGTCAATTCCAAAACTGCTATTGGACTGAACAGTGGCTGTGCTTACTGCCAGTTCAGTGTAACAACATCATAGGTTCCTAGGAGGCAGATGGCGTTTGTCCTAGTATTCAAATATATTAGAAAAGTGATTAAAAAACACCCCCCCCCCCCACCTGTACATCAATTTTGAGTTGGCCCTAATTGCCACCAGTTTGCTTATCTATGGACTAGCGGTGATTGTTTTAGAATTTGTCACAGATATAGTGACAGATTCTAAAAGTGGTGGCAGTAAGAAGTACCTGAATCTGGGGCACATGTGGGTACATGAAACCGATGCAAGGCTTTCATGAATTGGGTGCAGGCCATGTTAAAGCGCTAGTCAACTGCCAGAAAATAAAAAAACAATGGGCCCCCCTGCAAGTTTAAGTCAAAATGTACTAGTATGCACCGCATACTAGCACATTATGACAGATTTACCTGTACAAGGAGCCCTCCAGCACAGTGCTGTCATGGCTCCTCAGCACTGCCATCTTCACCTGGTCTTCCTTCTGGGTTCGCCGACCCCAGCTGTATGAATAGCTGGGGCCATGATGACGTCACTGCATGTTGTGTGTATATCTCATAAACAGTGCAAGTTTAGGAGATATTCACTGTATCTACAGGTAAGCCTTATTATAGGTTTACCTGTAGGTGCAATTTCAAAAGTGGACTTTAATTCCACTTTAAAGTGGCCAATGCCGCCAGAAAAGTGATGTTAGTGCTTTATTGAATTCCCCTGACTGTTTATGCCTGTTATTGTAAAATGAAAAAGTTATCTCTGAGTTACATTTACATTTGTTCCTGTTTTGAGTATTCTATCCTTACATCACTGCTCCAGTTCACAGCCAGTTTCTTCAGCTGTAAGCCCCAAGGAAAAGAAGGAGTTATTAAATAAAGCGGAACCAAAAAACTTTCAAGCCCAAAATGAAGAAAAAACTGCAACACCTAAGCAACACAATGAAGGCAACAAGCTAACCAGCACCGGAGTAGACAAAATCAAGGTATCTACTACTGAGACCCAGGAGGTAAAACAACCAAATAGTGCTACACAAGAGAAACAAAAGGTAACAAGTACAAAAAAAGAAAACCAGAACCATGGTACAAGTAATGATGTCCTGAATCAAACAGAAAGCATAACATCGAATAGCCAAAAGCAAAGTATCTCATTTAAAAATCAACAATGTTTAGAGCCTGAAAGCATAAAAGGAACATTACACAATAATCAGAATGTAAGAAGACTTAACGAAAAATTTAGTAGCTGGAAAGAAAAGGACCACACAGTAAAGGTCCAGAAGGCACAGCTTCAAAAAAACAGCTCTCAAAGCGACAAAAGGCTTCAAGAGGAGAAAACAGAGATATCAGATAGTAAGGTAATTAAACTACAGCTAACTTCACAATGACCTTTATTAAAAGCCACAGAAAAGCATAAGGCATACTATAACTCCAAATGATAAAATATTGTTTTATACTCATATTCTGTTTTTGTTGTATTAGGCAAAAGACCACCCAACACAAGGAAATAATTCCAGTGTTCCAATCAGTGACCCAGTGAGTACTACACCTTCAGAACCACAAAATGAAATAAACAGTCATGGGAGTCAGTCCAAGTACAAGACTCAGGTGTTTGTTAGGTATGTACATCTATTACTACTTTTGTATAATTATGCTATTTCATGTTCTACTGTCTGTGATCATGTCCTGGCAGAATAAAACTAGTTCTCGTTGAAATGTAATCTACACCAAAACCTTCTTTTTTTTTACATTTTGGATAGTGAGGGGAAGGATTAGAACCCCTGTTAGGTTGTAGTTATCTGGAAATCTGTTTTAGGGCTCGTTTAAACTTGCTTCAACTTCAACACACATTAAAGTGCCTACCGCTTCAACATACTTTCTTGATGTGTTTATGATGGTTCTGTGATGCTTCGGTGGTGCTTTGATGCTGCTTCGGTGGTGCTTTTTTAAAGCTCTAATGAAGCTTGGCAGGTGCCCTGTGTGTGTAGATATCTCATACCTGTAATTTCTCCAAACCAAAGCAAAGCTAAAGCTGAATAAAAGCCTCTCAAAATCTGTAGGTGCTTCAAGTGAGCTTTGTCATAGACTTCTATGGAGGCATGGAAGACACTTTGAAGCACCACTAAACCAGCATGGGGTTTAATTTATGAAGCAAAGCAACACAAACGCAAGGTGTAAACAGGACTGTAAGCTAACCATTTTGTTTAGTGACAGTTGCTTTGACTGGCGTTCAGAGAGCTTTAAAAAAGCATGTCCGATAAAGGCCCATCACGGGTCCTACCTCTCTAGACTGGAGGGACTTGGGGCGGGGACTGGGTCTACAGCAGGATCCCTTTAGGGGTAGCCCAGGTCTTCCTTCCTCTAGTCCCTCGGATTACTAATTAATTGTTTGGATGAGGGTCGGACCTACACTAAACATAGTATATCCAGATGATAGGGCTCTAGGTCCTCCCTGTAGGAGAGCAAGGGTATTTTCTTAGGTATACACCAGTGAATTTACCTGTTTAATACCTTTAATCCGTTTTATACTCAACCTAACATGGCAATGTTTCTTCTATGCATATGTCTACATTTACTGTATTGAATGTAATTCTTAATAAAGCTTTTTTGAAAAAAAAAAAAAAAAAAAAAAAAAAAAAAAAAAAAAAAAAAAAGCATGTCCGAAGCCATCTTTTGAAGTAGATTTCATCTTACTTGCTAACCCAAGGAAAACCATTTCCCTTCATAGGAAGTAAACAGGAAGTAAACTCTCCAATAGTATCACAGACAGAAGCGTAATTTTTTTTTTAAGTTACCTTCAGCCTCTTGCAAACTGGAGCTTAAAAATGCTCAGTATAGCTTATTTTTTTACTGCGCTAAAATACAGCCCATTAATTGAAATGTGCCTATGCACACAGGTACGTAAACAAGCGCTGTGTATTCTTCAGTAAAAAAACAAATAGAAAATTCTTCATTTTTGGTCAGTAATTTACACCTCATGCGCGCATATGCGTATCCATTTATGCGTCCATAACATATTGTGAACGTGGGAATTTGCGTGCATTTGCATGCAAATACGCACATATGCGTGAGAATACGCGCAAATGCATAAAAAAAAAAACTGCTGAAAAAGTAGATACTCAAACAGGAGTATCGTGTGCAAGAGGCCTAATGGGATTCTGGAACCCCTTTTTAGTGTCCTTTTGCTGTCTGTTTCCCTGTTGCAGAATTTCTGACACTTCCTGTCTGGTAAAAGGCTGTCCCGAGAACAGGAAGTGATGGAAACATCTTTCTAATAGAGTCCTGGATAGCAGTAAAACCTGGCAGGAGTTCTAACCCTTCCCAATGCTATTCAAAACGAGAAAAAGTTTTAGGGTATAGTTGCACTTTAAGTCTATTCTAATGATGAAAGATGACTCCATTTTAGTAACTGTGCCACTTTGCTGTATCTAGGAAAAGTGTTTTGCTACTTCAAGTGTTATACATTTCAGTTAAACTTTTTTTGTGTCCGTGTATAGGGGAGTGATTGCAATATGCGTAAGGTATGGGGCTGCAATGCTGTTATAGTTTAATTGTAGGTCTTATTAGTACTTTCAACATAGTGTTGCATACTAGCGCATTATGACAGACTTATCTGTACAAGGAGCCCTCCAGCGCAGTGCTGTCAGGGCTCCTCGGTGCTGCCATCTTCACCCGGTCTTCCTTCTGGGTTTGTGGCCTCCGCCTGTATGATGACATCACTTCGGCGGCTCCGACACAAAGCTCTGAAGGTCGGACACTGTATGCGTCCTCACCGGCTGCATGTTGTCTGACTATCTCATAAACAGTGCAAGTTGAGAAGATATTCACAGTACCTACAGGTAAGCCTTATTTTAGGTTTACCTGTAGGTACAAGTTAAAAAGTGGAGTTTAATTCCATTTTAAAGTGGCCAATACTGCCAGAAAAGTGATCTTACTGCTTTATTGAATTCCCTTGACTGTTTATGCCTGTTATTGTAAAGTGAAAAAGTTATCTGTGAGTTACATTTACATTTGTTCCTGTTTTGAGTCTTCTGTCCTTGCATCACTGCTCCAGTTCACAGCCAGTTTCTTCGGCTGTAAGCCCCATGGAAAAGAAGGAGTTATTAAATAAAGAGGAACCGAAAAACTTCCAAGCTCAAAATAAAGAAAAAACTGAAACACCTAAGCAACACAATGAAGGCAACAAGCTAACCAGCACCGGAGTAGACAAAATCAAGGTATCTACTACTGAGACCCAGGAGGTAAAACAACCAAAGAGTGCTACACAAGAGAAACAAAAGGTGACAAAAGAAAACCAGAACCATGGTACAACAAGTAATAATATCCCGAATCAACCAGAAAGCATAACATCTAATAGCCAAAAGCAAAGTATCTCATCTAAAAATCAACAGTGTTTAGAGCCTGAAAGCGTAAAAGGAACATTACACAATAATCAGAATGTAAGAAGACTTAACGAAAAATTTACTAGCTGGAAAGAAAAGGACCACACAGTGAAGGTCCAGAAGGCAGAGCTTCAAAGAAACAGCTCTCAAACCGACAAAAGGCTTCAAGAGGAGAAAACAGAGATATCAGATAGTAAGGTAATTAAACTACAGCTAACTTCACAATGGTCTTTATTAAAAGCCACAGAAAGCTATAAACAGAAAAGAATAAGGCATACTATAACTCCAAATGATAAAATATTGTTTTATACTCATATTCTGTTTTTGTTGTATTAGGCACAAGACCACCCAACACAAGGAAAGAATTCCAATGTTCCAATCATTGACCCAGTGAGTACTACACCTTCAGAACCACAAAATGAAACAAACACATCACCCAGTCATGGGAGTCAGTCCAAGTACAAGACTCAGGTGTTTGTTAGGTATGTACTTCTGTATAAGTATGCTATTGTATGTTCTTCTGTCTGTTATCATGCCCTGGCAGAATAAAATGAGTTCTCGTTGAAATGTGATCTACACCAAATCTTTTTTTTTTTACATTTTGGACAGCGTGGGGAGGGATTAGAACCCCTGTTAGGTTATAGTGTTATCTGGGAATCTGTTTTAGGGCTCGTCTGCTTCGACATCTACACACATTAAAGCGCCTACCGCTTCAACATCATTTCTTGATGTGTTTTTGATGGTTCTGCTATGCTTCTGTGATGCTTCAGTGGTTTTTCGGTGGTGCTTTTTTGAAGCTTTAATGAAGCTTGGCAGATGCCCTGTGTGTGTTGTTATCTCATACCTGCAATTTCTCCAAACCAACGTAAAACTAAAGCTGAATAAAAACCTTTCAAAAGCTGCAGTTGCTTCAAGTGAGCTTTGTCATAGACTTCTATGGAAGCTTTGAAGATGCTTTGAAGCACCACTAAAGCAGCATGGGGTATCATCTTTGAAGCAAAGCAATGCAAATACAAGGTATAAACAGGACCGTAAGCTAACTATTTTATTTGGTGACAGTTGCTTTGACTGGCGCTTTAAAAAAGCATGTCCAAAGCCATGTTTTGAAGCAGATTTCATCTTCCTTGCTAATGCAAGGAAAACCTTTTCCCTTTATAGGAAGTCAGCTCTCCAATAGCATCACAGACAGAAGTGTATTTTTTTCAAGTTACCTAAGAGAATTTTATAACCCCTTTTTAGTGTTCTTTTGTTGTCTGTTTCCCTGTTGCAGAATTTCTGACACTTCCTGTATGGTAAAAGGCTGTCCCAAGAACAGGAAGTGATGGAAAAATCTTTCTACTAGAGCCCCGGATAGCAGTAAAACCTGGCAGGGGTTCTAACCCTTCCCCACTCTATTCAAAACAAGAAAAAGGGTTCAGGGTATAGTTGCACTTTAAGTCTATTCTGAATGATGATGAAAGATTACTCCATTTTAGTAGTTCTGCCACTTGGCTGTATCTAGGAAAAGTGTTTTGCTACTTCAAGTGTTGTACATTTCAGTTAAACTTTTTTTGTGTCAGTGTAAAGGGAGTGATTGCAAATTGTGTAAGGT
Organism: Glandirana rugosa; assembly: GCA_018402905.1. Taxonomy (NCBI): domain Eukaryota; kingdom Metazoa; phylum Chordata; class Amphibia; order Anura; family Ranidae; genus Glandirana; species Glandirana rugosa. The sequence goes on from BLSH010351360.1 coordinate 471,693, forward strand.
ATGGTGCCGCAGTGCTATTATAGTGTAAAGGTAGGTCTAATTAGTACTTTCAACATAGTGTAATGTGCAAGAGATGAATTAAAAGTAATCAGAAGAGAATGGAATGGGGAGATGCTTGTGTGCACTGAAACAATTGTGAGAAGAGAAATCTTGACAAGGAGGGGAAAAGATTGGCGCTAAAGTAGGCACTATGTCTGGGTCCCAGGCTTGGAAAAGATTAAATCAAATAAAATTATAAATCTAAACAATTAGTCCATATAGGGTAAAAAGTCCATAAAAAGTCAATAAAAGTCCATATGGAGCTCACAAAGATGGCAGCTTTGTGAAGGAGCAAGAAGACAGCTCTGGAGGAAGACACTGGAAGAGAACAAAATCGCCCATTAACCTCCCTGGCGGTATGATTATGTCAGGAATTTTGTTCCAAAAGCGGTACGATTATTTTGCATGGAAATTTGGGGTTTTATATTGTAGGCCTGCAATTCTTAGGAATAACTCACTTAAATCTGTACAAACAAGAGTCTAGTAGACATCCCGGGTATGAAAAAGTTTGAAAAATGAAATCATAAATTATAATATAATAAATAACTAAAAATAATTATCAAAAATAATAATATAATAGTAATAAAATTTATTCAATAATGTAATCAAACCAAAAACGCAGAAATTTGCTCAGTTGCAGAATTGTCGCTGTCGTCACTTTCAGTTTCTGATGATAAATTTCCTCAAAAATCAGTATCACTCAATTCTGCAAATGATTCTTATTTACTATCGCTGTTTTCTAGCTGATCAAAAACCACTTTTGACGTAAAGGGACGCTTTTTGGTTGCCATGGACATTGTCATGTTTCCAGGCAGAAAGAATGACATTTATTATATAAAAGTGCATGCAGGGCTCTGGGCAAACCACTAGGGACAAAGGGGATGTGTAATGATTTCATACAGTAATGTAATCTATAAGATTACAGTGTACTGTATGTACTGTGTGTGTTTCACTTTTTGAATTTCCCGCCGGTCTCCGTCCCCGTGCGACGCGACGCTCGCAGGGAACGGAGCCCGGCACACAGAGGCATCGGAGCGGCGGACACAGCCCGCAGACACGGCGGGGGACATCGCTGGATCCAGGGGACAAGGTGAGTAGCGCTGCCTGGATCCAGCGATGCAAGCCCGAGTGTGGCTCGGGGTTACCGCTCTTGGTACTGAAATTCCACCCCGAGCCACACTCGGGAATACCGCTAGGAAGGTTAAGTGTAGCTTTAGAAGACTTTAATAGGTTAAAAACAAGTGTTACTCACAAGAGTGATAAAATCACAGGCACATAGAGAGTGGCACTGCGCATCTGGTCCTCTGCATCGTCTAGGCTGGGGGAACACATGTCTGGTAGAGCAGGCTGACCGTACCAGGCTCCGGGTCCGTGGCCTGGTGCGCTGGTGGTTTCTGGCGCTTTTGGATTGCGCGGAATGCACAACGGGGCTGGTATGAAGTCACTTCCCAGATCTGACGTCAGGAGGTCGGTGACGCGTTTGTGGAGTATACACTCCTTCTTCAGGCCATGGCAGCTCCATTTTGGAGTGGGGCTGGAGAAGAGAAATCTTGCTGTCAGTCATTCATTCATTTAAATGAATATATATATATGTTAGAAGGCTAGCATGGTGGCCTGCATTTATGGGAGGAGCCTGGAGGGTATTTAAGCACCACACCCCCCATGTTCTTTGCCGGTTCCAGTGCATGATACCCTCCCTCCCATCCCCTTTTTTCAGGACATTTCTCAGCACATTCTTCTCCATTATTACCCATTACTTGTATAGGGTATGCCCCCTTCTCTTGGCATACCGACCAGATAACCAAGGCACACCTCAGGTCTATTTATGTTGTAAGTCTTGTTGCGTGTTTATGTGATCCACATCTCTCTTCGGTCAGAGGGCCACGACCATAAATATATATATATATACTTATAAAGAAGAGAGAAATATGATCCAGTTTATTGCAGTGGATACCATTCCAACCATCATTACATGGAAAGACTGGTTTAATTTACAAGCTGAGTAAGGTAGAGAAATTGATATATTATTATTATAAGAACCATTTAAAAAGTTTATAAGCAGAATATAAAACTTGTTACGAGAACTGATGGACCTGGCTTGTGTAATGTTGGGCACATCTACAATTTGTGACACAACTAACCCCCTCCTTAGATCTGCATAAAGCTTGTTGGGATACAGCAAGAACTTGGGATCAAAGGAAGCTCCAGGCAAACAGTTAGAACATAATTCGAATACATATGTTTTTACAGTATGGCCTACCAAAATACTCCTCAGCTAAATTCCAGTTTAGCATTACTGCTTCCAAGGTTAATTTTATTCCTTTTTAGTCAATCCTATAATAGCTGTTTCTTGAAGGAAGGAGCCCATGTAAACATTGTTTAACATCGGATGATGCACTAAGGGCTTGTTTACACTTGCTTTGGCTTCAACGCACATTAAAGCCCCTACTGCTTCAACAAGCTTTTATCATGTGTTTTTGAGGCTTCGGTGGTGCTTTGATGAGGCTCTTTTGAAGCTTTGTTGAAGCTTGACCCTGTGTGTTTGTTGATATCTCACACCTGCAATTTCTCCAAAACAAAGCGAAGCTAAAGCTGAATTAAAACCTCTGAAAAGCCGCAGGTGCTTCAAGCAAGCTTCAAACAAGCTTTGTCATAGACTTCTATGGAGGCGTTGAAAAGGCTTTGAAGCATGGCTAAAGCTACATGGGGTATAATTTTTGACGCAAAGCTGAAGCACAGAAAAATTTTATTTAGTGTCAGGGGTTTTGACTGGCGTTAAATGAGCTTAACCACTTGCCGACCGTCAATCGGCAATTGACGGCGGCAAAGTGGCGCTGTAAGGCGAATCGCCATCATATGACGGCGGCCGCTAGATCGCGCACAGTGAGCGCGCGCGCGCCGCCGGAGGCGCGCCCGCACGCTCACTGTGTCCGGGGAGGGCCAGGGAGCGGGTGTGGCGGCTTCTATTGCCGCCGGCCACCCGCGATGCCCCCCCCGGAGTGAAAGAACAGAGGTCCGTGTATGTAAACACGGACCTCCGCTCTGTGAAGGGGGAAGGGCTGTGATCACAGCCTTTCTGTACATGGAGGCTGTGACCACTTCCCTCCCCCTGCTAGGACAGGCCCCATACAGTTAGAACACGCCCAGGGAACATACTTAACCCTTAGAGCGCCCCCTGCAGGTTAACCCCTTCACTGCCAATGGCATTTACACAGTAATCAGTGCATTTTTATAGCACTGATCGCTGTATAAATGCCAATGGTCCCAAAAAAGTGTCAAAATCGTCCGACATGTCCGCCGCAATATCGCAGTACCGCTAATAATCGCAGATCGCCGCCATTACTAGTAAAAAATAAAAAAAAATAAAAACCCCAAAAATGAATTCTCATCATCCGTAAACGCGGCCACTTTTGCGCAAACCAATCAATAAACGCCGATTGCGATTTTTTTTATCGCAAATATGAGGAAGAATATAAATCGGCCAAAAACGGTGAAAAAAATGTTTTTTTTTATTTTTTTTTTTGGATTTGTATTTTAGCAAAAAGTAAGAAATTTGGGTTTTTTTGCAAAATTGTCGCTCTTCTTTTGATTATAGCGGTGATCAGAAATGACGCAGCGGTGATCAAATACCACCAAAAGAAAGCTCTGTTTGTGGGAAAAAAAGGACGCAAATTTCGTTTGGGTACAACGGCGCACGGCTGCGCAATATTCAGTTAAAGCGACACAGCGCCGAATCGCAAAAAGGGCTCCGGTCCTAAAGCTGGAAATCCTTCCGGTCCTTAAGTGGTTAATAAAGCCTGGCTGACGCCCTGTTTTGAAACAAGTGTAAACAAGCCCTAAAAGTGTAACTAAAGGCAAAACTTTTTTTTGTTTAGTTTTTTGATAGGGTGCAGAGGGATTAGAACACGTGTCAGGTTTTTCTTTTTTTGCTGGCTGTGCTTCCAATAAGGAGATTCACCCTCTCTGTTTGTTCTGTTTATCATTGTCATTGAAAGTGAAAGTAAAAACATTTCCAACTCCAGAACAGGAATAGAGGGGAAATATTCCTGGTGGCAACCAGGAATTCCTGCACTTTGAAGGGATTTCCTATCACTTCCTGTTTTGACTATGGGACAGAAAGTGAAAGGAAATCACCCCAATGAGACACAAATGGCAAAAACAACAATAGGCGGTGTTATAACTCTTTCTTGCTCTGTACAAAATGAAAAAAGGTTTTGCCTTTAGTTCTACTGAAAGCAAGTTGTCAAGTGGGGGTTTAACCATATTGGTATAAGCTGCAAATTTTAAAGCTAGGGTAATTTTCAAGTGAAATTATGACTAGAAAATATAATTTGGGCACTTTGAGCATGTCATTAGAGTTGAGCGGACACCTGGATGTTCGGGTTCGGTGGGTTCGGCCGAACTTCGGGAAAAAGTCGGTACCGAACTTGACCCGAACTTTCCCCCTGAACCCCATTGAAGTCAATTGGGACCCGAACTTTTCGGCACAAAAATGACTGTAAAAAAGTCCTGGAAAGTGCTAGAGGGCTGCAAAAGGAAGTAAAATTATTTTAGAGCAATAATCTGTCCCTTACAGCAACAGCAGGAACCTGAGCCTATAGGAGTAGGCGATGATTTTAGAACAATAATCTCTCCCTTACAGCAACAGCAGGAACCTGACCCTATAGAACTAGGAGATGATTTTAGAACAATAATCTGTCCCTCTAAGCAGTAGACTCTACCTAGTCCAGCCAGATCGTTCTGTAATGCAGGATGAGATGTTATTAGATCTGCAATCTGTCCCTAAAAGCAGTAGTAATAGTAATCTCTACCTAGTCCACAATCAGATCGTTCTGTAATGCAGGATGAGATGTTATTATATCTGCAATCTGTCCCTCACAGCGCCGGTAGCATCCTCTCCCTACACTACCCAGAGAGCATGTGATATGCAGCACTAAGTGACTCCAGCTTATAAAGAGGCTGGGTCACATGATGCACTGGCCAATCACAGCCATGCCATTCGTAGGCATGGCTGTGATGGCTTCTAAGGGCAAACCAGTGAAACACTTGTTGATTGGCTGCCCTGCAGCTATTCAACATGCGTGATTAAATACCGGAACCCAGAACCCGAACCCACAGTCACGGACACCCCAAAGTTCCGTACGGACCCGAACTTTACAGTTCGGGTTCGCTCAACTCTACATGTTATCAATTTTTGTATATCGTAGAATTGCAGGGAATTTTCCTGGGAAAGTTCCGTAATAGTATTTGATTATATTATAGTTAAGCAATTTCAGATTGATGCATCATAAAAATTATCTCAGTGTTAAGACTATGGCCAGATTGAGTCAACGGATTTTTGTTTGGCTCTTGTTCAGCTTTTGGAAAGCAAGATTTTATGTGCACAGTATACACTCAGCGGCCACTTTATTAAGTACACCTCGCTAGTACCGGGTTGGACTCCCTTTTGCCTTCAGAACTGCCTTAATTCTTCCTGGCATAGATTCAACAAGGTTTTGAAAACATTCCTGAGATTTTGGTGCATACTAACATGATAGCATCACCAAGTTGCTGCAATTTGTCGACTGTACATTCATGATGCAAATCTCTAGTTCCACCACATCCCAAAGGTGCTATATTGGATTGAGATCTGATGACTGTGGAGGCCATTGGAGAAAATATCCCCCACACCATTACACCACCAGCCTGAACCATTGATACAAGGCAGGGTGGATCCATGCTGTCATGTTGTTTACACCAAATTCTGACCCTACCATCTGAATGTCACAGCCGAAATCGAGACTCATTAGACCAGGCAACGTTTTTCCATTCTTCCATTGTCCAATTTTGGTGAGCCTGTGTGAATTGTAGCCTCAGTTTCTTGTTGTATTGACAGGAGCGGCACCCGGTGTGGTTTTCTGCTGCTGTATCTGCTTCAAGGTTTGATGTGTTGTGCATCTAGAGATGGTATTCTATATACCTTGGTTGTAACGAGTGTTTATTTGAGTTACTGTTCCCCTTCTATCATCTCGTACCAGTCTGCTCATTCTCCTCTGACCTCAACAAGGCGTTTTCGTCGACACAACTGCCACTTACTGAATATTTTCTCTTTTTTGGACCATTCTCTATAAACCCTAGAGATGGTTGTGCGTGAAAATACCAGTAGATTAGCGTTTTTTGAAATACTTAGACCCGTCCATCAGGCACCAACAACTATGCCACGTTCAAAGTCACTTAAATCCCCTTTCTTCCCCATTCTGATGCTCAGTTTGAACTTCAGAAAGTTGTCTTCACCACGTCTAGATGTCTAAATGAATGCATTCAGTTGCTGCCATGTGATTGACTGATTAGCAATTTGTCTTACAAAGTAATTGAAAAGGTGTACCTAATAAAGTGGCCGGTGAATGTTTATGGCAATGTCAGACTCTAGACAATAATGCTAACCTTGCAGACCAATAATAAATAAACCAAAGGTACACCCATCCCTGTATTCATTTGGCCTGAGACTGAGTATAGTTTGCTCTACCAGGGACTTAAAGGATCATTTTGACTGCAGTGCTACTACAACACTGTTAGCCTTTAATAACATATTTAGACCATATTTTAAAGTCTATGATTTAAAATTACATGTTTGTGAAGCTGCATATGAGGCAATTATATATGTTCCCAAATAATATATGTATTTATAAAAACAGTGGTGCATGCCAGTAATTAACATTGTAAAACACCCCATTCAGGCTAAAATGGAAATAAAAGGCAAAACATTTGTGTATAGATATAAAAAAAATCATAAATACTTTCTTACTCTTCTTACTTTTTTGTTTTATAAGTGATCCCATTCCCTCTCTTCTCAGCTTCATAAGAGCTGGGGGAGGAGAAACAGCAGCACACTAATCTTCCCAGTGAAAGGATGTGCGTGGGTGGGTGTGTCAGGGCAAGTCTGATCATTCGAGGAAAGCAGCATTACTAGAGAACTGGTCATGCTGTGTTCTCCTGCCTAGTGTGCTCAGTTTTTAATAGGAAAGCAGAGCAGAGGGACTGACAGAAACACCAGGGATTTCACACAAACCAATACAAGAAAACAGTATACTTTTTCATACAAAAACATGGTGCTGCAGGCAGATATCAGGAATATGAAGTGCTGGGTTTACATATTCTAAAATGAATAATGGATGTACATTAAAATGGCCTACTGTCTGCTTTAAAATGTATTTCTACTTTTGCAGTGAAATTTGTGAAGCACCACTATCTAACTGTTGTGTGTTCCCAACCATACCAAAAAATAGCTGTTTTCTTGGAGGTGGTTTATACACATGATGCTATAGGCAGTTTGTATTATTCTGAATAGCTTGCAATATGCAATTAGGGGACAGATTTGGGGGAAGTTTTTTTTAAAGTGCATTAACATTCAATAGGCTTTATTTACTAAAGGCAAATAGACTGCACACTTTGCAAGTGCAGTTGCACTCATTTTCCCCAAATATGGTAAAGCTCTGCTGATTTCCATCATTCATGCATGTGCAAGCAAAAATGCTGTTTTTTTCTTTTCCTTGCACTTGATTGGGTAGTCTTTATGAGCTGAAGCTTTACCACGTTCACATTTACTAAGGAAAATGCAACTGCACTTGGAAAGTGAAAAGTCTATTTGCCTTTAGTAAATGCACCCCAATACATCACCCAAGCCTTGAGATCTTTAACCGTTTGTTAGGACAGACAGCTTACACATCTAGTATATAACAGATAATGAAGATTTGCCAGCAGAGGACAGACAGGGTTAATTATGGTAAATCTAACTCTCCAGCCACCTCCTTACAATTACATAGAAGGGGAAGCTAAGCTGGATTTTTTCTCAAGTGAAAAGTACATAAAAAGGTAAGCAGGAATTTAAATATTTATTTTCAAGTAATGCTATGCTAATGGCAATATAAACACACATATAAAGTAGGTATTATCCCAATTTGGCTGCAAATGTGGAAATACACTGTAAAGCTGAACTGCCTGAACTGACTACCCAATGATTAAAGTGGTGTCGCCCCCCCCCCCAAGCAAACAATTAAAAGTCAGCAGCTACACATACAGTAGTTGCTGACTATTAATATTAGGACACTTACCTGTCCTGAATGCTATGCAGAGTATTGATATCATGCACTGGAAGCTTGTTGTATACAGCAAATGGCTTTATCTCTCATGCAGAAATATCAGAACATATCTTACAGCATGAGAAACATGAACAGGAACTGAACAACAAACAAGTGCACACAGAGGAAAAACAGTACTTCCTCCCATTACATTATATAATAGATAACACATTATAACACTGCAGCGCCATCTACTGGTATAGACAGGTATAATGCATATTTACAGTTCACAGTACAAAGTAACATTGCTGTTGCTCTTCCAACACCCCTTCTCAGTAGTAGGTGCTTTGTCAAATTACATTCAGCTTACATTATTATGGTCCTTCAACAAAGGCTTGGTGAGTGCATCAGCAGTAATCTCCTCTGATGGGCAGTGTTGAATGTCACTAACACCTTGCTCTTGATTGTCTCCCAGTAGGTGATACTTGATGTCAATGTTTTTGGTCCTAGGATTGACCCTGATTGTGTAAGCTTTAGTCATCCCTGGTTGTCTTAAAAATTGGGAATTGGTTTTGACATGTTTATCCCAATGTCCAGAAAAAGTTGACGAATCCATATCACTTCTTGACGTGTGTGCTGCAATGTACTCTGCTTCAGTTGAAGATAGAGTGACAGTTGCTTGCTTTCGACTAGACCAACTTATGGATCCTTCCCCATACTGGAAGATGAATCCACTTGTGGATTTGCGGTCTCTGCAGTCCCCGGCCCAATCAGCATCCACATATCCGACCAGTTTTGGATCTGATGTTGCTGGTAACTGTAACTTCATCTGAATTGTTCCTTTGAGGTACTGCATCACTCTTTTCACTGCGTTCCAGTCATGCTGACAGGGAGCTGAGACTTTCCTGCATAGTATGCCCACTGCTGTGGCTATGTCTGGTCTTGTCACAGTGGCAACATATAGCAGCTTACCGATTGCTCTGCGATACGTGTCATTGTTGGGTAATACGTTTTCTGCTTCATTGCTCTTTAGATAGCCTGGTTCCATAGGGGTTTTCACTTCCTTTGCATCTTGCAAATGGAAGTGTTCCAAGATTTCGGAGATTTTCTGAGATAGGTTGAGAAGATAACTTCCATCTTCTTCTCTCGCTATTTGGATTCCCAGATAGTAGCTAATCTTTCCTAGCTCTATGATTTCAAAATTTTCTTTCAGCTTGTGAACTATCTGATTGTAATTCCCTTCTTGTTATAATGTCATCTGTCTTCTTGATTCTTGGAGTAGAGACCAGGATCTGCTTTACTTCTTGAGAATCCCTCTCTGGTAAGTACTTCATTCACTTTCTCATTCCACATCCATGCAGATTGTTTAAGACCATAGATGCTGTTTTGAAGTTTACACACAAGGTCTTCCTTAATGTCTCCATATAGGAAAGCAGTTTAAACATCTAGGTGTTTCACTTGCACGCCCTTCCTGGTTGCAACGCTAAGAAGCGCTCTGATGGTGGAGTGTTTTAAGATGGGAGCGAATGTTTCATAGTAATCTTCACCAAATTTCTGTGAGTAAGCCTTGGCAACTAATCTGGCTTTGTATTTGTGGATATTCCCTTCTGCGTATGACTTTACTTTGAAAGTCCACTTAACTTCTTATAGTTTTATGGTTAGGAGGGAGCTCTGTGAGTGTCCAGGTTTTATTTTCTTGAAGTGACTTTAATTCTTCTTCTGCTACCTCTCGCCATTTATTGGTTTCACGTTTTGATAGTTTTTCTATGTCTTCCCAGGATATTGGTTCAAATACACTGTGTGTGTTTTGACAGTGTATGACAGCTTGCAGGGTGGTATCCCCTTTGTAGTCCAAGTGGATCTTCTGATTTCAGGCAGTTCAGAAGAATCTGGTGGGGAACTTGATTTAGGCAATGTGAGTTCCACCTCTTGTTCCGATTCCTGCACAGGTTCGCTTTGATTGATCTTTTCTTCTGGTTTACTAGACATATTCACTTAACATCTTTCAGGAATTGGTGTTTCTGGTGATGGGCTCTCATCAAAATAAACACTATGGCTTATTGTCACTTTGTCAGTCTTTGGGTGTAGGATTCTGTAACCCAGTTTGCTCGCTGTACAGTATCCTACTAGAATGCCCTCTATGGCTCTGTTTTCCAGCTTGGATCTCTTCTCACTTGCAATATAGGCATATGCTTTACATCCAAACACTCTGATGTGCTCTAAGCTGGGCTTTGATCCATGCCACATTTCGAAATGGAGTACTTTTAATAGCTCTTGAGGGTAGTCTGTTCTGTAGGTAGGTCGCAGTCATGACTGCTTCTCCCCAATACTTGTGAGGTAGGTTGGCATCCGACAACATGCACCTGGCAATTTCTATAAGAGTGTGATTTTTTCTTTCTGCTACACAGTTTTGTTCAGGAGCGTATGGTGTGGTTGTCTGGTGTACTATTCCTCGTTGCTTCAGGTACGAGGCCAATTCTTTGCTTATGTATTCTTCTCCATTGTCAGTGTGTATTATTCCTGGTTTTCGTTGGAATTTGTAGCTAGACATGGCAACAAACTCTTGAAGTTTCTTTGATATTTCATTCTTGTGTTTCATTAGATAAGTAGTTGTGTATCTGGAATAATAATCAATAAAAGTCAGTAGATATCTGTTCTCGTCTGACGTGGGAGTTTTCATTGGACCACATACGTCACTGTGTATGAGCTGCAGGGAGTGGGTGGTTTTTCTTGCCTGTGGAAGGGGAACAAGTGTAGCTTTTGCTTCAATACAGCACTTGCATTATATGAGCACTTTGCAGGGCATTATTGTCAAATCTTCTGATAAGACTTTCTTTATAATGTCCTGTATAGCATCTGGACTTCTGTGCCCCAACTGCCTGTGCCATAAGTCAATACATTTGCTGCGTAGGTCATTAGAGACTATATTGGCTTGCTGGTCTGTGGTGATGAGCTTGTATAGGTGATCATCCAGTTTTCCTTTTGCGAGGAATTGCTTATTATTGTGAATTGTGCATTCATCACCCTGGAACTTAACTGTAAGACCATTGTTTGCAAGACTTTTCACTGATAGAAGGCTGCCTTCTAATTCTGGAACATACAGCACTTTGTTTACAAGGATACTGTGCTAGCCTTGTGGTTTAATGCAGTTCAGGAAGCCCTGGCCTTTAATTTCAACAGTGACGCTTTTCCCATTTGCTAGGAAAACGTTGTCTTTTGCGCTGTAATCAATGTTTGTGAAGAAGGTCTCATCACTAGTCATGTGGCTTGTCACTCCCGAGTCTATACACCAGTCACGTAGCTTGTTGCTCTGTGTCACTTTAAAGGGGCCTCTCAATTAAGTGTCTCCAGTTTCCTTTGTGGCTGCTTTGACTCTTTCTTTTGCTTTTAGCTTAGCTTTCGCTGCTGGGCTTTCCAGATAGAACAGTCCTTTTTTAAGTGAATGGTCCTTTTACAGCGAAAACAGGCTCTGCTTTCTTTGTTGTGTTTTGTGGCTTTGTACATCTTAAGAATTTTGTCATCATGGTGCATATTTTCTTTCCTTCTGTCATATTCATCGATTAATTTCCCTTTGACATATTCTAGTGTTAGCTCCTGCTCTGGTATGGTTTCTAAAGCCTTGATAAGAGCAGTATATGTCTCTGGAAGCCTGCAGAGAAGGAGGGCAACAATATGGTTATTTTAGATGTCCTCTCCAATGGCACGCAGCTGCTCTATGATCTCTACAACATAGCATTCACATGGTTACACATTTGCTGGCCTTCTTCTAGTCTCATCTTCTATAGCTTTCTTATTAGAAAGATCTTGCTGTTTAGACTTGAACGCTCATGCAGTTTTTGTAATGAAGTCCACATATCTTTTGTCATTTTCCCTGTTCTTATGTGGATAAGCTGGTTATCTTCCACTAGCAAGCTTATAATTGATTTTGCCTGTCTATTCTTCCTGTCCCAGTCCTCCGTCTCTCCATCTGTGAATCTGTTTGTATTCAGCACTTGGCTCAAGTCATCCTTTCTAAGAAACATTTCTAGCTTAAACTCCCATAGCTGGTAATTGGCATTGTTCAGCTTTGCTATTGCAAACTTCACATCTGAACCACTTGCCATCTTTCAGTAGCTTGCATACAGTACTCACAGACTTGCAGAATTCTCTTCACTGCCTGGGTGCATATTGGGTGTCTGTGCTCATAACCTTTTATGCAGAGTATTGATATCATGTGCCGAAAGCTTGTTGTATACAGCAAATGGCTTTATCTTTCATGGAGAAAAATCAGAACATATCTTACAGCATGAGAAACATGAACAGGAACTGAACAAACAAGTTCACACAAAGAAAAAACAGTACTTCCTCTCATTACATCATATCATAGATAACACATTATAACACGGCAGCGCCACCTGCTGGTATAGACAGGTATAATGCATATTTACATTTCACAGTACAAAGTAAAAGTGGAATCCAGCAATGTCGGCACCCCAGCCATTGTCTAACATTTGTGGTAAGGGAAGCTGACAGTGAAGCCTTACAGCCGCTTCCCTACTGCGCATGTGCAAAATGTGCTGCCCTTTCTGAATGGCCTGACGGCAGGGGAAGGGGGAGGAGGGCCGTACTTCCGAGCGGATACCCGCTCCCCCCCGAAAGTGCCAAATGTGGCACCGGGGGGGGGGGGGGAGGCAGATAGGCGGAGCTAACATTTTTGGGTGGAACTCCGCTTTAAGCTTCAGTGGGCAGAGCAAAACATGCCAGGGGTCGTGGCCTTGTCAGAGACTCATGTACTAAGGCCGTCTTCAAGTCGACACTAGGTTGGCAGGACGCTAGTGCATCCCTTCTTTGATTTTATACATACAATTTAATGAAGTTGTGTATTAATCAGCTAGAGTAAATATCTTGAAATCAGTCTCTTCTAACCCCTGCACAGCAGTTTCAGACTGGAAAAGAGAGGGCTACATCCCAAGCCAGTCATGCAATATGTTGACAGGGAAGATAGCAGACTAAGCAAAAGAGTGACTTCATTAGTGTAATTCTTTCTCTTCACTGTCCAGTCAACAAGATGGATGTATTTTTGACAGAGAGGGGTTAATTCACTAAAACTGGAGAACTCAGAATCTGGTGCAGCTGTGCTTAGTAACCAATCAGCTTTTAACTTCAGCTTGTTAAATTGAGCTTTGACAAAAAAAAACCTGAAGCTGATTGGTTTCTATGCAGAGCTGCACCAGATTTTGCACTCTGCAGTTTTAGTAAAAAAAAACCCACAGTACTGCTAATATAGTTGAGTTGAAGGAACTGGCTTTGCCATCTTGCTGGAATACCTGGATCTCAAAACTGTCTGCACAGAATTTATAAATCTTTTGGTAGACAAAGCAGTTCCTGTATATATTTTTCAGTCGTATGTTTAGCTAATTGCTTGGAGTTCAAATTTAGGTATAAGCCATTATAGTAATCAAGATTCCTACTAATATGATGTATTCTTAAATATTTATATTTTAATTGCTTCTCAAACACTAGATAGCGCAGAACTTCACATTGTGATACTGAGCTCTCTAAGCATGGCTTCTGTCAAACATGATGAATAAGGGCCTTTGACATGGGCTTGTCTGCTCCGTTCAACAGGGAATCTGGTTGCAGATCCCCTTCTGAGTCGGAGCTGAACGGGGCGGATGTCAGTTTTTTTACATCTGTGTCCACATTTACACAATACATAGGGGTGGACCTGTGATGGCTCTATGGCTGGCCAGATGTAATGGATTCATGTCCGGTTACCTCCGATCAGTCGTGTTAGGTCAGGAAAAAACAGAAAAGGACACAGTCCTTGTTCCTTTTTTTTTTCTGGACCCGGACAGACTCGAAGGTAGGCGGGTGTAAATGTACACAAGTCTGTTCACATCGGCCTGCCCATAGACCCGCATGGAGCTTCCGATCAGGTCCACCTGAAAAACTGACAGGCAAACCCGATCAGAAAACTTATATGAAAGGGCCCTAAGACTCGATTCACACCTATGCAGTTTGCTTTTGGTCATTTCTGCAGTGCTTTTTGCTGTGCGTTTTGTGTTTTTGCACACACATGTAGCCATGTGCCCCCTTGGGGGTGGCCGATAGTTGTGGTTTACCTGACACCCTGCCCTCAGTCACACACTTCCTCTCATCCAGTGTCACAGAACAGACCGGTACTTTGTTTTTTGTTTTTTTTGTTTTATTGGGGGATAAACCTGGATGGGGAAAGGATTGCTGTGGGATGCCCAGTGGATTGGTAAACAGGACCAGTCTATATACACCGACCGTATATACACTCCTCTTCCTCCAGCACTGACGCTTGCTGACTATTCCTCTACTAACTCTTCTCCTGCACACTGCTTGTTGTTCCAGGCCTGAAGGGCAATTTATCAGGCCTCCATGACACCTCTTCCTTCACCACAGCTAGCACATGGGGAGGCCTGCTCTACTGCTAGCAGGACCTCCAGACTGAACATTACAGGCAAGGGCCATGGGCTCCCAGTTGTAAAGCCATGGGTCCTCAGGGTATAGCTAAGTACGTTGGTGCTAGCTGGGCACGTATGAACTACTGCTGTCCAGTGACACTCTTTCCCCTGACTGGCTCCTCTGACCTCCAGAAACTCTTCACTATCTCCTCCCAGCCTTCTCATCCAGCTCCCAGGGTCTGTCACGCACCGACATTGGTGGATCCTTTAAAGAGTCTTTTATGTGGTTTCTCTGCTACTCTCCTGTTCCCTTGTGCTGCTCCAAGAGCCGACTCTACTCCTGGCTGCACTGGAACCTTCAGGCCTCAAGGTCACCCCCTCCAGACTGGGGGCTCCCTCCCGGGTGATGCCCCCCCAGCACCTGATACACATCTCCACTCTTCTACCCGACACACTGCTCCCTTGACTGGGCTGTCCCAGGGTATTTAAGGAGGACTACCCCCTGCCAAACCAGCT
The DNA here is from genome assembly GCA_018402905.1 of Glandirana rugosa. Lineage (NCBI taxonomy): Eukaryota > Metazoa > Chordata > Amphibia > Anura > Ranidae > Glandirana > Glandirana rugosa. The sequence continues at coordinate 486,718 of BLSH010351360.1, forward strand.
TGGGGATTGGTCAGAGCTCCTTAGAACACCCAGATGATCCCACCTCCCCTCCAGCATGTTGCAGTTCCTTTCCGGAAAGTAGGAGGATCCGGTGACATCATCTAGGAACTGCCCAGTCCTGCCTGAACACAGCAGCTGAAAAAAGCATGGATGTGAACGTGTCCCATAGAAAACCATGTTAAATGAACTGTAGTGCGTTTCTGCAAAAAGCGCCAAAAGGGTAGGCCCCGTTCACACCGGAGCGGCTTGTCATGACAGGTCACTTTGTGGTGCCGCATCGATTTTGTAGGTTGAAGAAGGATTAGAACCTGTCTCTGCTAGCTGGAAAAATGTAACCTATTTTCTTGTGTAAAGATGGATTCACACTACTATGTAAAATGTTATGCTTTTCCGACACATGCAGAAGCATGCTGCCATTTAGCAGATGCCATTACTTTTTAAGTACGCATCTGCAAACGTGCACACCATGTGGTTCGCTGTGGCACATTTTTGGAAAAGCATCAGGGACTTCTTTTCTGCATTTCTTTCATGTGGAGCAGGGGTCTCCAAACGTTCTAAATAAAGGGCCAGTTTGCTGTCCTTCAGACTTTAGGGGGGCCGGGCTGTGGACAGTGGGAGTAGCTAATGCCTCAGGCTTGGTGGTCAGTGGGAACAAAAAAAAAATTACATAGCACTCCTATGGCTAGGTGGAAGAGGAATAGTTCCCAATCATTGGTATTAGCGAGAGGAATAGTGCTCCATTGTTCATGTCAGTGGGAGGAATAGCACCCCATCTATGGTGTCAGTGGGAGGTATAGTGCCCCATCTTTTGTGTCAGAGGAAGAATTTATGGTTCATCATTGGTGTCAGTTGAAAGAATAATACCCCATTGTTGATGTCAAAGGGAGGAAGAGTGTCCCAAGGGCCGGATAAAGGCAAGCAAAGAGCCACATGCGGGCCGCAGTTTGGAGAGCACTGAAAGAAATTGGCTGCCCTCCATGCGACATGCAGGAATGCGTCTGTGCTTGGTTGCACCTGTATGGTGTGAACTGAGCCTAAGTGGCAACGATCACTGATATAGTAGGAGAGGTGAAGTAAAATCAACAAGGACACAAGCAAAAATAAAAATGACAGTGGTTCTAAAGATGCCTGCAGATATTAGTTCAGTCAAAACTAAATCACAGTGTCCTGTTGTTCAAGGAGAATGTATTATTTAACGTTTCTATTACTATAGATGTGTTAATCGTGTCATGTCATGTATATATACAGAATTTACATACACTATATTGTCAAAAGTATTGGGACACCTGACTTTACATGCACTTGAACTTTAATGGCATCCCAGTATTAGTCCGTAGGGTTTAATATTAAGTTGGCCCATCCTTTGCAGCTATAACACCTTCAACTCTTCTGGGAAGGCTGTCCGCAAGGTTTGGGAGTGTGTCTAAGGGAATGTTTGACCATTCTTCCAGAAGCGCATATGTGAGGTCAGGCACTGATGATGGACGAGAAGGCCTGGCTCACATCTCTGCTCTAATTCATCCCAAAGGTGTTCTATCAGGTTAAGATCAGGACTCTGTGCAGGCCAGTCAAATTCCTCCACCCCAAACTTGCTCATCCATGTCTTTATGGACCTTGCTTTGTGCGCTGGTCCAAATCATTTGATGGCGGGGGAATTATGGTATGGGGTTGTTTTACAGGGGTTGGGCTTGGTCCCTTAGTTCCAGTGAAGGGAACTCTTAAGGTGTCAGCATACCAAGGCATTTTGGACTATTTCATGCTCCCAACTTTGTGGGAACATTTGGAGATGGTCCCTTCTTGTTCCAACATGACTGCATACCAGTACACAAAACAAGGTCCATATAGACATGGATGAGCGAGTTTAAGATGGAGGAACTTTATTGGCCTGCACTCAACCAGATGGGTTGAATCAGAGCAGAGACTGCGAGCCAAGCCTTCTCATCCAACATCAGTGCCTGACCTCACAAATGCGTTTTTGTAAGAATGGTCAAACATTCCCATAGACACACTCCTAAACCTTGTGGATAGCCAGAGTTGAAGCTGTTATAGCTGCAAAGGGTGGGCCAACTCAATATTGAACCCTATGGACTAGGACTGGGATGCCATTAAAGTACATGTGTGTGTAAAGGCAGACGCCCCAATACTTTTGAAAATATAGTGTGTGTGTGTGTGTGTGTGTATATATATATATATATATATATATATATATATATATATATATGTATATATAGAGAGAGAGAAAAAAGAATCCAAAAAAATATATACACACACAAAACTATTTCACCACTTCAAGTTGTTGAAATGAATTAATACATGTCAAAGAGTATGAGAAAGCATGCAATATGTGGTTGTATTCTTTTTACTATGTTTCTATTAAATACTAACTACACAAATATCATCTTATTTACACCTTTGTATTTTTAAAGCTCTGTGAAAATTCCACGGCGTACTAGTAGCAGCTGTAGTATCAAAAGTCCTGTGCCAGAAGCAATAGAAGAAGAACCATTTCCAGAGAACAAAGCAGTAAAATCTGAAGTCTTCGTTTCAGCTGTGTCCAGCTCAAATCTAATCAGCAAACAAGTAAGACAATTATGGGTACCAGGAATTTTCACCATTTATTTGAATGCAAACTGTACCACTGTCAGGCTTAATGCTTTATTCTTCTCTGCTTGTGAAAGAGAAAGAGGCACAAGGGCAGGAGGACCTGAAAAAGTTCTGTAGGTGAAGAGAAGGGCTTGGCGCAAGACATTACAGTCACATATTGGGGCAATATAGTACAATGACCTACTGGCAGAAGGCGGAGGGTGAAGGAGGAAACTGTTATCGCTAGAACTGACTCACTTCACCCAAGCCACACAAACCCACTGATGAAGCTCCCTTTGTATTTATTGAAGGAAAAAACTTTGTAACAGCCTTACATAACAAACCTAAAGTCTGTTACCCTAAATACTTACTCACCTATTCACTTGCTTAAAGTAGACCTGCACTGGGAACCCTACTTTCAAAGCAAGACAACCCCTCCTTTTCTATGTTGTTTAATTTTTTTCTTTTTTCTGTGCATGTTCCAGACCATCCACCCATCCTCTATACTTGGCAAGGGTGTGCTCCTGTTGTCTTATGGTAGATGCATGTCACATATCCCAGAAGGCATTGCCTTTTATTCATGGAAGAAAGAGGCATCATTGAGAAGTGGTTGTCTCTTCCTGGTTCAGGAAGTTGCCCCTGATGATGGACCACCAGGCCTGCTCTCATCCTTATTCCATGAATGTAAGCTGATGCCTCCTGGATATGTGATGTACATATCCAATGAGGCACTGAAAACACAGCACACCATTCTCACCTAGGCAGGGTCATAATGTACAAACAAATAAGTAGACATGTGTGGTTTGTTTCATTCCGAATTAATATTCGCACCAAATTTTTTGTTATTCAGAGATACGGATATATCAGAATACCCAAATTACAATATAAACAAATTTTACCAAATGCTCCAAATAACGAAATGAAATTTGTCCGAATTTCTGAAATTCAGACTGAAATTCGAATCAAATTTTACATTGAACTCCAGTGGAATTCTAACTGTACACATATTGCTGAAATCAAAGACTGTGTGTGTTGTTAGAGTACCATTTCGAAAAAATGCTGTTTTATTTAAGCCAAAGGGGATTTAAAGAGTCATTGTAATCATTTGATGAAGATTTTTCTTTTGTTTGTTTACTTTGCCACATTCGAATCGAAGAAAAAAAACCTCAAATTTTCAATTCGACAAATTCAAAATGTATCAATCCAAATGTTTGGAATAGAAAAAAAATCGGTAAATTTGAAGAAAATTTGAAAAAGACAAAACGAATAAACCAAATTTAATGAAACTAAATAACTAGATTAACGAATTGAAACAAATTTTTTTCGTCATGCACATGTCTATAAATAAGAGTAATAAAGTATATTTCCACCTTTGCAGCCCAACTGGGATGACACCTATTTAATATTTGTCACATTTTCCAATCCTTATAGCATAGCTTAAAATGATTTAGATATTGCTGCTTACCTTTTTATTTTACTTACATAGTTAATCTGGTGGAAAAAAGGCACAAGTTCATCCAACTGAGAGAAAAAAAACTATCCTATACCCACAGTTGTTTCAGAGGAAAGCAAAAAAAAAAAAAAAAGCATGATCGAGTTTGATTCAGTGGGGGACAAAAAAATCCTTCCTGATCCCCCAAGAGGCAATCAGATATTCCCTGTATCAACTTTACTTAGAATTGTTAGTATCCAGATATATTATGTGCATTTAGGAAAGAATCCAGACCTTATTTAAAACAATTTACTGAGCTGGCAAGAACCAGCTCTTGGGGTGAGTCCATTCCACATTTTTACAGCTCTTACTGTAAGATGCCTTTCCATATTTGGAGATTAAATCTCTTTTCCTCCAGTCATAGAGTGCCCCCTTGTCCTCTGTGATGAGCTTAACCACTTCAGCCCCGGAAGGATTTCCCCCTTTAAGACCAGAGCACTTTTTGCGATTCGGCACTGCGTCGCTTTAACTGACAATTGCGTGGTCATGCGACGTTGTACCCAAACGAAATTGACATCCTTTTTTTCCCACAGATAGAGCTTTCTTTTGGTGGTATTTGATCACCTCTGTGTCATTTATGATCACCGCTATAAACAAAAAAAGAGCGACAATTTTGCAAAAAAAAAAAACAATATTTCTTACTTTTGCTAAAATACAAATCCAAAAAAAAATATAAAAAACAAATTTATTCATCGGTTTTGACCGATATATATTCTTCCTCATATTTTTGGTAAAAAAAAAATCGCAATCAGTGTATATCGATTGGTTTGTGCAAAAGTTGCCGCGTTTACGAGCAATGAGAATTCATTTGGGGGTTTTTATTTTTGTTTTAATTTTTTACTAGTAATGGCGGCGATCTGCGATTTTTAACGGGACTGCGACATTGCAGCAGGACATGTTGGACAATTTTGACACTTTTTGGGATCATTGGCTTTTATACACAGATCAGTGCTATGAAAATGCACTGATTACTGTATAAATGTCACTGGCAGGGAAATTCAGTCCCTCTAATTTTTCCTCATAGATGAGCTCCTCCATGCCCTTTATTAGTTTGTTTGCTCTTCTCTGCACTTTCTGCAGTTCTCCAATATTATTTTCGTAAACTGGTGCCCAAAACTGAACTGCATATTCCAGATGAGGTGTTACTAATGATTTGTACAGGGGCAAAATGATGTCTCTCTCTTGCTATCAAATCCTGCCTAGCATTTCCCTGTGTACGGTTACAGGAGAGAGGTAGGGAGTTTTGGTTGCCATAATAACCCTGTATGTACTGTGCTATTAGATGTCATTATCAGTTGTAAACTACATGTGAAGACTGTTTGCCCTAACAAAGGGTTACAAATCTCAAGGCTTGGGTGGTACATTGTATGCTAAAAGCTGTCCCTCAGTCCCCTAATCGTACATTGTAGGCTATGCTGAACAATTGCAAGTTACCTATTGAGCCCTGCGTATATACCTGCTTCAAATAAACAACTAGAAAGTTACAAAAGTATATTGTATTTTAAAGTTATATTGTTAGGCAGGTTGATCAGATCTAGTTCAGTCAATTAAAAAAAAAAAAAAAACCTCCTTATACACAATCCTACAGTATACCCATAGTTTGTCCAGTGGAAGGTGAAAAAAAACCCTAGGAAATCTGGTCAATAAAAATGGAAACATATACTGTAACAAACATATCATGGTGGTTTCTCAAACTTGATTGAAAAAATGGAAATACTATACATACACACACACACACACACACACACACACACACACACACACACACACATATATATATATATATATATATATATATATATATATATATATATATATATATATATGTGTGTGTGTATAACTCTATGTATAAAAATTGTATTTTGCAAATGTCTCAGTATTCACGCAAAAGCCATGAATAATACCCGTAATGTTTGTAATATGTGTAAAATGTCAGTTTCTATTGCTTTATGCCGGGCGAATTTAACATACCCTAATTTTGATACAAAGAGAAAAAAGCATATAAGAACATTCCACCAGAATAGTTGTTAAAAGGTGCTTTTAGATCCTATAAGCCTCCCTGCCTTCAGAACCCCACAACCATCAGGCCAGTGTTATGGAGAAGAGGTCTTTGTCCGTATCACCCCCACAGTCCAGGAGGGGATGACTGTACAGTTGTCCCTCCCCTTTCCTATCCAACTGGGCTGAATTTTCGGATAAGGGTCTAGTATGGATTTTCTTTTCTTTTTTTTTCACTCACCTGTCATCTGGGAATTCCTGGCTGACAGCTGAATGTGATGGGCCGGGAAGAACCTCCCAAACTGTGGACAAACCTGCAGCTCATAAACATTGTACAGTGCAGAAATCTCATGTTATTTCCCCTTCTGGTTCTTAGCTTCTAGTATTCGCCATCCGAATCGGCGCAATACCGACTTTGCGGCTCCGCACCAATTCCCAAAAAGTCGTTTCTGTACTACTTTTGCCAATTTCAAGTGCGATTTCCATAGACATCTGTGCAGGAAACCGGACAGATGTCTCTGAAATCGGTGGACTGACATGAGGGAATGAAATGGTGCGAGTTTCATTCCCACAGCAGTATGAACCCAGGCAAAGGCTTCTTTTTCTCTTAGGATCAAATGTTAGGTACTTTTTAAATTCACCCTGTGAAAGGCAATAGATACTGACATTTCACATATATTACAAACATTACAGGTATTATTCGTCACTTTTGTGCAAATGCTGAGACCTTCGCTAAGCAAATGTTTGAATACATAGAGCCCAAAGGGTTAGTTTATGTGTTATAAAAACCCATCACATTTACTGTTTTGTGTTATCAGCTGATAACAGATCACTTAAGCTAGGTACAAACTATTGGAATTTGAAACTTGCTATGTGCGAGGCCTCTTCAGCCACCTCCTGCCTGACATCCTTTGATTAAAAAATTGAAGGCCAAAAATGGAGAAATATCAGTAAAACAGCAGCTGCATCCAGTCAAGTTGGTCAAATAGCAGCTGCAATCTCTGAAACCGATCCCCCTGTGGCTCCCCCTACAGAGCAGCTGATTTCTCCTCCTTTCGCTCCTGCTTGCTATCTGCTGCAGGAGGAGCCACAGGGAGAGGGGTTCCAGTAATTGCATGCCCCCCACCACTCCCATTACCTCCTTCACATTCTGACTCCCCTCCCCTTCACACATCTCCAGTCCCCCTGTGTGCCCCCTGCAGTGATACCAGCTTCTCCTGCTCTCCCTCCCGCTGGCTGTCAATTGCTGTGGGGAACAGGAGGATCAGTGTCAGGATGTAAATTTGTGCCATGTGTTTACTTGTCCCTTTATTTCCTGAATGAACACAGTGAGCGATTGATTCCAATCACTCCTGTGTTCATTCATAACACAAGCATAGTAAACTGTGTTTATATGTTTCAGTTTGTGAAAGAACAAGAAGCCTCTGCATAGAGCAGTACTTGTTCAATCATGCTTCAATGCGGCTGAGGCTGCAGAGAAAGTGATTGAGGAATTTGTGTACTCACTTACGCTGTCTGAAAAGTGAGACATCATTGGGCTATTTATAGCCCTGATATTTCAGCAATGCCCACCACCCACAACAGTCATATTAAAAAATTTTAAAAAAATAATAAGAAAAAAAACATTTAAGGGTTTGTTCGCATTCAGATCTTTCCTCTGGTGGTGAGGAGGCATTTTACCACCTCCTTACTGCCTGTATTTACCCTTTCAAGCCTGAATTAGCACGCTGCAACTGGGGGCTCTTGCAGAGCGGTGACATTCGCTTGAATGGGTCGCATTTGGCAGGTACTATAATAGGTATAATATATGGCATGTGTACACTCCTGGCTGCTGCCTCTGTAGCTCAAAGGGGGTAGGGGATAGATGGGCCCACCCCCAATCTCACAGTTAAGTGCTCATTCACCTAGGTACTCTTGGCATGTGAATGAGTGCTTTGTTCTTGCAACTGGAGCCTCTGGTTACTCTATGGCTACGCAGCAGCTGTACAAACACAGCAGCGGATTCTAAATTGACAGGTGTGCAAGGTGTGGGTGAGTGGCCCTGAATGCACACTGTCTGTGTTCAGGGCCATACACCTGCACCCACACACCTGTCAAATAGGGACCTGCATCTGTGTTCATACAGTTTCTACATCCCCATAGCATATCACCCACAGCCTGCACACAGCTACAGGCAGCTTCAGCCACATACATAAACTGCTGATTCACACTGTACAAGCCCCAAGACCTCATTCACACACAGAGCTTTGTTTATTAACGCGATACTGTTTTAGGTTTTAGATTTTTAGCAGGAATTCTGTAAGTTATGTTGTGTTTATGTCAGGAAGGCTGTACAGAGCCCGTGATTTCTAACAGCAGCCCTTATCACAGGTCTCATAAGGCCTCATGTACACATAGCCTATTATGACTGCCGCCTCGGGAAAATGCAGCTAAATCTGGATGTGATTATGCCACGTTTTGCGGTCGGTGGTCAAAACGTTCCTATCCTGAACGCAATTTTTCAGAGGACGGAGGTTGAACCTCCTCTAACCACAGCAGCTCCTAAACGATCCTAAAAGCCTAATGTACACACGTGTCGACGATCGTATACAACAGATCGTACGAATGACCGTTGTATGCTAAATCGACCGTTCACGCGATTAGAACAACCGACATACGAGGGTCGTACAACAGAAGTTGTATGAGCAGACTAGAAAACTTGGTAGTACCAACAAGCGGCCGTACGACGGATGTACCGTGTGTGCAGAGAAGTTGGTCCAAAAAGTTGTATTGTCCAAAACACGCATGCTCAGAAGTCAGGAATGGCCGAACGCTAATTACATGCACCTGAACTTTCTCTTTATACGTTTATAACACGTCACTACGTTCAGCTTGGTCGTACGATCGCTTAGTGCATGTCAGTACGCGAGATACAACAGCCAACATACGATTTGAGCCGTTTGGTGGCCTGTGTGTACGAGGCTTTAGTGTACATTGACACATAGGCTTTTATGGAATTGAGTTTAGGAGCTTTGCCAAAAAAATGCCAAAAGCTCCTAAACTCAAGTATAGAAGCTGTAGTGTACATGAAGCCTAATGATGAGGAAAGTAATGTGCAAGTCAACTCCAGATGAATGACACAACTAAGCCTGCTACCTAGTTTTGTTATATTCTGTACTGTTCTATCTAGATAATACTATACATATAGTTCTCCAAAAAACGAAATAATGTTTATGTTGTGTTTTGATCTTTAACTTCATCTGAAAGAATAGAAGTTCACTTGATCCATACAGCAAACTACCCTTTGTTTACAAGTAGATTAAGGCCCTTTCACACTTGTACGACTTGTCCTGCGACTTGGGACTGCAAAGTCACATGACAAGTCATACCCCATGATCTCCAATAAGTACCATTCATATCTTTGCAACTTCAAGTCGCAGCGACTTCAAAGTAGTCCCTGCACTACTTTGGTCTGACTTTGATGCGACTTGAAGTCCATAGACCTCAAGATTACACAGGCATTGCTTCAAGCCCATCAAAATCGCAGCAAACTTGCAGCAAAAAATCGCACAACTTTCAGGTCCCACAAGTGGGAAAGGGGCCTAAATCATGTACATTGTATTTATTTTCTGCAGGACAGCCATCCTAGTTCTCAGCAGACATCAACGTCCTTTGTACGGCTTGGTCCTCTCAGCAGCTCTGTTCGAGTGAGTAATTTGCTTTTTTATCGTGCAAATATTCAAGTTTGCTAAAATATTTTTTATTGATCATTATCTTCTTTCTTGCAGGTAAAGCCTCAGCAGAGTGAAGATGACAAGGATGACAGTGGTTTCACACGCAGGTCTGTCTGTTTTTACTGGAGTCACAATTTCTAGAGTATATGCCAGCTTAAAATATACTGTAAAACAAAATGGTCTAGCACATATTGGAAACAATATGGGTATCATTAAAGTGTTTGTTACCCTAAAAAAAAAAAAAAAGGTCCTGTTCATTTAAAGCATGTTATACATCACAGTGCTTGTGCTGTGTAATTTGACCCCCTGAAATACCTGGTTGAGTCTGCCAGTTTCTACCCTCTCCTCCTTAAACTGACCATGGTTTATCATGGCCGCTGAGCCCTGGCACCGTGGTCAGTTTAGGTGCCTCCGTCATCCGCAGCCTGTCAGCTAGTGACAGTGCCCACCCCTTCACTCCTGCTACTGAATTTACTTTTAATTTTTTATATAATCCTCTGTGGTTAATAATGAAAGGTGCCCCCGTGTCTGTGTTTTATAAAAAAAAATGTTAACCTCGCCCTTGGTCTGAATTTCATCCACCCACTTTCCAGATAGGCAAATCATGCTCACTTTTGGGACTGTCCACTTGTGGCCCTGATACTTGTAATAATGCTTTTTTTAAGTTACTGCACATTTGTATAACTCAAATAAAGTTGATGCTGTGATCCTTAGGACAGAGGGACAGGATGCAGAATACAGGACAGTTGTCATCAAGGACATTTTTATGGGAAAAAATGTTTCTAACACACATTTCATACATACAGTAAGCTCCACGTTTTGCACATTCTGCAGGATGCAACTTGTGATGCCTAACTGCAGCTTGCTTCCCCACCCCAGTGTTTATATTTTTCTGCATTTTAGTGAGTGGGGGGCTAAAGCACAGAAGAAAAATCCTTGCATCCTCACTTATAGCTTAGTATAAATTAAAGCTACATAAGACATGAACCACTTCAGAAAATCATGGTGCAAGCCTGATTACTGCCCATGTCACAACACAGGAAATCTATTTTCTTTCTGTTCCACTGAGCAGCACAAGAATTCAGATACCATTGGGTTATACTGCTGCATACAGGAGGTCGGGATACTAGCAAACAGAAAAATTGTATGCCAGCCCCCTTATAACCCTTCCTATACCAAGTGTGGCTCAGTTTTGTTTTGTTTTCAATAACATTTTTATTGCAATAGAAAACATAATAGCAGTTGTACAATTGTACATGAATAATAACATTTATAACAGATCTTATTTGCGGTATATTTGTATCAATGAGTACATGAGTTCTCCAATGAATTAAGTAATAATCAATTGGTAAATAATGCAGTCAATAAACTAGTTCCAAACCATAAGGAAACATGACTCTTGTCAGTGTCCTTAAGTTACATCTACTCAGATTTTTGTTCAGAGTTAGTCCAACATTATACACTCAATGCATGTACGAGCTACCTAAAATAAAAAATAATATAGAAAGAAAACGAGATTAGAAGGGGGTGAAAGAAGATAAGTAAGAAAATAGACAAAGAACCAAGGTTTATCTAGGTAAATTTCATATTCTTCAGAGTATGGCTCAGTTTTTTTTACTAGTGTGCTAGAAGATTGAATGCCTTTTCTTCACTCTGCTATTTTTTTGCTAGCCTTCCAAATTCATGGTATTTTTTTCTTGGTGACTTCAGTTAAGACCTTTGCTTACAACACTGGTGATTTTCATCAGTGGCTTCAATCAAGATACTTTGTTACACTGATTCTTGGAGCAGTCTCCAACATAGTACCTATCTGGATTAGTAGCTTCCCAGTACTAGGTAGGAAGGCCGTACCTAGACCCCAATTGTCTGGACGTGTTGGGACAGCCTTTGGGCACTGGGCTTTGCATTATGGTTCTGTTCAGACCTGAGTTTACTATGTTGTTTATGTGCCAAGTGCTTTGTAGGTCCAACATCACAGCCCAGCTCCAGGTAGGACCTTGTCACTAAAGAAAGCAAAGAGTAACGCCAATCAGGCTGAAGTACCAGAAGCATATTCTCTGTTTGCACCATTGGGCACCATTTTACATTTTCCACCACTGCTGGTTTACCACAGTAAGGGGTAAGACTGAGGGAGTGGAGTGCTTCCTTTCAGCTTGGAAGCACCATTGTGCCACTGTTACTCCTACTTCTTAAGCATGTGGATCTCCGGTCTTTTTCTACTGCCCACCTACAACGACTTGGTGACCTCTGGCATCTGAAACTCTCATTGGCATTAGATTCCCAGGTTTTGTGAGTACTTGAGGCCTATCTGCATACCACTTTGTGGATACAGCATGTCTTCTCTAGAATACACAGAGGACAGTCTCTGGCATACTTTACCTCAACCCATACTCCCCTTGTTCTCGGGGCATTTACCTGGTATCTCCAGAAAGAACTGAAACCCATAACCTGGAACCCCTATTGTCAAAAGGTTATCCACATTGGAGTCTATATCAGCTCTATTGAGTGCAGTTGAGGCCTTTCCCGTGTCTACATGGACTTCTGTGTCCAATTTGGACTTCCTATCTGTTTGTGCTCAGATACTAGTACATTTTGCCCACAAAACTTCTAAGTGCAATTCAGCACCATCCCCCGCAGAGTTTGGCTCTGAAAACCTTGAGCCCTCAACTATAGCTACCACTGCGGCCCTTGTTACTGTCTCTAATTCAGACCCAATAGTCTGATTTTGGGGAGTTTTTGGCCACCACAGTGTCCAGCAGATGACCCTGTTTTACAAGGAGTTTGATAGATGCAGCGCATACTACCCTGTCCCAGAAGAATCAACCCGCTGTCAGGCTTTGGGTCTTTTAGAGCTCCTACAGCTGCAAAGATCTTCCCGTTTCATCCACTTTTTTAATCCTTCCTCTGGAGGATGATTGGAAATACCACAAAGGCTCCTGTGTCCCTACTGAGAGGACGTTGAAACTTTTTGCTTTTAAGAAGGTATTTATTAATTGTCTGTATTTTCCTACTGTGGGTGCACCAGTGAGCCACCTTAACATGCAGACCACAAAGCAGGTGAATGGTATGCTCAGCTTCAAGGATTTTGCTGACACTTAAACTACTTCCTAAGATCCCAGTTTAACTTAAAACGGAATTTCACTCTCTCAGTCAACATTGACTATTTTAATCCTTATGCTGCTAGCATTAGTAAATAAATAGGTAAGCATATCATATTTACTTGTTTTAAATTTTGTTTTACATTTGTTCAATTACTTCCTGGTTCCAGAAATGCTAGGGGGGGTTTCAAAGTTATTTCTCAGAAAAATAAAGCATGGAGACATGGATGTATGGTTGAGTTTGCTTTGAATATTAAAAGAACCAATCCCGTTGTGTGTCTCTCCCTGCAGCAGCTGAAAGCTTGCTTCTCCTCTCTTTCAGCTGCTACAGGGAGACACACAGCAAGATTGGTTATTATAATTGCCCCCCAATGCACCAATCACCCTCCCTATCCACTATTCTATCACCCTGCTGCCCGGGCCCCCACTGTGTGCTCCCTGCTCCACCTGCAGCGCTACGGACTTCCCTCCACTCCTCACCCGCTGCCTACTGTGGAATGGGGGGATCTTTAGAATGGAGAGTGGAGGAAGGGGCCAGTAAATATGTAATTTACCGGCCCCTTCCTTTTGTAGATGAACACAGTGAACGATGACTACCGATTGCTCACTGTGCTCATTCAGAACGGTGTTCACTATGCTTCAGTTTTGAATGAACAGGAGCCTCTTTACACAGTCTTCTGTTCATTCACTTCCCAGTGCAGTTCAAAAGAGAGAAATCAGGGGTCTGTTTAGACCCCTGATATTTAGCGCCCCCCTCCCCCCAAACAGCATTGTTGAAAAATAATAAACATTTCTGACCCATACAGTATGAATGAGCAGTTTATGTGGCTGGAGCTGAATACAGCCACAGGTCCTAAACTCACAGGTGTGCAGGTGTGGGTAAGGGGTTTCAAATGCATACTGTCTGTATTCAGTGCCATACACATGCATCCACATGCTTGTCAAATTATGACCTGCGGCTGTGTTTGTACAGCTGCTGCGTCCCCATAGCGTAACATAGGCTAACTGCACACAGCTCCAACCATGTAGAAAAACTTTTAATAAAGAGAACATGGAGGGGCTATGACAGTTTTCCTTCCACATCTATGAAAGGGTTTTTCCAATGCCATGGAGGAAACCTGCATCATACACTACTAAATGTGATTTATTCTGGATAGATAAAATCTAGAATGCCCTTGGGATTGAATATAGAATATTTAAAAATGCTTATTTTGCTTATATGATTATTATTATTTAAAACTGCCAGAAAATAATGTTTCATATACATGGTTACTAATCATTCTAAAGCAATTTTTGCGCTGTGACTGCAATCACCAACTTTCTTTGTATGTAGATCCAGCTTAAGGTTATCTTTAAGAAGTCGAAAAATAGAAGATCGAATGGAAAAATACAATTCAGCTATTCAGGTATTTCATGCCATCATTTTAGCAGTGATTATTAAAGGGGTGGGGGAAGGGGGGTCCATTATTTGAATATTTTATGTGTTGACTTCTACATTCATCTGATATTAAATAACCAGTTATAGGGTTTGATTTACTAAAGGCAAATAAACTGTGCACTTTGCAAGTGCAGTTTAACTCTGCAAGAGCATTTGCTCTAGAACTTAGTAAATAAGGTGAAGTTTTACTTTGCAAAGAACACCTAATCACATGCAAGGAAAAAAAAAAAACAACATCTTTGCTTACACATGAGTGGATGATGGATGGCATTTACTAAGTTCTGGAATAAATGCCCTTGCAGAGTCCAACTGCATTTGCAAAGTGCTAGGTCTATTTGCCGTTAGTAAATCAACCCCCATGTCTACAATGGTGGGCTGCAATTGCTGATCTCCTCCCCCAGATCTACTAGTTCCCTGCTATCATGCTGATCTAGCAGCTTCAATTTCTCCTTAGTCACTGACCAAGTCAAAAATTCTGACATCATTCTATACTTCAAGTCAGAGAAATACAAATAGGCAGCATTTTTAGAAGGTCAGAATTCTCTCAGATCAGATTTCCCATAAATTGGACCTGTTCGGATATAATTATTAAATTGCTTCACTGCCAGGCAAGCCACTGACCTAGTTTTGCATGCAGGACTGGTGCAAGGATTTTTTACACCCTAGGCGAAACCTAATTTTGCACCCCCCCCCCCCCCCCGGCTCAGCCTTACCTGCGCCCATTAAATGCAGCCTGACCTGCACCCAACAAATGCAGCGTGACCTGCGTCCATCAAATGCAACCTGACCTGCGCCCTTCAAATATAGCCTCACCAGCGCCAATCAATACAACCTCACCTACGCCCATCAAATACAGCCTCACCAGTGCCAATCAGTACAGCCTCACCTGTGCCCATCAAATACAGCTTCACCAGCGCCAATCAATATAGCCTCAGCCTGGAGCTGCCAGCCGTGGTTCTCCTCTGTGATGACAACTGGATACATGCAGAGCAGCCAGTGACAGATCAACAGGTGCCCTAGGCGGCCGCCTACTCCGCCTAGCGGCAGAGCCGGCCCTGTGTGCATGATGGGGTTCATACTGTAGCTGCTGACTTTTAAAAAAAGGACACTTGCCTGTCCAAGGATCCAGTGCCATCCTCACCTGGGCTAGTTCTTCGTTGGTCTTAGGACATTTGTCATTCTACCCAGTAAACTATGCAAACATATGTTTCATAGCTTTTCGTATCATCAGTAGTAGATGACTTTCACTAAACTCTCTGTGATCCTAAGATATTGTTTTTTTTTTTGTTTAGTAGCTAACTTGCATATTAGAAGCCCCGTAAGCTTCAGGAGACAAACTTGTCAGTTCAAATTTAGAAAAGCAACTGACATATAGATATATAGAAACTATATAAATGTTTGCTTAGATAGTAATCTTTTTTTTTATATAAGCCCCTATGCAGGGGAACACATATTTACAATAATTTAATTTACTGAGAATAAAGTAATTTATCTATGATTGGATATAATATATATAATGCGTTTTCAGAGATCAGCAAGTGTCAGGATACCACCCTCTCACAGTCGAGGAGCTGTTGTTGCATCAGATGGAGTTGCCAATAAGAGAAGTATCTTTGAAAAGGATGAGGAAAACTCGGAAAAATCAAACATGTCCCGAAAGGTGAGAATGTGTGTTATTCTGAACACTGATTTACACCAGTGTGGATTTGAAATTCAGCGCAATTTCAAAGCCGCAAATCAGTGTGATTTTCACCTCCGATTTCATTGCGGCTTGCGACCTCATTTAACAGACGTCTATGCAAGTCACAATTAAGTCCCAAAAAAGTAGTGCAGGAACCTTTTTCAAAGTTGCTGCGACTTGAGTGGCAATGATTCGAATGGTTCCTTTGCCGGCAATGGGGTGTGACTTGTCATGCATTTTTCAACTGTCAATGACAAATCGCCCCATGACAAATTGCACCAGTGTGAACTAGGGCCAGAGGTATACAATATTCAGTAAGTCTGTCTCAGACCTGGGCAAATTCAACTAGATAAACTAGAATTTATCTTTATTAAAAACTACAAAATGATACTGTACATAGATGCAGAGATAAAGGCAGCTGAAGTTATATACAAGCTACATTTTATATAAGAGTTTAATATAACTCTGCTCCTCCTATCTTGCACACCTCTATATTGGTCTTTAACACAATGAACAGCTTCACTGACAAGTAGCTATATTGGTGTGAGAAGAGTCAAGCCAAACATTTCAACATATACAGTGCCTTGAAAAAGTATTCATACCCCTTGAAATTTTCCACATTGTTGAAAGAAAGCCATAAGAAGTCCCATTTGCAGTTTGTTTTCAAGCCATGTGGAGGGCACAACAAACACGTGGAAGAAGGTGCTTTGGTCAGATGAGGCCAAAATTGAACTTTTTGGCCCAAAAGCAAAGCGCTACGTGTGACGGAAAACTAACACTGCACATCAACCTGAGCACACCATCCCCACCGTGAAACATGGTGGTGGCAGCATCATATTGTGAGGATGCTTTTCTTCAGCAGGGACAGGGAAGCTGGTCAGAGTTGATGGGAAGATGGATGGAGCCAAATACAAGGCAATCTTAGAAAAAAACCTGTTAGAGTCTGCAAAAGACTTGAAATTGGGGCAGAGGTTCACCTTCCAGCAGGAACACCCTAAACATACAGCCAGAGCTACAATGGTATGGTTTAGATCAAAGCATATTCATGTTAGAATGGCCCAGTCAAAGTCCAGACCTAAATCCAATTGAGAATCTGTGGCAAGACTTAAAAAATGCTGTTCACAGACGCTCTCCATCCAATCTGACAGATCTTGAGCTATTTTGCAAAGAAAAATGGGCAGAAATGTCACTCTAGATGTGCAAAGCTGGTAGAGACATACCCAAAAAGACTTGCAGCTGTAATTGCAGCGAAAGTTGGTTCTACAAAGTGTTGACTCAGGGGGGCTGAATACAAATGCATGCCACACTTTTCACATATTTTATATGTAAAAATGTTGAAAACCATTTATCATTTTCCTTTCACTTCACAATTATGTGCCACTTTGTGTTGGTCTATCACATAAAATCCAAATAAAATACATTTACGTTTTTGGCTGTAACATGATAAATATGGAAAATTTCAAGGGGTATGAATACTTTTTCAAGGCACTGTATATGCATATAATTCCATCTGCTGTATTTCTTTGATTACTTAACTGATTGTTTTAAACGGTTGTTAGGTGCTTTGTAGAAGATCACATTTTTCTAACCTATCATCAGTTTTAATTGCACAGGTTTGTGACCTGTTTACTTTAAAGTGATATAAAAGCCTTCTTCTTTCCTAAAATAAAAAAGATGCTATATTTACCTGCCCTGTGCAAGTATATTTCACAGAGTGGTCCTATACCTCTTTTCTTTTGTTTTGGTCTCCCGCTGGCGCTCTCCACTCAACCCTCTTTTCCAAGTGGAGCCTCAGCAAGCCGGCTGCTGAGGGGGCACCCATGCAGGTGCGCTCCCAAACCAGGCTGTGTGCATCCATAGACACACATAACTTGGCTCGGCCACACCTCCATCTCCTTCCTCAGAAGATTTGATTGACAGCAGCAGGAGCCTATTGCTCCCACTGCTCTCACTGTGTCCCGTGAAAGCAGGAAGAGAGGAGAGCGGGGCTGCATACAAACACAACGTTGAATCAGTGGAGGACCCAGCTAAGTGTTTAGGGGTGGCTGTGAGAGGAACAGGCAGTGGAGGGTTTTTAGCTCAATACAGGAAATGCATTAAGGTAAAAATACCTTTTAACTTTAGAACCACTTTAAGCCCTGGTTCACACTGATGCAAATCTGATGTGGTTCAGATGTGTTCCAGAATGCATAGCTTCACATGTCAAGTGAAATCGCATTGTTTAATATGATGCCCATTCACATCTATATGGTGCGATTCCGATGTGGTTAAAAGAAAGGGTCCTGTGTGCATTTAGTACGGTGTGGTGCCGTTTTAAGCTACACAGACTATCAAAATCACATTACAGTCGCACCTGTCAAGCACAAATCGCACCGCAAATTGGCATTCCAAAACGCATGAAAATCACACTGCATCCAGTCTGAACCTAGGCTAACACCTACATTACACATTTCAATAAAATTCATATTACTGTGTATGAGTACCAAAAAGCTCATGTATGTGAATACAGTATTTTCTGACATTGGCCTCCCTGCAAAAAGGATCAGATTATCTCTCCTGTTGCTGTCCCCACCAAACGTTTCTCCAGCGAAGAATAATCTCTTCCTGAAGTCTCTGCAGGAAAGGTTTCCCATGTCTTCCCCTGTGCTCAGTAGTTCCCAGTAACTACTGTGTCTGGTAGTGACTTAACGGTCAGTGGGAGGATTCACTAAGCAAGTTTAATTGCCTTGGAAATAAAGTACAGCTCTACTGTAACAGATTAAAAAATAACTTGATCTTGTCATAATATATACCACTAATTTTCATCAACCTAAATATTGTTTCGCTAATACATAAAGCAATGTTTTTTAAAAAATATGCCACACTAAGTTTCATCAAACAGAATATTAACTTGTTAAACATGGCAGCTCAGCTTCGAACCCAAAATGTTGTGTTTCTCAGGATTTAACACTTTCTGGATCTATTACGTCACGCATCAACCAATGGAGTAACAAGCTGCAACAAAGTTCAAGCACTGTTACGAGCACAAAGGTAAGGGACGTATAGAGGGTTATTTCCCAACACTGGAGAGTGCAAAACCTGGTGCAAATCTTGTATAGAAACCAATCAGCTTCCAGGTTTTATTGCCAAAGCTTAATTGAATCAGCTGAAGTTAGAAACTGATTGGTTACCATGCACAGCTGCACCAGATCCTGAGTGCAAAGAGATTTTATTAAGGGTCCTTTCACACTAAAACGGGCTCCGCTGCTCAGCAGGAATCCATCCGTTGATCCCCGCTGAGCCGGGAGATGACAGGACAACAGCTCCATTCTCCTCTATGGAGGATCGGATGGACACGGACTGTCTGTCCGTGTTCATCCCATCCGATCCGCCAGACGGATGGAAAATAGGGTTTCCATCCGTCTACTTTTGGCGGATCGGAGCGGACCGGGTGTCAGCGGACATGTCACCGCTGACATCTGTCGCTCCATAGAGAGCAATGGAGCGTCCGTTCGGGTCCACCTGAAAAACTGACAAGCGGACCCGAACCATCCGCACGTGTGAAAGGGGCCTAAATCCTCTCCTCCCACTGTAGATCCTGACATTTCTATAACATACAGTAGCACTAAAGGAGAATATTAGCAACTCTAAAAGTTAAGTATTTTTTCATGTTCATATAGGAAGTCAAAACAGGTGATGTAGCCACAAAAAGAATGTTGTGGCAACAGAGATCCCAGTCTTCAAGTGACACCAAGGTAAGGGTAGCAGACTTGTCTGCAATTTTGCACTTCTGTCTGAAAATGTGGATTTGCCATATTAAATGTAGGCAATGCATACTTTAGGGCTGGATTTAGCCTATCATCTATACCACAACCTTTTTCCTATGATAATATGTGAAGGTATACCCAGGCAAGCTTTGGTGAGGAACCAAAAAGTCCCCTCATTGAATCAGCTTTATCAGAATTAGCTCCCAACTGTCCCTGATTTTGAGGGACTGTCCCTGATTTGGAACAAAGTCCCTCTGTCCCTCTTTCCTCCTTATTTGTCCCTCATTTTGGTCTGATCTATATAGTTGTATATAAAATGCACTTTTTAGCTTTCAAAAACTGTTTCCCAGTGCTAAACCTTTCATTAAATTTCAATTTCAAAAGCCAGTATATAATAATTAGTAGTGGTTAACTAATTATTTTATTTTGTATAATTTTCCTTTAAGGTAGTGTGGCAGGGGGTATGTCCTATGCCTACATATATTTGCTAATAGGTGTCCCTCGTTCCCATCTCAAAATTTTTGGAGGTATACTTGTCTCCTTTTCAGCCCAAATCCCTAAAATAATAAGTTGATTTCTTATTTTAGGATTAGTAGTGTTTCCCTTGGCTTATGGCATATTTACAGCCCTATATTATAGAGCCATTTATTCCAAATTGCATACAGTTGTTTCAGGCTTGTTGCCTATTGCAGTGAATGGAAACAACGGTTTCTTTGGAGAAGGACATGGAGACCAAAGAGAAAGTATAACCAGAAGTTATAGTGAGTGGGCCTATTATATTATGCTGGATCTATTCTATAACCCAGTGGTTCTGCGTGTACAGTTGACCAGGGGGCACAAAGAATTGATTTGCTCCACTCACTATCCTAACATGAAGAATTAACCCTTTGTTTTGTGATTCGTAATGTAGGTGCGACAGGCAGACAGCTACTTTTTTATGAAAGCTCTACTGTGCTTTCCCACGATACTATGTAACTAAGTTGACTTTCAGCTTCTAAAAATCATTGTTCTTGGCACAGTTTCTGCAGAATATTCCTGTCTAATATAGTTCCAAGATTGTCGGAAGCCTGGGTTTACTAATGTGCAGTGGTGATATATCTATGTCACTGCCGGACACAACTGTGATGTAGGGACTTGCAAATAAAACCACATTGCATAATGAGAGAAGCAGACAGAAATACTTAAATGTGTTGGCTGAGAATAGTCTGCCAGAGGCTGTAGCTCTTGAACAGACTGATGATCCAATAATGGACAAGTGCGTATTAATTTTATTCATTTGTAGGCATCTTTTTGGTTAATATTTTAAAAATTTTGGGAACAAGGTAAAATATAAAATCCTATATACTCAGGGTTATATATATATATATATATAATCTGTTTAGAGTGTATGATCTTGCACAGTGACAGTTTCAATTTATTCACAATGTTTTGCTGCCACCTGCTGGAAGAAAGGCAGTTGTATAAAAGTGTTTGAACTGAATGTTTTTGGTCGATTTTATTTTCATTTGGTTAAAAGTTTACAGTTTATAAACGGATGTATTTGTATTAATTTGTATGAAATCTTTATTTTACAAGAACATATTACAGGGTGCATCCATAATGACTGGGGTTGATTTACTACAGGCAAATAGACTGTGCACTCTGCAAGTGCAGTTGCTCCGGAACTTAGTAAACCAGGCAAAGCTCTGCCGACGTCTGTCATCCAAGCGTATGCAAGCAAAAATGATGTTTTTTTAAAAAATTTTCTTGCATGTGATTGCGTATTCTATGTAAAGTGAAGCTTCACCTCATTTACTAAGGAGTGCAAATGCACTTGCAAAGTGCACAGTGTTCATCTTTGTGGAGGGGGGGGGGGGACAGGACGGGGGGGGGGGGCCCATCAGAAAGGCTTATGGGGCCCC
>BLSH010351360.1:508377-526089 GCA_018402905.1 Glandirana rugosa
CCCCCCCCCCCCCCCCCCCCCCCCCCCCCCCCCCCCCCCCCCCCCCCCCCCCCCCCCCCCCCCCCCCCCCCCCCCCCCCCCCCCCCCCCCCCCCCCCCCCCCATCAGAAAGGCTTATGGGGCCCCATGATTTCTAACAGCAGCCCTGACATCATCTGCTGCCTCTTAATGGCAAATCTGAAAATTATGCAGTTTCATTTTACCACACTAATTAAATATAAAATCTATTTTTTACTAGTTGTTTTTTTTAGCGTTGAGCATAATAAAGAAAATGTATACACATAAAAACACTATACATTCTCTTTAAGACATTGCCCACCCTACTAACTGAAAGGAAGAGTGATATGCTGACATAAAGTGTTACTAAAGTCTTGTTTTTAAAAAAATTCAAATAACAAACATGTCTATACTTACCTGCTCTGTGCAATAGTTTTGCACAGAGCATCCTCGATCCTCTTTTTCTGGGGTCCCCTGGCAGCGCTCCAGACCCCTCCTCTTCGGCGGGTGCTCCCACAGAAAGAAGCTTTCCAAGGGGGCACCCATGGGTGCTCACTTCCAAGTCCCGCTGCTGCGTCTATTGACACAGACATCGGGACTTGGCCCCCGTTTCCATGTTGCAGCTGCTATCAATCTGTCCAATGAGGAGGGAGACAGCGGCGGGAGCCACTGCTCTCGTGCACATAGCTGGATCAGATCAGGCTTGGGTAAGAAAGGGGGGGGGGACTGGGGGGAGCTGCAGCACAAAAGGTTTTTCATCTTAATACATAGAATGCATTAAAGTGGTTGTAAACTCTTTCCAACCACTTTAACCTACAGGTAAGCCTTTAACAAGGTTTTTACCTGTAGGTTCCCTGCATATCTCCTAAACCTGCATGGTTTAGGAGATATACAGAGTACTCGCATGTGCCGATGTCATCGGCACATGCGCGTTTCTTCACAAACATTGTGCCGCGATTGGCGGCTCCCGCACGCATGCACGGGAGTGACGTCATGCAATTCCAGCCTGTCACAGAGCTGGAGTCTGCGGCCCCGGAAGGAAGAGGGGCAGTCATGGATGCAGCCTGGAGTGGGGACAGCGCAGGCTTCGAATGCAGGTAAGTGATGCATAATAGGCTAGTATGCGATGCATACTAGCCCATTATGCATTTATTTTGCTGGGTAATAAAGAGGAAGTAAAACCCATCAGGGTTTACTTCCTCTTTAAGGTGAAAAGCCTTAAGGTTTTAGAACCACTTTAAGCTGGCCACACATTATACAATTTTCTTGTACAATTTTCCTTTAGATTTATGCACTACATAGTTAAAGATAAATCTAACGGAAATTGAACAATAAAATTGTATAATGTGTAGCCAGTTTTAATTAGGCATATTTTTTGCTTAAAAGCTACTCTGAGCCCTGTTTTTGCTTAGATTCCAACTGGTGGTTGTAACTGATACATAAAAAATATACAAATAACAAAAATACAATTTTGCATTTACATGATTAAAATAAATAAAATACTATTTTGTTTAAACTTTTTAGAATTGCACAGGTAAGGCCCCTTTCCCACGGGGCGGATCCGTTGGACGGACTGCACCAGCACAGTGGGAGGTCAATTCACTGATCCCCGCTGAGCAGGCGGATGACAGAACCTTCTCTGCTAACTGTGCAGAGATGGACCTGTCAGAGCCCTGCTGTTCTCTATGGGGAGATCGAATGAAACCGGATAGCCTGTCCGTTTTCATCCGATCCTGGACGGATGGCGAACGTATCGCCACCCATCTGTTTTGAGCGGATCTTGATGGATCGGATGGCAGAGGGGTGTCAGCGGATACATCTCCGCTGGCATCCGCCTGCCCATAGAAGTCAATGGGTGGCCCACTCGGATCCGCCTGAAAAACAGACAGACGGATCCAAGCTGGCCGATCGTGTGAAAGAGGCCTAAAACTGAAATACGTTTACGAAGTGCAATATTTTTGTTGGTATTTTGTTACATTTGTAATCTTCTGTTTTAGTTTTACTAGCAACCGCTACCAGGACAAGTTTGGGAGAGCATGGGGAGTGGAAGGTATCAGGCCCCATTCAAAGTTGGCGACTTGGAATCACCAGCAGAGTCGCTGCAATTCAGTCCGCAATTCCAAATCGCATGGCAATCACTGCAAAATGTGCATTTGGGTGTCATTCTTTCTAAATGACACCCCAAATGCTGCGTAATTTTGTCACAACAGAATTACACTAAAATCACGTTGCTTCATGAAATCTTGAAACTTGCTGCCCAAAAAAGAGCAGGAGCTTCTTTAGGGTGACAAATGTGCATAGGGCAGTCCATTGAAATGAATGGGCTGCCTTATGTGTGACATACGGAATGGCATGAAGAGCGGCCACACAAATTCATGAGCAGGAACGTTCTTCTAAGCAAAGTGTGAATGGGGAGTCAGCCTTAATAGGGTGCAGGCATTTGGGTTGGGCAAATGATCAGGAACTGGCTTGTGTTGTTTTGACCAGGGACAGAGAGCAGGCATTGAAACAGTACTGGATCTGATGGATGACTGATAAGACTGTAGCAGTAATTTTGTTACTGCTTAATTGGCAAATGAATAAATAGGAAGGAGGGAGAGGAAGAGGAAAAATCACTATGGGAGGCAGATTCTCTGTGGCAAAAAAAAAAAACAGATTAATGCGGAATGGCCATTTTTTCATCTTTCCATCTATTAAATCCTCTGCCCTTGTTGTTTTAACTTTGGATAGTAAAACATTTTTTTCTGCCAGTAAATGCCTTATACAGCCCACTTCCTGTTTCTTGTCTGGCAAAAAGCCTTGGCATTTGACATCATGCACAGCTCTCTCTCATTCTCGTGAGAGTTTGCCAGGAAGGGAGGGGGTGAGTCATAAGAGGGCCAATGAAAGCTGCAGAGCTGGAGGTGTGCCTCTGTGTGTCTGTGTGAATCCAGGAAGTGAACAAGCAGCAGTGTCAGCTGCCCACAGTTAAAATGGCTTCAGCCAGTCTTAGTGGAGGGAGATTTCTGCAGCATATTTGGCAAGTACAGAATCACAGTATATATAAAATAATATGCAAAGTGGTTGGAGGGATGCTTGAGAACGGCAAAAATGCTTTTATTACAAATTATGTGAGCAGACTGCAGTTCCTCTTTAAGCATTATATTATGAAGAATTAGTGCTGTTGTAGTTTTTTTTTTAATTTTATTTGTGAAGGAAACAAAACCCTCACTGATTCCAAACGGGTCCTCACATTTTTACTCATACACATGTCAATTGGATTAAGATGGCCATACACATAAAAATGAAATTGGAGAAAAGATGATTATTCATTAGGGATAATACTTCTCCTTTTCCTTTGTCTGCCATAAAATGACATTTCTATATCTTTCTGCTCTTTCTTCATATACTGTAATTCATGGTCAGGTGTTTATCTCTCATGTGACAGTGAAATGCAAGGGAGAATCTTAAATATAGCAACTTTATGCAGATAGAAGTCTCCTGGGAGTGTTTGTGCTAAAGTCCATACAGAAATCACAGTCTGCAGAGTTTATTGATGCAGTGTGAATGCAGTATTTTTGGCTCAGAAACATATTTTATTGTGCACATACCTTTTTAGTACACAAGATATTTATAGCATGGCTGAGCTCCAGAGTACTTGTATATAGACATGCAGGTTAAACATAACAATGTCGTGCCTATTAGGCCTCATACACATGGGCGTATATAAAAAAAAAATAAACAAAACTTCGGGCCCGACGTCAGGGAAAAATCAGCGTTTTTTTGGTGTTTTGTATCGGCGTTAGTGAGCGTCGGCGTCAATAGGCCTTTTTTTTAAAAAAAAACATCCCTCTGCTATTTTTTAACTTAAGAACGTTGGCGTCTAAAACGCCAGTTAACGTCGGCATGGCGTTAGTGAGCGTTTTGCGGGATCGGCATTACAGCCTTGGAACGCGCTGGCCGTGGGTTCTACTTTCAGCTCACTAACGCCGATGCCCTCTACAGCTCATAAACGTCTGGGGCCATTGACTAACATGGAGAGCTGTAAAAAACGTCAAAAAATGTGGTGACAAAAAACGTCTGTGTGTATGAGGCCTAAAAATAAAAAATAAAATAATAAATAAAAAAGTTGAGTAGTGTCTGTGACACTTTTTCTTATTTGCCCTAACATTAAAATTTCCAGGACAAGCTTTCAGGGTGTATCCCCTTCTAATACACAGTGGGGGAGAATTACTAAAGCTGAATCTCGTGCAGCTCTGCATAGAAATCAGCTTGCATGTTTTATTGTCAAAGCTTAATTGAATAAGCTGAATATAGAAACCGATTGGTTACTATGCACAGCTGCACCCGATTCTGAGTGCTCCAGTAGAGCCGGATACACATGGGCCGAATCTCTGGAGACAACAGCCGGTTAAAAAAAAAAATGGCTGACATTCGGCCTGTTTTTAGTCTGACGTGCATTGCTGGAAAACCAGCAGCCGACTGGCTCCTGATCAGCGCTCTCTAGCAATGGCGGACAGCGCTGATCAGAGTGTTTTGGCGAGGAGGCCTGTCAGAACACAACAGCTCAGCGGGGGAGATCGCTGTACAAATGTCGGATTGTTAGTACAGTGTCTCTGACCAGAGCTGACATTTTTTTTTTTTTTGTGCAACCCAAAAAAAAAACTCACAAATAGAGCTTTCTTTTGGTGGTATTTGGTCACCTCTGCGTCATTTGTGATCGCCGCTATAAATAAAAAAAGAGTGACAATTTTGCAATAAAAACAATATTTCTTACTTTTTGCTTAAGTACAAATCCAAAAAAAAAAATGTAAAAAAACAAATTTATTCATCGGTTTTGGCCGATTTATATTCTCCCTCATATTTTTGGTAAAAAAGAAAATCACAATTGGCGTTTATTGATTGGTTTGCGCAAAAGTTGCAGCGTTTACAAACCATGAGAATTCATTTCTGGCGTTTTTACTATTTTTTTTGTTTACTGGTAATGGCAGTGATCTGCGATTTTTATCGGGACTTTGATATTGGGGCAGACATGTCGGACATTTTTGACACTTTTTTGGGTCCAATGACATTTATACAGCGATCAGAAATTTAAATATCCACTGATTACTGTATAAATGTCACTGGCAGGGAAGGGGTTAACCTGCAGGGGGAGATCTAGGGGTTAACTGTGTTCTCTAGGTGTGTTCTAACTGTGAGGGGGCTGGGCTGTCAGGGACACCAGAGATCTAACAGATCCCAGTGACAGGGATCAGTAGATCTCTTACATGCCGCCTGTCAGAACGGGGAACCGCCGTGTTTACTTTGGCGGTTCCCCGTTCTTTCCCTCTGGCAGGCCATCGCGGCTCACCGGCGGACATTGGGTCCACCCGAGCCACGGCCACACTCCTCCAGAATGTGGCGGGCACGAGAGTGCGGTGGGCACAAGAGCGTGCCGCCGGAGGCGCCCCCTAGCAGCGCGTCCGCAAATTGCTGCTTATTTACAGCGATTTGTGGAATGTGGCCACATTGCCGCAGTAAAAATACAGTTGCGCAGTTGGGAAGTTGTTAAGTAAGGCAATCTCTGAAATAAAAAGAAATACTGTCCACTCTCAACATACTAAATGAACTATCATAGTCACTAGATATCACTGCATATACTCTGACCTAGTAGACAAAAATAAAAATCTCAGAATACTAGTAGAATCCCCCTTAGGAAAGTTCACAATTACAAAACCATCAATACACGAATAAATACTGTCTTAACCCCCCCCCCCCCCAAAAAAAAAAAAATCTCCTACAATACAAAGAGAAAAAAATAATATCCATGTACCTCTAACCACACAGAGCTGCGCACTAGACGGTATAGGAAAGATAATCAAAGCACCAATCCATCATAAAAGTGGGTGAAACGCTGAAAGAAATATTCCAAAAAACCCCAATGCTGGCTTTCAGGCAACCATCCAATCTCAGACATAAATGAATCAGCTGGAAACTTCATTCTGATTACAGAGATACAAATAAAGGAACCAAGCCTTGCAACAACAAATGCTGCATACTGTGCAGCCAAATCAATCCACTAAAAAGTGTTTCACACCCAAAAGGGAACTTCAATATCACAGATGTTCAATTCAATACAGCTCCTGTGGTGTACTTCATTCAATGCAAAAAATTGCAACCAAGGATCATATATTGCAAAATAGGGCAGAAATGACAAACCGCATACTTTTTAAAAACAAAAAAACCTGCAAGAAAATAGTATAATGTGGTAGTATGCACCACTGACAGGGCTTCCATGCTCACCTTGTCTTCCTTCCGGGTTCATATGCTTCAACCAGTCTCCCTTCCGAATTTGCATGCTTCAACCAGTCTCCCTTCCGAATTTGCATGCTTCAACCAGTCTCCCTTCCGAATTTGCATGCTTCAACCAGTCTCCCTTCCGGGTTCGCATGCTTCAACCAGTCTCCCTTCCGGGTTCGCATGCTTCAACCAGTCTCCCTTCCGGGTTCGCATGCTTCAACCAGTCTCCCTTCCGGGTTCGCATGCTTCAACCTGTCTCCCTTCCGGGTTTGCATGCTTCAACCTGTCTCCCTTCCGGGTTTGCATGCTTCAACCTGTCTCCCTTCCGGGTTTGCATGCTTCAACCAGTCTCCCTTCCGGGTTTGCATGCTTCAACCAGTCTCCCTTACGGGCTCCATGCTACGGCCGCGGCACAGAGCTCTGAAGGGGAGGCACGGGTATGCTGTCCCTTCAGAGTGCATGCGCTGGTGATGTCACTGGCTGCATGCAGTGTGAATATCTCCTAAATAGTGCAAGTTTAGTAGACATTCACTGTTCCTACTGGTAAGCTATTATAGACTTACCTGTAGGTACAAGTGAAAAAAAGACTTTACTACCACTTTAAAGGTAACTACTCTCAGGAAAGGAAACCTTTTATACCAAGAATGATAATTTTACTTGGCACAAAAGATAATGGACTACATGTGGACCTTAGTTTTCCAAATCACCATTGAACAGTTTTATGACCTCTCTTTCCTCTGTGACTCCCCCCTCTTCCTATTCCATAGCCCACTGCTTTCCTTATTATGCCACTTATGCTGGAAGAGGCCTAAAACGCTTATGTCGCACAGTTTCAGGAGATCCAATTAAAGTCTGTAAGGCCAATCTACCTCCAATTTGCCAAAAAGAAGCTCCTGTACTTTTTTGAGCGACAGGCATTTTGCTATAGGCAACAGAATGCTCAGATGTGAACATGGGCCAGATTTATGAATATGTTAGATAGCAGTTATCACACAATCTACATTTTATAAATATTTTTAGTAAATAGCAATTGAGTTTATTTCCTGGAATTTCCAAATTCCACATATTAGATTAGACACCAGCATAGGGTTTATTTATGTTTCAGGCGTCTTCATCGGACTACAATACCTCACTAATTGAAACACAATTTTCTCATTAAAAAAAAATTCCAGTTACTTTATTAGGCAAATGTCTAAAGTATATACCGTATTTTAATTTGTTTACTAATTTTTATTTTTTTCTCTTTTTTCAGCTCTGAAATCAAAAGACTCTGCCCATTACAAACAAGGAATTATGCCAATATGATCAAACCCTGGCCTCAGGGTACATTTACACTTACAGTTTTACTTTGTTATTAAATTACCTCAGTTTTCTTTGTCTGGAAGCATCCCTTCTTCTCCTATTGTACATCAGATTTCCCTCTTGAATGTGCTGAAATAAAGTAAATTCAAAATGTTTGTATGTTATTATTCAGATGAAGATGTCTATCAAATTAAAGTCACAGATTGCAACGTGGCTTATATTTATGTTCGGCAGATATTTTGTCTAAAATGAATGCTGTATGACCTTTCTCCAAACAACCGAATCATTCCATGTGTAAACAGTGAAATGTACCTGTGTAGAAAATAATGCTTCGTTATATGTTGGATAGGCAACTTTTGTGATTTTTTTTTTCTAAGGTCAGGAGCCTATTCTTTGCATATCAACCAAAAATTCCCACAGTGTTTGAGACATGGTATTTGATCTGTTTTTGTAACGTGTTTACCATGAGTTTGCTATGCGCTTACGTAAAGCCCTAGAACCCAAATGAAAATGAGGCAAACCATTACAGAACAAAGGGTTTGAGAGTCTTTATTTTTTACTTTATTTAACTATATAGAGCTGACTAAGGGTACACTTTGTTGGATCTTTGGCCAGAAGAGGGGGGCAGCCCTAAGAGCAGAATACGGATAAACATCCTGCTATTGGAGTGTGGAAGAATAGAATAAATACTGTTACCAGAATGTCACAGACAGCATCTGCAAAGGAAGAATAGAACTTGCTTCACAAATACCTAATTAATTCAGTAATAATAAATCTGATTAAAAAAGCTACCTTTGTACTTTTAGGATTTCTGAAACTGGATTTGCCGTTTTTACCTGGATAACCAGTGGTTTGTTGGGCAACAGGTTATGGTTCTGTTACTGCTCCTACTCTATGGTGTCCACTACTTGAAAGGTCTAGAGCAGGGGTCTCCAAACTTTCGAAACAAAGGGCCAGTTTACGTTCCTTCAGACATTGGGGGACCCGGACTGTGGCCATTGGTCATAGAAAAGGTCCTGATCTCAGTAGGAAAAAACAATGCCCCATCTTTGGTGTCAGTGGAAGAAATTGTGCCTCATCATTGGTGTCATTGAGAGGAATTATACTCCTTAATTTGTGTCATTGGGAGGAATAGTGCCCCATCATTGGTGTCATTGGGCCCCGTTATTGGTTTAATAGGGAGGAATTGGGCCCCGTTGTTGGTGCCAATAGGAGGAATTGGGTCCCATCGTTGGCATCATTGGGAGAAATTGGACCCCATCATTGGCGTCATTGGGAGGGATTGTTACCCTTTATTGGTGTTAGTGGGGAGATTTATGCCCCACTGTTAGTATCTTTAGGTGGAATACAGCCCCAAGGGCCACATCTGGCCCCCAGGCCGCAGTTTGCAAATGGCAAGTGACAAGGAGTGAAATGAGTACTCAGGAAACTGTCAGGAAGGTTATAGATTCCCATTGTCCCACACTTAAGCCACTAGCTTCCATAGAATGGTTGAAACTATTTTTTTTATAACAGCATTTACATTATCAACATTTAGAATTTTATAAAAAGGGGATCTGTCTTACTCTTTCAATGGAACTTTACATTAATGTATTTTGTATAAAAAGTAAATAATTATGCATATACTAGTTATGATTAGGCTTAATTATTTATTAAAATTCATTATCAAACCCAAGCCCCAAAATTTGGACACTGTGGGGTTGATTTGCTAAAGCTGGAGCACTCAGAATCTAGTGTAGTTGTGCATGGTAGCCAATCAGCTTCTAACTTCAGTTTGTTCAATTAACTGCTTGCCGACCGCTGGTCGGCAATTGACGGCGACAAAGTGGCTCGTTCCCGCAAAACGCCGTCATACGACGGCGGCTGCGGGACCGAGTTTAGTGAGCGCGCGCGCGCCACCGGAGGCGCGCCCGCGCGCTCACTGTGTCCAGGGGGGGCCAGGGAGCGGGTGCGCCGGCTTCGATTGCCGCCGGCTAACCGCAATGGCCCCCCTGAGCGGAGGAATGGAGGTCCGTGTATGTAAACACGGACCTCCGCTCTGTGTGAAGGGGGAAGGGCTGTGATCACAGCCTTCCTGTATACGAAGGCTGTGACCACTTCCCTTCCCCAGCTAGTACAGTCCCCCTACAGTTAGAACACGCCCAGGGAACATAGTTAACCCTTAGAGCGCCCCCTGCAGGTTAACCCCTTCACTGCCAATGGCATTTACACAGTAATCAGTGCATTTTTATAGCACTGACCGCTGTATAAATGCCAATGGTCCCAAAAAAGTGTCAAAATAGTCCGACATGTCCGCTGAAATATCGCAGTACCGCTAAAAATCGCAGATCGCCGCCATTACTAGTAAAAAAAACAAAAAAACAAAAATGAATTCTCATCATCCGTAAACGCGACCACTTTTGCGCAAACCAATCAATAAACGCCGATTGCGATTTTTTTTTATCCCAAATATGAGGAAGAATATAAATCGGCCAAAAACGGTGAAAAAAAATGTTTTTTTATATTTTTTTTTTTGATTTGTATTCTAGCAAAAAGTAAGAAATTTGGGTTTTTTTGCAAAATTGTCGCTCTTCTTTTGTTTATAGCGGCGATCAGAAATGACGCAGAGGTGATCAAATACCACCAAAAGAAAGCTCTGTTTGTGGGAAAAAAAAGGACGCAAATTTCGTTTGGGTACAACGTCGCACGACCGCGCAATTTTCAGTTAAAACGACGCAGTGCCGAATCGCAAAAAGGGCTCCGGTCCTAAAGCTGGAAATCCTTCCGGGGCTGAAGTGGTTAAGCTGTGGCAATAAAACCTGGAAGCTGATTGGTTTCTATGCAGAGTTGCACCCGATTTTGCACGCTTCAGTTTTAGTAAATAACCCTCAGCGTTCATTTTACTTTTCTGGCCACCTCTTGACATTTGTGAACTAATCCAGACCTGTAGATGAAGTAGGAGCAGGATCTAATCAGAGTAATCAGAAGAATGGGAAATTAAAGCCATCTCTGCTTTCTCTCAACTAAATGAGATAACGCAGACAGGATGCTGTCCCTAGTAACATGCTCTTGGATCTGTTTTTACAAAAATAGGCAATGTGGAAATTTTGGTTTGCTATGGAGAGATCTCTCGAGCTTCCAAAAGAATATAAGCAGTGGCATGCCTAAAATAGAACCATGATTTTAACTGACCATTCATTGCATATCTCATGTGGGATTAATAAAACATATGATGGGTGTACTAGCATCATTAAAAGCAACTGTAAAAAAAAAAAAAACTGTAAAAGGAATAAAGTACATACTGTGCTGAGGGTGTCACGGTGCACAGATATGCCCACTTTTACCATTGCCAGTGCATATACACATTTTTATACGCTGCTGTCACTAAACAGTTTTCTAATGATCTAGTCATCCAGCACCTTCTGCATTGTCATCTCCAGAGGGATCCTGCTGTCTGCTCACACTGCAGTCTGAATATACGGATCCTCACTACCACACAGTTTTGTGAGCGCAGTACTTTTACTTTCATAAAATATTTTTTTAACCTACTGCACTATATGATCTTTTGTGGCAGTCCTTCGTGCTTTGTTCTATCTTGATCCCCCACTCCAGCTTTACTGGCCATATCTGGTTCTTCTGTAGTGTTGGGTTCATTGTGTGTAGTCTATGGGACTACCTGTGACCGAAATGTGATTTTTTTGTAATATTGATATGTTTGATTGTTCTTTGGGAGTGCTACATTACATTTGATCTCTACAAAATGCTTTAGTTGGGAAATAACTTCTATTTTTCTTGGTGGTAGTCCTTCATCTTAAGTGGATTTGCAGATATTGTTCTATTTCCCTCCCCCTCCTGTCTGCCACACATTGTCAGTTTCACTCCTGCACATATTGCTTTTTATGAATTCATGCATTTCTAGGTTTAATGCTTGATTTTTGTTTGCTTCTAATGATAAACAACTGACCTAAGTAGCCGAGGGTGGAATTTTTTTTACAAGTATAGCAAATTAGGACCACACTCCATTAAACATCAATGTATGATTTGCTAGCTGGGTTCAATGGACATGATCACTCTATGGGGGTCATTTTTCTAAAGGCAAACAGGCTGTGCATATTGGAAGTGCAGTTGCTCCAGAGCTTAGTAAATGAAGGAAATTGCTGCTGACTTCATTTATCTAATCACGTGCAAGCAAAAATGCTGTTTGTTTTATATTCCTTGCAACTGCACTTCCAAAGTGCACAGTCTATTTGCTTTTAGTAAATCAACCCCAATGTCTTCATTAACTTTGTCTTTTAAGACTATAAGTGTACTATAGCAATTTATCCCTGCTCTTAGGAACAATGAAAAATTGAAAAACAGAGATGGTAAAGGGGGAAAATAATAAAAAGAAGAAACAGAAGGTGCTTCTAACTGCAGCATTCACAATGTTTAAAGCGGAGTTCGACCCAAAAGTGGAACTTCCGCTTTAAGTGAAGGTGACCCCCTGACATGCCACGATTGGTAACGACACGGCCCCATAGAAATGGCACCAAGCTGCCCGTTTCTTCAGTGCCCATGTGCCGATGACATTGGCACATGCAGATACAGGGAATATCTCCTAAACTATTTATAGGCTTACCTGTAGTCAAAAGTATTGTAATGATGTACACATGATGCAATTCAACGATAAACAACACCAATACCTTCTTTAAACATGAGAGCATATGTATATAGGCTGAACTGTAAGACAATGGAGAGGCAATTAATTAGCTAACTAAATATAATTCGTTTTTTTTACATAAAAATCAATATTTTTTGCTAGAAAATTACTTAGAACCCCAAGCATTATATATATTTAAGCAGAGATCCTAGAGAATAAAATGTACTGTACCCCTCACATTTTTGTAAATATTTTATTATATCTTTTCATGTGACAACACTGGAGAAATTACTCTTTTCTACAATGTAAAGTAGTGAGTGTACAGCTTGTATAACAGTGTCAATTTGCTGTCCCCTCAAAATAACTCAATACACAGCCATTAAAGTCTAAACCGCTGGCAACAAAAGTGAGTACACCCCTAAGTGAAAATGTCCAAAATGGGCACAATTAGCCATTTTCCCTCCCCAGTGTCATGTGACTCATTAGTGCTACAAGGTCTCAGTTGTGAATGGGGAGCAAGTGTGT
Source organism: Glandirana rugosa (assembly GCA_018402905.1). NCBI lineage: Eukaryota > Metazoa > Chordata > Amphibia > Anura > Ranidae > Glandirana > Glandirana rugosa. Next base: position 521,077 of record BLSH010351360.1, read on the forward strand.
TAAATTTGGTGTTATCGCTCTCACTCTCTCTTACTGGTCACTGGAAGTTCAACATGGCACCTCAAGGCAAAGAACTCTGTGAGGATCTGAAAAATAGAATTGTTGCTCTACTTATATGGCCTTAGATGGCCTAGGCTATAATAAGATTGCCAAGACCCTGAAACTGAGCTGCAGCATGGTGGCCAAGACCATACAGTTGTTTAACAGGACAGGTTCCACTCAGAACAGGTCTCGCCATGGTCGACCAAAGAAGTTGAGTGCACGTGCTCAGCGTCATATCCAGAGGTTGTCTTTGGGAAATAGACGTATGAGTGCTGCCAGCATTGCTGCAGAGGTTGAAGGGGTGGGGGGTCAGCCTGTCTGTGCTCAGACCATACGTCGCACAGTCCATCAAATTGGTCTACATGGCTGTCATCCCAGAAGGAAGCCTCTTCTAAAGATGATGCAAAAGAAAGCCCGCAAACAGTTTGCTGAAGACATGCAGACTAAGGACATGGATTACTGAAACCATGTCCTGTGGTCTGATGAGACCAAGATACATTTATTTGGTTCAGATGGTGTCAAGCGTGTGTGGAAGCAACCAGGTGAGGAGTACAAAGACAAGTGTGTCTTGCCTACAGTCAAGCATGGTGGTGGGAGTGCCATGGTCTGGGGCTGCATGAGTGCTGCCAGCACTGGGGAGCTACAGTTCGTTGAGGGAACCATGAATGTCAACCTGTACTGTGACATACTGAAGCATGATCCCCTCCCTTTGGAGACTGGGCCGCAGGGCAGTATTCCAACATGATAACGACCCCAAACACACCTCCAAGATGACCACTGCCTTGCTAAAGAAGCTAAGGGTAAAGGTAATAGACTGACCAAGCATGTCTCCAGACCTAAACCCTATTGAGCATCTGTGGTGCATCCTCAAACAGAAGGTGGTTGGAGCAAGGTTTACTTCTTCTTTAAAAGCCTTTACAGGTTACCACTTTAGATCTACAAAGAAGACCTGGTGCTGGAATCACTGCCCTTGATCTGAGGTTCATGGTGATACCTTACATGTGCGGTGTGATAACAGAACATGGGGGATGAGGGGCACTTTCATTTTTTTTTAAATATTTATTGATTTGATTTTATTATTTTTACACTGTCTCTTACATTTTTTTACCTTCGTTGATCACTTTTATTGTTATCACAGGGAATATAAATCCTCTGGGAGAGCAACAGGCAGTGACAGGTACTCTTTACTGAGAGACCCCAGATCTCTCCTCTGGTCTTAAAAGCTTTGCATCATTCCAAGATCAGCATGATCCAATGCTTTTTTTAATCCACTAAATGTGTTTACATATGGCAAAACCAAAAAGTGATGAAATGTCATTGCTTCTGGTTTCTCAGACCATAGAGATGATCAAAGCCATTTGAGTTCTGCCGGATGCATTCCGGGGGTTCCCCGGTGGGACAAGAGATCCAGAGAAGAGGTCCACAGAAGGTGGCGGGAGGGGGGAGTCCCCTTCCACTGCTTGCAAATGCAATTTAGCAGCTAATTAGCTGCTAGGATTGCTTTGACAGGAAAGCCGACCACCGGCTTAAAGAACAATACCAGGAAGATGCCTGTGGCTGCAGACATCATCCTGGGCTGGTATAGCCACTCAAAGTGCAGCGACGTACTGGGATGTTGCTGGTCGTCAAGTGGTTAAATGTGAGAGCAAATATCTAGGCTGAGTTACACAATGAAAAGTCTTGTAAGACAATAAGAAGGAGAGGCAATTATTTAGCTTACTAATTATAATTTGTATTTTCTATAGTGTTAAGGACAAATCAATATTTCAATTAAAAACAGCAAAATAAATAAATAATTTGCTTCAAAATAGATCTATAGCATTTCCCTTCCTTTGAGTTTGTTTAACCACTTACCAACCGGGCCTGTTTTTTGGGTTCGGTGTTTACAAGTTAAAAACAGTTTTTTTTGCTGTAAAATTATTTAGAACCCCCAAACATTATATATTGTTTTTTTTCTAACACCCTAGAGAATAAAATGGTGGTCATTGCAAAACTTTATGTCACACCGCATTTGTGCAGCGGTCATTCAAGCGTGCTTTTTTTAAAATAAATTCAGTTTTTTTTAGTTAAAAAATAAGAAAACAGTAAAGTTAGGCAATTTTTTTCCATATAGTCAAAGATAATGTTACGCTGAGTAAAATGATACCTGACATGTCATGCTTCAAAATTGCGTCCGCTCGCGGAATTGCGACAAACTCTGCAACTTAAAAATCTCCATTGGCGACGTTTAAAAAATTCTACAGGTTAGCAGTTTTGAGTTACAGAGGAGGTCTGGTGCTAAAATTATTGGTCTCGCTCGAACAATCGCGGCGATACCTCACATGTGTGGTTTGAACACCGTTTTCATATGTGGGCGGGACTTACGTATGTGTTCGCTTCTGCGCGCGAGCTCGGTGGGACGGAGTGCTTTAAATTTTTTTTTTTTAACCACTTCCCACCCGGCGCATAGACAAATGACGTCCGGGTGGGTGGTTCATTATCCTGACTGGACATCTATTGACGTCCTCAGGATAATCCGCGATCGCGGGGATCGGTGGTGCCGTCGGTCAGTCTGACCCACCGCATTACCGATCGAGGTAAAATGCTTCGATCCGAAGCCTTTTACCATGTGATCAGCCGTGACCAATCACGGCTGATCACAGTGTAAATAGGAAGAGACATTTATCGGCTTTTCCTCTGCTCAGGTCTGCAGACCTGAGCAGCTGAGAGCCGATCGGCTGCTCTCCTTACAGGGGCGGGGCTGCGCTGAACATTTATCAGCACAGCCACCCTCAGGATCACCCCACTGGACCACCAGGGAGCCTGCCCAGGACCACCAGGGAGCCCCCCCCCCCCCGGACATCACAAAGAGGCCGCCCAGGACCACCTGGGAAGGATCACAGAGGCCACCCAGGACCAACAGGGAGCCCCCACTAGACCACCAGGTAAGGGCAATATTGCCATCCCTAACAGTGCTTGTTGCACCAGTGCCCACCACTGCCACCTATAAGTGCACACCTGTGCCACCTATCAGTGCTCACCTGTGCTACCTATTAGTGCCCACCTGTGCCACCTAAAAGTGCCCACCTGTGCCACCTAAAAGTGCCACCTAAAAGTGCCCATCAGTGCCCAATGCCACTTATCAGTGCAGCCTATGAGTGTCCATCAGTGCCACGTATCAGTGCCCGTCAGTGTTGCTTGTCAGTGCCGCCCATCAGTGCTGCATATGTGCCCCATCATCAGTGCAACCTTATCAGTGCCAATCTGTACTGCCTCATCAGTGCCCGTCAGTGTAGCCTCATCAGTGCCCATCAGTGTAGCCACATCAGTGCCCATCAGTGAAGGAGAAAATGTACTTTATACAAACTTTTGTGACAGAAACAAAGAAAAATGTTTTTTTTTTCTCAAAATTTTCGGTCTTTTTTTTTTTATATAGCGCAAAAAATAAAAACTGCAGGGATGATCAAATACCACCAAAAGAAAGCTCTATTTGTAGGAACAAAATGATAAAAACTTTGTTTGTGTACAGCATTGCATGACCGCGCAATTCTCATTCAAATCACAACAGCACTGAAAGCTGAAAATTGGTCTGGGCGGGAAGTGTTCTAAGTGCCCGGTATTGAAGTGGTTAATTATTTATTTTGCTTTTTACATTTTATTTTTACACTGTTCTTTTTTAAAAAAAAAAAATGTGATCACTTTTATTCCTATTACAAGAAATGTAAACATTCCTTGTAATAGAAAAAAGCATGACAGGTCCTCTTAAATATGAGATCTGGGATCAAAAAGGCCTCACATCTCATATTTACACTAAAATGGAAAAAAAAAAAAAAATTTGAAAAAAATGACAGCGCAAAAAAAAAAACCCGTGACTTCTGACATAATTTCCGCCCCGTCGTGTTATGGAGCCAAGTGAGCGGATTCAGCCACTCACTCGGCTCATGGACACTGGGGGGAGAGGATCGGATCATCTCCGCCGCTGCCGGCGGGTCCTGTAGGCGGTGGAGATGATGGGAAAGCGGCGGGAGGGGGGGCACCTCTCCCGCCGCTGATAAAAGGGATCTCGCGGCGAATCCGCCACTAAGACCACTTTTATCCTTTTCAGAATTGCCTGCTGAAAAAAACGGTATCTGAATGGTTCAGATATCACCACTCAAACCCAAGGATGTCATATGACATCCTTGGTGGTCAAGTGGTTAAAAGGGTGTAAATGAGGAGTGGGCATTTTTCTTTAACCACTTCAGCCCCGGAAGGATTTCACACTTTAGGACCAGAGCACTTTTTGCGATTCGGCACTGCGTCGCTTTAACTGACAATTGCGCGGTGCGCGACGTTGTACCCAAACTAAATTTGCATACTTTTTTTCACACAAATAGAGCTTTCTTTTGGTGGTATTTGGTCACCTCTGCGTCATTTCTGATCACCGCTATAAATAAAAAAAGAGCGACAATTTTGCAAAAAAAAAACAATATTTCTTACTTTTTGCTAAAATACAAATCCAAAAAAAATATATAAAAAAACATTTTTTTTCATCGGCTTTGGCCAATTTATATTCTTCCTCATATTTTTGGTAAAAAAAATTGTAATAGGCGTTTATTGATTGGTTTGCGCAAAAGTTGCCGCGTTTATGAATGATGAGAATTAATTTCTGGGGTTTTTATTTCATTTGTGAACATGTCAGACCGTTTTGACACTTTTTTGGGACCATTGGCATTTATACAGCAATCAGTGCTATAAAAATGCACTGATTACTGTGTAAATGCCATTGGCAGTGAAGGGGTTAATCTGCAGAGGGGGGTTTTAAGGGTTAACTGTGTTCCCTCAGTGTGTTCTAACTGTATGGGGGCTGGGCTGGCAGGGGGAGGGGAGTGATCCCGGCTTCTATATACAGGAAGCCTGTGATCACAGCCCTTCCCCCTCTGTCAGAACGGAGATCCATGTTTACATACATGGAGCTCCATTCTTTCACTGCGGGGGGGGGGGGGGGGGTAT
>BLSH010351360.1:526099-583033 GCA_018402905.1 Glandirana rugosa
GGGGGCCATCGTGGGTAGCCGGCGGAGATCGAGTCCGCCCTACACGCTCCATGACTCCCCGGAAGACAGTTATCGCAGCCGCCGTCAGGTGATGGCGGTTTGCGATAACGAACCACTTTGCTGCCGTCACACTGCGGCAGGCGGTCGGCAAGTGGTTAAGCCATGTGAAAATTGCATATAGCCATAGCCTCTCTAAAAAATGACCTGTGGATTGACATCTGCATGTACTCCATAGCTCTGTTTTTTGTGCAGCTAACCCACAAGAGGGGGCAGAATCAGCCAGAACTAAGGGTCCTTTAATATGGGCGACCGGTGGACTCTGCTTTGCTCAGAGGGGGAACGCTCAGCTGATCCCGGCTGAGCAGGCGGATAACAGGTCTGCCTCCGCTCACAGTGCTGAGATGGACCTGTCGGAGCCCCGCTCTCCTCTATGGGGAGATCGAATGAAAATGGATCGCCTGTTCATTTTCATCTGATCCGAAGCTCCAGACGGATGGAATATATGGCCACCATCCATCTGGATTTCACGGACAGGGTCAGATCGGATAGCAGCAGGTGTCAGCGGACATGTCATCACTGACATCCGCCACTCCATAGGAGTGAATGGAGTGTCTGATCAGGTCTGCCTGAAAAACTGACAGGAGGACTTGATTGGAAAGCCCGTGTAAAAGGAACCTTATTGAGAGCGAAAATGATCTAAAACACTAGTTTCTGCATCTTAGACTTCATTCACAAGGACGAAAACATACTTATCCTTGGCTCTCGTCGGCCCTTTAAGGGCTGGGAGGCGGGGCTTGTGACCGATCTGGCTGCCGTGATTGGCTGTCAAATGATCGGAAAATTCCAGATCGCTTCTTAGCTTTTTGTGAGCCGCTGGTCACTGTGCCAGGAGCACGCAGGGTAGCACACTCTTGGCACAGCTCTATCGGCGCTTATGCACGCAAATATGCAGCCCCTCAGCATCAAGGCCCGGCCGCCGAGAGGCCACATATTTGCGTCCGGTAGGTGCCTAGAGGTTAAACGTATACCAGTGTGAAAGCCATTTTTATCCTGTAAGGGATGCACAGGTGTTCCATGCTTCTGCGTGCAAGCAGTCTCATTCATGACAATTTAGGCTGTGTTCACACTGAAGTGATGTGGGAAACGCACCGGAATCTCATTGCACCGCATAGTAATCGCACTGTGCATCAGGTGCAGACACTCACACGCATAGCTATATCCGTACGACTGAGGCCTTTCAGTAGAATATTAAGGTGTGGCGGTCAGGTCGTCTATTGTTATATTAAGCTATAGCTCTCAGTGTATTAAAACCCATGAACAAAAATGTAAAATATTGCAGTTTACCAACCCTAAAATGTGGTGGCTGCATCCGTTTTCTTATTTGGTCTTCTTTTCCTTTTACTGATTGAACAAATAACACAATTTTGTGGTCTGAGGAGGGCAGATTGAAAACAAAAACTACCCCTAGTAGCTGTAAAGGGCACAATTAAAAGGCAAGTGTGTGGCAAAGTGGCATAACCTGAAAATATTAGCAGCAAAAGGGGTTTTGCCTCAAATGAAAGTCAGTAGGTAATGATAATATCAAAAAAGAAACAAGTACCTATAAACCAACCTCACTGTAATTAACTATACTTGTAAGTTTTATTTAATACATGGTGTCATATCATATGAAATGCACAAAAATATTTAAAATTATTGAAATGCATTGAAAAAAAAATAAATAAAAAACGTATAGCCAGTTAGTCATTATGCTTAGATTATTCATTTTTTCCTTATTACTCAGAAGTCTTAGCTGTCGAGCCTTTTCTTATTCCTTATAAAGTCAATCTGTCTTCTTAGCTTCATTTCCATCTTGTCATTTTGACTATTAATGGTTCAACAAGAATGTTTCTGTTGAGGCTATGGATATACTTATATGGTGGAAACACTAGATTGTGAAGTGGTTTAGTGATAACCAGGAATAGAAACATCAAGCCAGCCTTCAAAGTATTGCCTATATTATCACTGACACTTACGCCACACAGTCCTGCACAGGAGGTTTAAGATCTGCATGGCCTCTTTTTAACGTCAAGTCCATTAAACAACTGCCACAGGTAAGAGACTGCAATATATACTTTATTTCTTATATTACATATATTGATATTATATTACAAGAATATGCATATTTTCACTTTTAAGTCAAAGTACCATTTTTTTTCTTTCTTATTATTATACTATATACTATATTAGTACTATATTTGGTTCCATTAACCAGTGGCGTGCAACCTCTTTGTATGTTGTGGCACCAACAATTACTTTGCCTTTCTTTTGAGGATTTTAGTAAAGACTGCTCATCAGACTCTAACAAAATGAATGTTAAGATACACGTTACAATCTAAACGTAGAATCTTTGAATCAACTTTAGACTTTAAAACACTTTAATATAAGAACTTACTTAATCTATACACTCAATTTGTATCCAATGATACGCTACAACTAGTTGATTGCAGATCTAAGGGAGATGGTACAGATAAGACTGTAATGTACGTGGTGAACATTACATCTCATCTGAAAACTCCAAAATTTGGTGCTGAGAACTCTAAGGCTGGGTTCACACATATGCTAATTGGATGCGGATTTCTCCGCATCCAATTTGCATGACAGGCAAGTGTGACCGGCCCTCAAGGGAGTCGGTTCACACATGTTCACACATTTGAAAAAAGGTCCAATGCGTTGTTTGGGTGTGGTTCAGGTGAAAGTTCAGGCAAATATTCAGATCTGAATCACAACTGAAGCGGTGAACAGACACTCACCAGACCCCAGGCATGAACTCGCGACAGCACATGTGTAAACCCAGCCTAACGGCTCTTGCACATGGGCCAGTTGGGCCCGTTTAGCCCAATTGCTGGCATCGTTCCTCTGCCCAGGCAGTCCAGGTGTGGAGATACAATCTTGAATTGACATGAATGGCTGTGCACTGCTATGCTCATGTATACACCATTATATACCAACATTTTAGAAATAAATAGGAATGAATAATCATCATTTAAACTTAAAAGGGCCGTTAACTGAAAGGAAAATCATAATGCCGGTTCACACAGGGGCGACGTGCGATCCGACTTGAGTCACCTCAAGTCGCCCCAGGTCGCTTGGCACAAGAAATCCCATTGAAATGAATGGGAGCCGTCTTTATGTACACTACTGAAGTCGCTCCAAGGCGACTTCAGTAGAGATTCCTTCACTACTTGGAGGCCACTTCTATCTGACTTGTGCCCATAGAATTCTATGGAAGTTGCCTCCAAGTCGGATCCCCATCTAAACAGAAGCGGCTTCACAGTGAAAAGAATAGGATTTATTTAGGGCAACACCCTCCCTCCCTTCTCTGATTGGCCACAGCAAAGTCACCTGGCATTAAGTCGTGTTGTAAGCCGCCTCAAGTCGCGCTATACGTTGCCCAAAGTCGCACTGAAGTTGCTTTCAAATTGCCTAGCAAAGTCGCCCCGCAAGTCAGATCGCCCCTGAGTGAACCGGCCCTAAGTGTCTTCACTGGTGGTTTGTTATGCCCATGGTTGTTAAAATTGTTTGTGACAATTTAGACAGTTACAAAACATTCTCAACAAATTTGGGATACAGGAAATAAATATATTAGAAATAAGAATGGTAACATTTTGCACTCAAGATTGGTTAATTTAGAGTGAAACTATGGGCTTAACCTTTTGATATTTTTTATTTATATTTGGAAATAGTGCGGGTTAAAATTCCAAGGACATTTTGGATAGTGTGCGGGAAGGGTTATATTGCTGTTTATGTCACAAATAGAGAGCTTTCCCCTCATATTCTGGTCATCTTAGCAAGGCAGGAAGTAAAGGGAATTGCGATGAGGACATGAGCATAATTAATAACCTGGAAGAGGTTCTAACCCATCTCCCACTTTATCTGAAGCAAAAGAAAGCATCATATGCACTGACCAACAGTGTTTTCCTTGCATGTCAAATTTAGAACTGTATAAAATAGTAAACATTTTTTAAGCAGTGTAAATTCACCCAAAAGACATGTCTGATATGAATATAATTCTGATTAAAGTGAATCTAACGCTAAAACATTTTTTAAAAATGTTGTATTTGGAGTGGAGATAATTAAATAATTTTTATTTTGTTTTCATCTTTGTAGCATTGGGTAGAGTTACCTTCCTTTCGTGCCCTGTAGATGCAACAGAAGGTTCTCCAAGATTTAGGAAAATATGGAAATCTCTGTTAGACAGTTGGCCCCAGAACAAATGTTCACATTGGAAGATTTCTAGTCTACAGCCAGGGCTGGATTAGGAGCATCATGGGCCTGGTACTGAGGATTTTGGTGGGCATTTTTATGGAAATAAAATGAAACATATAGGCAACCTATGTTATGCTAAGAGGATGCAGCAACTGTGCGAACACAGCCACTAGTCTTAATTTCACAGTCGTGTAGATGCACGGTCCCAAACACACGCCGTATGAATTTGGGGGCCATTTATCCACACCTGCACACCTGTCAAATTAGGCCTTGCGGCTGTGTTTGTAGAGCCACTGTGTCCCCAGAGTGTAACTGGTGTCTCCAGACGCACAAACAAACTGCTCAATCAATGGTCAGTCCACCCCTGCTGGGCCTATATTAAGGTAGGGGCCTGGAGCTGCAGCTCTAATGGCCCTAGGGTTGCCACCTCATCCCTTTAAAACCGAATACATATGAATTACACAGGTTCTATTGCTAATTAAGGTGGTAATTAAACTCACTTGGTGCCTTATCTGCATTTAATTAGCCTGAGAAGCTGTGTAATTCATATGTGTTCAGGTTTAGAGGGATGAGGTGGTAACCCTAAATGGGCCCTATCAAAATCGGCGGGATTTACATAGGGGCCATTTAGGGTTGCCACCTCATCCCTCTAAACCCTATAGCTCTTATTGCGACAGCTCAAACTATTCAACTGACTGTTACAGCCAAACTAATAAATGTTACAGTATATAACATAGTAAACAGAAAATGTGTATCCACAACCATAGCTCACTGGAGACTTGCTATGAAGTCAAAATAGAAGAACAGTTTATGTTGATGTGGAGCAAGAGGAACCTCAAAGGCCATACCACTGTAATGACGATGGCCAAAAAGCCTACAATATATGTATGCAAGTTGGAATAAATGGCTCTGTAATGTATCTTTTCTGTTAGATAATAGTTTAGTAATCAATAGCATTCCTTAATTCCCTCGTGGCCACTGGCCAATTATATATTTAGAACCACTGGTGCATTTACTGCACTTATGATTGCTAACACGCCTGAAACTTACATGCCGTATGGAATAACTTGGAATAAATAAATGCAGCAATAAACCAAGGCCTCTGGATGTACAGCTGGCCAAAGGGCATTAGGGAATGATTTGCAAAGCTCAATCTACTATACAAAAACAAAACCCTTTATTTTTGGAACTTGTCTTGAAAATGATACATGTAGTTAACTTCTATTTTAAAAAGGCCCTACTGTGCTTCACATTAGTTCAGTGGAAGATTTGCTGGTTCCTTTTGACCCTTCTCACTCAAACCTATCAAACGTTATCCTTTCTCATCATTCCCCCCAAGCCCTACATCATAGAAACCATTGTTTATATGCATTGAGCTGACTAAATGGCTCTATGATAGTTTGCTAAATTGTACTGTAAGCCAATGGTTTTGGATATATAGTTGGCTAAGAAGTAAAAAGGAATAGTTTGCATGGCTCTGTTTACCTCACCATAATCTATCTGCTTATATAATATAAAGGCAAGGGAGACACTGGTCCTATAAATATTTTGCAGCGCCTTTGAATCATTATGCCCCTGAAGTACAGGAATAAAGCTAAGCTCACTGGTAGTGAGAAGTGTGATAAGCAAGGAATGTTCCCTACCACCTTCGTAATAGTGTTCTGTCTAAAATAAAAGCCATACAAGGAGTTGGAGTTACAGCAGGCTGATAAAAGGAAAGAAAAGGACAGAGGAAGGTAAGACTTACTCGAAGTAGGGTTTTTCTTTCTGCATTTTCAGGAAAGACTGGACATGGACAGTGCCCTGCTGTGCAGAATAATAGACCTATGTTCACATACTGATTTATTAAATAAAAGAAAAAAAAAAGTAACTCCTAGCATTTAATTATTTCACTTCATTATTGTATACAGATGAGCCTTCCATGTGACCTGGTCAAACAAATATCTCATGTGAAGATCCATCTCTTACTGCCGTACAAAAATAAGCCATTTAATATGGAGCAGGATTCATCAACACAGGAATAATGCTTCTGAAGCAGCAAAAACCATTAATCTTAAATGATGAACTGTTTATGTCTGCCTTGCATGAATGCATACAATTATACTCCAGAATTAGGCCTGATTCACACCTATGCATTTTTAGTGCTTTTTGCATTTTGCAGATTTGCACTGCAGAACGTGTTCCATAGGAAACCATGTTACATGGACTGTAGTGCAAATCTGCAAAATGCAAAAAGCACTAAAAATGCATAGGTGTGAATCAGGCCTTAAAGTGGGAAACTACAACAATTGTCCAAAACTGGACCGTTAAATGAGCACTTTATGAGAAAAGGGGCTAGCAGGCGATCAAGTCGTTAAGCCTAGGTTCACACTGCTGCTATCCGATTTTGACCCAATTTCCATCCGATTTTAAATGCAATTATTAAGTGCAACTTGGATGTGGTTTGCATATTCTATGGGGCCCAAAAAATCACAATAAAGTAGTACAGGAACTTTTTCAAAAAACACGCTGTGCATTAATGTGAATGGGCGCCAGTGAAACAATATGGTTTCCCTTATTCTGCACGACTCAAGTTGTATCTGAAATCGCACTAGTGTGAAGGGAGCCTAAACAAATATAAGGGTTAACTAAACACAAACCACTTTGAATGTACAGATATAATGGGCCATTTAAATATATATTTCATTCATAGAGTACATATGGCTTGTGTTATTTATCAGATTTCAGCTTTGTAAATTAGTTCTTTGTTTTCCTAAATAGGTCATCACCTACATGGTGACAGCCATTGGTCGCTTTTCCTTCTGAAATGCTAACCAACTGGCTGTCATGCTCACTTTTTGTCCCCAATACTATAGGTCACTGACTGAGATAAGAAAATACTGAATCGGTGGGTCAGCATGACAGCCAATCATTTAACATTGTTAAATAGAAGTTATAAATGGCACTCTAAATTTCTCCAATGTCACCTTATGTGCCAACATTCTTTTACAGTATACACAATTATCTTTGGTCTGTTATCTAGACAGCAACCTGTTTTTTTTTTTTAATTCCCTTAAAGCGGTGATAAACCCAAAACAAAAAATGTAATATATTGCTGCTTACCAATCCTTAAATGTGGTGAATGCATTCATTTTCTTGCTTTTTTTCCTCTATTTTCACCTGGTCTGGCCAGTAATACACTTCCTGTATAAAGCTTGATACAAACTATACAATGTACTTTAATTTTTTTCCTTTAGATTTACGAAAACCATATAATATGAGGTCAAACCTTAACAGTGTCAATTTGTATGGAATCAAGCAGGCCCTTGCACTACACGGTTTTGGTCAATCTAAAGGAAATCAGACAACAAAAGTTGTATAGTGTGTATCCAGCTTTAGGGTGTCTCCATTCTGGATGAAGAAGAAACAAAGACACCTTTGGACAGCAGCATTGTTAATCTGTGGATAGAGTAGTGTTAAAGTGGTTGTCAACCCGTGACAACCACTTTAACCTACAGGTAAGCCTATATTAAGGCTTACCTGTAGTTTCCCTGCATATCTCCCAAACCTGCACAGTTTAGGAGATACACAGTGTACTAGATGTGCCCACGTCATCGGGCACATGCGCACTGAAGAAACGGCCTCCGTGCCGTTTCTTCACTGTGATCATGCCGTGACTGGCGGCTCCTGTGTGCATGTGCGGGAGTGACGTCACGCGACTCCGGCCAGTCACAGAGCAGGAAGGAAGAGGGGCAGAAGATGGATGCGGCCTGAAGCGGGGACAGCGCTGGACTCCAATGCAGGTAAGTGCCACATAATGGGTTAATATGCGATGCATACTAGCCCATTATGCTTTTACATTGCAGGGTAACATAGAGGAAGTAAACCCCAATAGGGTTTACTTCCTCTTTAAGCCCCATACACAGTATACAATTTTCTGTAGACTGTTGTCTTCAGATTTACCAAAACCATGTAGTACAAGGGCCTGCCTGATTGCATGCAAATTTAAACTTTTAGGCCTCTTTCACAGGGGCGGATCATTCGGGTCCGCCTGTCAGTTTCTCAGGCGGACCCGAACGGATGCTCCATTGCTCTCTATGGAGCAACGGATGTCAGCGGTGACATGTTCGCTGACACCCAATCCGCCAAAAACAGACGGACGGAAACCCTATTTTCCATCCGCCTGGCAGATCGGATCGGATGAACACGGACAGACGGTCCGTGTTCATCCGATTCTCCATAGAGAAGAATGGAGCTGTGACAGGACAGTCTCTGCACGGAGTGTAGAGTCTGTCGTGTCATCCGCCGGCTCAGCGGGGATCAACGGATGGATCCCTGCTGAGCAGGGGAACCCGTCAAAACGGGCTCCGCTAGTGTGAAAGGACCCTAAGGGTACTTTTACACTCAGGCAGTGGTGGTAAATCTCCGCTAGTTGCAGCGTGGATTTACTGATGTTATAGCAGTGCTATGGTGCCGCTATGCAGGTGGGAGCACAGCGTTTTTAACCCCCCACAAGGGGTTAAAACGGGGTTGAAAGTGCCTTTGCGCTGCGCTACCGAGGCGGTGTGCAGCTGTTTCGGAAGCACTGCCCATTGTTTTCAATGGGCAGGGGCGGTAGAGGAGCGGTATATCACCGCTCACTGCCCCAAAGATGCTGCTTGCGGGACTTTTTGTAATGTCCCACAAGAGTACCGCCCCAGTGTGAAAGTGGATTGGGGGAGATTTTTGATGCCCTTTACAGGCGTTATTTTTAGCTGAATAGCGCCTGTAAAGCGCCTCGGTGTGAAAGTAGTCTTAAGGTTTGACCTCATATTATATGGTCTTGATAAATCTGAAGAAAAAAGTCTACAGAAAATTGTATAGTGTGTATGGGGCTTTAGATGTACAAGCACATCTAGATGAAAAAACTGCAGCTCAGCCACCTGTTTTTATTGCCCCCTGGCAACCATTGTGCAAGAGTACTAACACATAAGACTAAAGCAGCCACCACATCTAAGAAATGGTAAATTGCAATATAGTTATACGTTTTGTTTTTGGATTTAGTACCATTTTAATTCCCATAATATCAGTTATTATATGCCCCAGATAATTCAGCATTGCTAAACCCTCTGCTGCAAAATACAATAACAATACAACCAAACTTTTTGGATTTAAAGCATCAGTAGTTACATTGTACCTGTATTTTTTTTTATCCTTTCAGTACCTGTTCCCACCATGTCAGATACAGAGGACATAATAGAAGAATACGAGTATGTATTTTATTTTATTTGCTTTAGAATGTATTAAATGTAAAAGTGCATGTCTAGTATATATTGGCCATCACACTATACCATGTTGGTAAGTTATTTCATCAGATATTTATCATGGCAGAAATAACAGGAAAAGCTTGCTTTATTAAGACTAAATAAGCAGAGACATCATTCATTGTGGCCATTACACAAAGCTCCCACTCTCCCAGTAGCAGATAGAGTTTACAGAAAATGTAAGCACATTTAGATGAACTTCCCCATATCCTAGCTCTTACCTAATTTCTATGAAAAATGTTCCTGGTGATCTTGCCTGCAACCAGTTAGAACTGCTCCTGATTGGTTAAAGAAGCGGATCTAAAACTATGACCTGTTGCTTGATGGTAATGTGCCCATGCAATAAGAAGGCTCCACAAGCAGGACCTTCATGTTGCTTGCTGGTTGTGCTGTATGCAGAGTAAAGCCCCGTACACACGGTTCAACGGTTGTATACAACAGGTCGTACTCATGACCGTTGTATGCGAAATCGATCGTTCGTATGCGCGATTTGAACAGTCGAACATACGACGGTCTACAAGGGGAGTTGTATGAGCAGACTAGAAAACTTGGTCGTACCAACAAGCTCTCATACGACCGTTGTATCCTGTGTACAGAGCAGTTGGTACAACAAAGTTGTATTGTGCAAAACAGGCATGCTCCAAAGTCAGGAATGGCCGGATGCTAATTACATGCACCTGAACGTTCTTCTGCGGACGTACGATCCTGTAGTGCAGTCAGTATGCTACATACAACAGCCAACATACGATTTGCGATGATCGTACGTACGATCGTCGTCCCGTGTGTACAGGGCTTTAACATTGGATGCTGAGAGCTGGAACACCCAAAAGAGCACTGTTGGAAAAAGTGATTCCTTGACTGATGATGCCTGCATAGTTTTAGCTGTAGCTTCATTTAGCCAATAGGAAAGCAACTAAAGGAAAGCGACCACAACACTAATGCTGGCAGGTTTTTCCAAATCCCACTGACACCAACAATGGGCTACTACACCTTTCAGAGACACCACTATGGGGCACTATTCCTCCCACTGACACCAAAGATGTGTCACCAACAAATAGGCACTATTCCTTCTACTGACACCAATGGCACACCATTCTTTCCAATGACAATAGGGCAGCATTTCATACACTAACACTGATAATGGGGAACTATTCCACTCACTGATTCCAACAATGGGATTTTCTTCCACTGACACCAGTGAATGAACACCATTCTTCCCAATAAAACCAAATATCACCCCACTTTGACAATGACACCAGCAATGTGCCACTATTTCTCATACCGACCCCAATGATGTGGTACCATTCCTCACATTGACACCAACAATAGCTCACTTTTCCACCGACACCAACAACAGGTCCCTATTTCTCCCACTGATACAATCCAAAGGGCATTGTTCCTTCCACACCAAGAATGGGGCACTATGCCTCCCACTAACACCACGAATGGGGCACTGTTCCACTGACAGCAATCACAGAGCACTAGGGTTGCCACATCATCCCTTTAATCCAGGACACATAATAATTACACAGGTTCTGTGGTTGATTGAGGTGGTAATTAAACTCACTTGGTGCCTTATCTGCATTAGATTAGCCTCATAACCTGTGCAATTCATATGTGTCCTGGATTAAGGGGATGATGTGGCAATCCTACAGAGCACCAATCCTCTGACTGATACCAACAATGGGGCACCATTCCTCCTACTGCTACCACTGATAGGGAATTGTTGCACTCACTGATGCCAACATTGAGACACTTTTCCTCCCACTGACACCAATAATGATACACAATTTCTATTAACGCTAGCTACAGTTTGGCCCCCCAACAGTATGAGGGACAGTAAACTGGACCCCTTGTTTAAGGTAAAAACAGGCCCCTGTTCAAAGAGTATGAGGACATCTAGGCAAGAGTGATCACATGACCAAGAAATCTATTGATACAGTGCTTTGTCTCTGTCTGTCTTTTATTTGACAGACAGCAGAGGGAGACAAACCAATGCACTATACATTATTGTTCCACAGTGCATGGAACATTGTAAGGACTAACAAAAAAACATTGTTTAATGTGATACATTCCCCTCCATTCTATTGTTTCCCTGTGTTATCTTTAGAGAAAGTCTGGGCACTTTATTTTAGATTTGTTTGGTATCTCTGCAGTAAGGAAAAATAGAAATAGAAATATTTCAATTTTTTTCAGTAGTTCCTTGATTTACAAAATTAACACAACTTTTCTTTTGACTGTGTGTTCCCAAAAGAAATGCAAATCTATCATAGAATAAGTGTATTTTTTTTTTCTTGTTACAACAATTATTACCAATTTAATCTGCACACGACAAAAAATTTAAAATAAACGGTGGACACAAAGATATGAAAGAGCCCCAGTCATGGATGGATTAAGCAAGCCATTTGCAATACATTGGAAAATCTAAAGGCGATTGTAGAGACATTAGACAATAACTGAAATGTGTGTAGCCAGCCAGTTTCATTGTCAATCTTCAGCGGCTTTGAGGCTGTAGATAGATAGAGGTGTTTGCTTTATTTAGGTGCCAAGTTTTTCTGGCTGCTGTCTTGGTAATGAAAACAGAAGCTATTCATTTTGAGGCTACTGCATAAAAAATGTACATTTTCTTCTTTCTTCTTCTTCTTGTCAATAGCAACCAAACAGCTTCTATCATTTTTACAAACCAGGTTTAAAAATAAAATTAAGCTGATCGGTTACTCTAAGTAACGGAAGATTTTTTTTCTTTTTCAAATATTTCATGCATCAATTTAGAACCTCCGTCATATTTTTATTGCAGTTTGCAGCCTCATTTGCTAGATTTTGCTTCACTACCTGTCCTGTTTTCATTGCTGTCACCAGAGCAGGAAGAAGGGTGAGTTCTCCAATGTACGGTCCATTAGGGGTGCCACCCCCCTGCAGGGCACCATAATCATAGCTTTCTATGAGTTTTCTCTTTTTTCAAGCACATGATTGGAGCCTGAGGCTCTAATTGGCTTGAAAATGGTTGGGTTCATGGCGCAGAGCACTGTGCCCGAACCCACCCACTTGTGACACTAGCGAATTAATATTCACTATTGTCTTCCAGCTTCTACTCCCAGCCAATCAGGACAGGAGGCAGATCAGGTTGGCCCGGGAGGAGAAGTCGAGGAAGCCGTGGAGGGGTGAGCACGGGGGGGACTGTCACTGTGGAGGGGCTGAGTGCGGGGGGACTGTCACCATGGAGCGGTGAGTGCGAGGGGCCGTCACCATGGAGGGGCTGAGTGTGGGTGGACCTGGGGGGTTTGTTTTCCGCCCCCCACCAAAAAAGTTTAGCACCAGCTGCCACTGGTACTATCAACAGTAATAAAAAGTTGGTGATGCTTCTAACCTTCTTTCATAGACTTTATCCCTCTTAGGGCCATGTCAGATGGGCTATATATTTGCAGATCCAAATTTTTTTAAAGTGATCTCTTGGCTGAATCATATGGAATCACAAACGTATTAATTTTACAGTGACTTGTAGCTCAGCAACTCAGCAATTGAGTGTGTGCAGGGCCAGCTCTACCACTAGGCGGAGTAGGCGGCCGCCTAGGGCACACTGCCACCCAGGGCGCCAAGCCCCTGTCAATATACTACCCCAGCCTGTCCATATACTACCTCAGCCTGTCCATATGCTACCGTAGCCTGTCCATGTACCTGCGGACCATGGCTGGCATGAGGAAGGGAGTCGGTGCCACCATTATTTGTCTTTAGGCCAGGTCCAGAGGCACAGGTGCGGGCCTGTGGACCATGGCTAAAGAAATAGGTAGAGAGGCACTGCAAAAATCTTGCCACCTCCATCGTATACATGGACAGCACAAAGGGGTGGAGTCAGGGACTGAGCCAAAGGGGGGGCGGTAAAATGAGGTTTCGCCTAGGGTGTCAAAAATCCTTGCACCAGCCCTGAGTGTGTGCAGCATTTCATGTCAAGCTCACCACCGACAGTCACCATTTACCTATAGCGCTTAGATACAAATTGCCGAAGGGGGGCAATTTGTAGCAGAGCATGCCTGCACAATGATGGAGCAATAGTTTAACTATTTTAACCAGTAGCAGCAAAAAATTGCTTCTTAGAAACAAACTGTAAGCAACTATAGCGTATAAATAAATAGCTACAAATTACTGTTTATCGTTGGCATTGACATCACCCATTTGCCCTTACCCTTAGGCCCCATGCACACAGGATATCCAGGAAGGAAAAAATGGCATTACAAATGTGCCCAAAACTGCATTTTTCAAGTGCTTGGATGTTCATTCATTCCATTGGCCAAAATATTAATTTAGTCTGGTTATCAAAATGAATAAATGCCCAAGTGTTAAACGCATTTAGCGCTAAAGTGTGTTTTTTTTCAATCTCTAAATGCCCCTGCCTCTAAACACCTGTATGTGTGCCAGGCATTAATAAGACCTGACTGAGGTTCTAAACGTCCTCTTTTATCTAAAACCATTATGTATTGGATGGGGTTCCACTTTAATATAGTTCA
This sequence comes from Glandirana rugosa, assembly GCA_018402905.1. NCBI lineage: Eukaryota > Metazoa > Chordata > Amphibia > Anura > Ranidae > Glandirana > Glandirana rugosa. The sequence continues at coordinate 540,132 of BLSH010351360.1, forward strand.
CCCTGGAACATGGGACTTGCACATATTTGCTTGGTATGGTCTGGAAAATCAAATCTGCAGCAGGCAATATTCTTTGTATTTATTGTATGTATTTAATGTCTGTGGCACAGCTATCATTTATTTTTCAGATATTAAGGAGTTAACCTCTCAGTTTTAAGGTCTTTGTCAGAAACGCTCACACCTACTGTATATCATGCCCATGTCTACTGTCTCACACCTCCCTCTTTCAGCATGTTTCCTACCCCACCCAATATTTTCTCTTTCATTGTGTGAAAGTCTGTGAGATAAAGCGGTGAATCAGAGGCATCATCAGCAATGTGCATAGTTTGGCATGCTGCCCCTGTGCCATCTGTTTATGAGTAGAATTCTCAGAATATAATTTATTTTGTCATTTGTGACTAATCATTTTGGCTGAGATTTTACTATTTGCTGTACATTCAGCTCATTTTCAGCTTGCATTTATAAGTAATTTAGCCATAGGGGGTGGTGTCATGCATTACATCCTGATGATCTGGTTTATTCACAGTGCTAATCCTACCTTGAGGGAATTTAAAACTCTTAGGTTGGGTGAGGCACTTCTTTAGGTGGCCTTCTGGCACCCTATCACTATTGCCTCGTGGAAGATTGGAATACAGGGTATGTGTTTCATGAGCTCTTTCCTAAAAGTGCTACACAGGCCTACATTTTAAAGGATGGAAGTTCTTTTAAACAGAATGTCGGACAACTTCAGGTTTGCTGTAAGGAGGAGTGACATCATAGTGACATCACTTCCACCTTCATAACTAGATTAAAATAGGAATTATTTTAGATGTAGAGAAGAGAATATAATTGGCTAGCAATTTTTTTCTGTGTCGTGGATTCCAGTGGGGAAAGAGGAAGTTGCAACCATTTATCCTTCAATCGATGGATGGGTTTAGCCAAACCTCCCAACTTTTTAAAATGGGAATGAGGGACGCCTATTAGCAAAAGTATGTAGGCATAGGACACACCCCCGTCACACCCCCTCCACCCTACATTCACACATATACATTTTTAGTGCGTTTTTCAGTTTCCAGAAATGCACTCTAGCCCATTTAACATGGTTCTCTATGGTACAAGTTTACAGCTATGTGTTTTGCGGCCGGTGCGTTTTTGGAAAGGGTCATAGACCTTTTTTTCCGCGTTCTGCATGTAATATGTCATGAAACCACAGTAACATTCTGTCTTGAAACCACAGCAAACATTCATGTCTTATCTATTGCCTACCTACCGTGTCCAGGTAAAGGCCGGGTCTCCCTCACCTGTGTGCTTTTGTAGGCCCTCCTCAGCTGGGCTCCACCCCAGGCCCTAATTGGGAACAAGATATAACACCTGGCAGTGCAAGCCTGCATTGCTGATCAACGTCCTATCGTTTGCTCTGAGTCTTATTCCGTGCTCCGATCTTTGGCTTGTCTGACTGTCCTTGCCTGCCTGATACCCCAATCTTCGGCTTGTTCTCTGTTTCTCCTGTCTGCTTGTGGCCCTGACCCTTTGCTATTACCTCTGACTATTCTTGCTGTTCCTGCATTGCTGCTTCCTCTCTTCCACCTGTAGCCAGCCGAGCGTGAGCTAGGGGACCCCGGGGGCCACGACCTGGATTCAGTTGCAGCCAAATCCTGCCTCATCACTAGAGGCTCTGGTGAACACCCACGGGCTCTTAGACTCCGCGCCCTGGGAAACCGATGCACTAGCTGCCTGTGTTTCAGTGTCTGTGCTCCAGGGGGCCCTCTTCCCATATCAGCCGGAACTCTTTAGCAGCAGTCAGCTATAGGTCCACAACCTTAGTGGTGCGCTTCATACCCTCGGTGTGATTCACACTCCATCGCACCGCACCTGTCACCTGACCTTCAGGTGTTGTGATAGTTTGATCAGCCATGGACCCAGCTGATGTGCCGCTACCTGCGGATGATCCACTGCAGGGCATAGTCTGCAGATTGGAGACCCAAGAGTCTATCCAGATGCAGGTGATCCAATTCCTGCAAGATTTGTGTCCCACCTTGACCAGCTGCAGGCCTCCCTAGGACCTCCAGTCCAACAACTTCCACCACAGCCTGGGGCTGTATCCGTTCCAGTCACACTCGCAGCAGCTAACCCGTTGCAATTACCGGCTCCGTTCTGTAAGGCCAGCAGGGGGTTCCTCAGCCAGTGCATTATTCATTTTGAGCTCCAGCCTCGAAATTTTTCATCCAATCGGGCGAAGGAGGCCTACATTATTTCTCTCCTGTCCGGCGAGGCTTTAACCTGGGCTGCCCCTCTGTGGGAGAAGAGTGACCCAGTATTTCTAGTCTGTCTAGTTTCCTGAAACTCTTTCAAAACATCTTAGAGGAATCAGGTCGTGTCTCTTCAGCAACCAGAAGCCTTTTACATCTCCGTCAGGAGTCTTTTTCTGTGGGCCAGTATGCCCTCCATTTTTGTATTCTGTCTACTGAGTTGAACTGGAACAATGAGGCCTTAGTTGCAGCCTTCTTACAGGGCCTCTCCAACAGAGTGAAGGACAAATTAGCGGGTAGAACCATCCCCGCTGATCTAGACGACGTGATCTCCCTGTGTAACCAAATCGACATTCGCTTCCAGGAGAGGACCCTAGAAAAAAGACACCAGCACCTACGGGTCCCTAATCAGCCTGAGCTCCCCTCTCTGCGATCCATGGAGCATCCCCTACCAGCTGAAGAACCCATGCAGTTGGGCAGAACCAGGCTATCCCCCGAGGAGCGTGGCTAGGTGCAGAGCCTTGGGCCTATGTCTGTACTGTGGGGGCAAAGGTTATTTTCATGACACTTGCTGCGTCTGAGAAAAGCTTGGGTCTAATATATGTGGAAGGTGGAGTAATTGACCCAGAAACCTCACCTTCACATCTCCTGTTGTCAGTATTCCTTTATACTGGCGCTTCTTCTCATTCGGTCCTGGCATACCTTGATTCTGGAGCCGCTGGCAACTTTATGAACTGGAGAACGGCTTCTTCCATGAAGCTTACCCTTTTGCCACTCCATTGGCGGTCTCGGCGATCAATGGCACGGTTCTTTCAGGAGGGCCTATCCACTTCCAGATCCTTTCCGGTTAAGATGTCAGTAGGAGTGCTCCACCAGGAGGAGATATCCTTTCTTGTCCTACCTAAGGCCTCAACCCCCATCATATTGGGATTTCCCTGGTTACAGTACAATTCTCCACATGTTGACTAGACTTCTGGGCAGATATTGGCTTGGGGTTCCTCCTGTTTTTCGTCCTGTCTACTCAAGGTGTTCCCGAAGGAAAGACTTCCTGTTGCCACCACGTCGGTTTCTTCTACCCTTCGCACTGCATATAGTCATTTCTGGGATGTCTTCTGTAAGAAATCAGCTGAAGTGCTTCCTCCTCACAGGTCCTTTGACTGTGCTATTGACCTTGTTCCTGAAGTGACTCTGCCCAGGGGTCATACCTATCCTCTGTCCATCCCTGAGACCCAGGCCATGTCAGGAGTACGTCACTAAAAACCTAGAGAAAGAGTTCATTTGGAAGTCCTCGTCTCCGGTGGGAGCAGGATTCTTCTTCGTTGCCATAAAAGATGGCACTTTAAGACCTTGCAGTGATTATCGAGGTTTTTCTGGGTTGTACTCCAGCGCCTTAGGGAAAATAACCTGTATGCCAAGCTGGAGAAATGTTCTTTTGAATGTTCTGAGGTCCTGTTTCTGGGATGCTTCGTCTCCAATTTGGGTCTTCGTATGGATCCCGAAAAGGTCTCGGCCATTATCAAGTGGCCTCTTCCTGCTAGCCTCAAGGCCACACAGCGATTTCTTGGGTTCTCCAATTATTATACGCAAATTATTAAGAACTACTCTTATATTGCTGCGCCTATTATTGCCTTGAATAAGAAAGGTGCTAATTCCAAGGAATGGCCTTCTGAGGCTGTCGCTGCGTTCCATGAGCTGAAACAAGCCTTTTTTCTGGTCCTCTCTTGAGGAGACCTAAGCCTGGGGACCCATTTTTTATTGAAGTGGACACTTCCTCTACTGGAGTAGGAGCGGTGCTTCTTCAATTATCTGAGAATAAATATCAACCATGTGCGTTTTTCTCCAAAAAATTTTCTCAGGCAGAGAAAAATTACGCTATTGACAATCGGGAGCTTCTTGCTATTAAATTGGCACTAGAAAAATGGTGCCATCTCTTGAAGGGTTCCCCTTACTCCATAACGATCTTCACTGATCATAAAATTTTACGATACTTACAGAGTGCTAAACGACTGAATCCCAGACAGGCTAGGTGGAGTCTATTCTTTTCCCGTTTCAATTTAACGATCACATACAAACCTGGTTCCTGCAACAGTCAGGCTGATGCACTCTCAGGTCATTTGACACGCTGGATGAGGAGTCCACCTCTGAACCTGAGCCGATCATTTCGACCAGGTGTATTCTTGCCCATTCCACCACTCTGCAGTCTAAAATTCCTCCTCGCAAGACCTTTGTCCCCATTGAACTAAGACCTAAGATCCTTTGTTGGGGACATGATTCCAAGTTGTCGGGTCATGCTGGGTTCCTCTGATCCCTTCAGCTTATCAGTCATCAGTACTGGTGGCCTAATCTCCATTTGGATGTCAAAGGCTGCGTGAAGGCTTGCCATGTTTGTGCCCAGTCCTCCACACAGGCTCCTGCCGGTCTGCTTATGCCCTTGCCCATGCCGAAGGAGCCATGGACTCACATTGCTATGGATTTTACCACTGATCTTCCGCTGTGAAAATAACACAGTTATTTGGGTGGTAATCGATCGATTCTCCAAGATGGCTCATTTTGTTCCCCTTCCTGGTCTCGCTTCTGCTCCCGCTTTGGCCCCCATCTTTGTTCAAGAAATCCTCTGCCTCCATGGGGTTCCTTCCCATATTGTTTCAGACAAGGGGGTTCAATTTACATCCCGCTTCTGGAGAGCTTTTTGCAAGTCCCTCAATATTGTCTTGGATTTTTCTTCTCCTTACCACATTCAATCCAATGGACAGAGAGGGTTAATCAGGAGTTAGAGGTTTTCCTCCACACCTTAGTCTCTGCTCATCATGATGACTGGTCCACTCTACTTCCGTAGGCAGAATTCTCTCACAATAATCATGTTAACACCAGTTCTCAGAAGACCCCCTTTTTCACAGTTTATGGAAGACACCTTCAGCTTCCTCTTCCTATGACCTGTTCTCCGGATATTTCAGCTTTGGCTACTGTTCAGCAATCATTCAATATCATTTGGGATGAGGTTCATGATTCTCTCCGGGCAGCGGCTGATAAGTTTAAGGGTTTTGCCGACCGTCACAGGCGAAAACCGCCTTCTCTACAGATTGGAGACAAGGTCTGGCTTTCCACCAGGAACATCAAACTCCGGGTTCCTTCTTTGAAATTTGCACCAAGATTAATTGGGCCATATTCTATAATCTATGTGGTTAACCCGGTATGTTTTAAACTTCAGATCCCCAAAAGCCTCAGGGTATCTATCTCCTTCCATTTCTCCCTTCTGAAGCCCTTAGTCCTCAATAAGTTCTCTCGTCCTTTCCCTACCGCAGTTCCGGTTTCTGAAAGTAATCAGGAGTACAAGGTTAGTCAAATTCAGGATTCTCGCCTCTGTAACGGCATCCTTCAGTACCTCGTGCATTGGAGAGGGTTTGGTGCTGAGGAGAGGTCGTGGATTCCTGCATCTGAGGTATTTGCGCCTCATCTTGTGAAAAGGTTTCATTTGAGGCTTCCCTCCAAGCCTGGAGCCAAGCGGGGAAGGAGGAGGTCTTGTAAGAGGGGGGATACTGTCATGTAACTACAGTAACATTCTGTCTTGAAACCACAGCAAACATTAATGCTTTATCTATTGCCTACCTTGCTGCATGTGTCCAGTTAAAGGCCAGGCCTCCCTCACCTGTGTGCTTTTGTAAACCCTCCTCAGCTGGGCTCCACCCCAGGCCCTAATTGGGAACGGGATATAACACCTGGTGGTGCAAGCCTGCAATGCTGCTCAGCGTTTGTCCATGTTTGGCTTTGTGTGTGGTTGTTCCTATCATTTGCTCTGAGTCTTATTCTGTGTACCGATCTTTGGCTTGTCTGACTATCCATGCCTGCTTGATACCCCAATCTTTGGCTTGTTTTCTGTTTCTCCTGTCTGCTTGTGGCCCTGACCCTTTGCTAGTACCTCTGACTATTCTTGCTGTTCCTGCGCTGCTGCTTCCTCTCTTCCACCTGTAGCCAGCCGAGCATGAGCTAGGGGACCCCGGGGGCCGCGACCTGGATCCAGTTGCAGCCAAATCCATCCTCACCACTAGAGGCTCTGGTGAACAACCACTGGCTCTTAGACTCCACGCCCTGGGGAAAGCTATGCACTAGCTCCCTGTGTTTCAGTGCTCTAGGGGGCCTTCTTTCCCGTATCAGCCGGAACTCTTTGGCAGCAGTCAGCTATAGGTCCACAACCTTAGTGGTGCTCTTCATACCCTCAGTGCGATTCGCACTCCAGCGGTGCGCATCAGTCACCTGACACCAGGTGTTGTGAGGTAATAGACTTCAATGGAATCGCACCAAAAATGCAAGTGTTGTGTTTGTGATGCCATTTTTGATGTGCTTTGCGGCTTCTGTTTTAACACTGTATATAGCTGGTTGCTAAGCAGGGGGCCCCGCTGACAGCTGAATGTTAAAAAAAAAATTGCCAGCAAAAAAAATCGTGGGGTCCCCCCAAGTCCATACCAGGCCCTTCAGGTCTAGTATGGATTCGGAAGGGACTCCCCACGCCAATTTTTTTTAAAAAATGGCGTAGGGTCCCCCCCAAATCCATATCAAACCCTTATTTGAGCATGCAGCCCGGCAGGTCAGGAAAGGGAGGGGACGCCCAGAGCCACCCCCAAAGCATCCATCCCCCACATGTTGAGGGCATGTGGCCTGGTATGGTTCAGGAGGTGGAGGATTGCTTTCCTGACCTGCCGGGCTGCATGCTCGGATAAGGGTTAGGTATGGATTTGAGGGGCCCCACGCCATTTTTTTTTAAAACTAGGAACAATTTATGTGAAACCAAACATGGTTCCAAGGACTTTTGGGGTGCCAATGTGAACAAACAAAACCAAAAATTAAAAAACACATTATTTTATTTGTTTACAAATGTTACAAATCAACAATAAAAGTTGGTACAATCTCTTCATGTAGAAAAAAGTTTGTGTATCATACATATAGTCAGTTTGACCAAGCTCTACATGTTTCACCCACTCATGGGGCTTCCTCAGGAGACTTATTTGGAGCTGACTATACATAAAGAGAGATGTGATAAGCATACAATACAAACAATGTTAAGCAATCAATGAGATATTAGTATAATAATAATAGAAAATATATATTAACATGGTTGTTAACAAAAGTTTCAATCACTCAATAGCTGCAATAATACCACAAGAACCTACCCGAATTTTCAAGAAGAGTATATCACACAACAAGTTGATGGCCCAAAAGGGGCCTAGAACCCGACATCAACCGCATTTAGAAGCCATAGAGGTATGGGATAGAAAAGTACCTGTAAAAGGATACATGTTTAGGGTCCTAATATATACATTATATGTTATTCCTGTATCATGTATCTCACAGAGAATGATAGGAGGTTACCTTAAGAGTTTTCAAAAATTGGTTGTAAAAGGGCAAAACTGGCCAATAAGATCTATTTTCCACATCTGGAAGAAAGGGAACAGCATAAATCCAAAAGGATTTTTTTTCTCTTAAAACTATAGCCAAGCCAGAATCAGCAAAAGCAGGTGTACAATATTCAGCTTGAAACCCAGTCAAAGGGACCAATCATTCTGTGAAAAAATGAGGGGGGGGGGGATAAAATCAGAAATTGGAATCAATAAAGAATCCAAAAATATTCAGCATGATGGATACTGCTTGTTCATGTGGGCAAGCAGATGGAGCAGAGAAGGGGGGGGGGGAGGGGGGAGGGAAGCTGCCAGCTATATAGCTGAAAAGTCCCCAGTCTCTCACCCCCACCATGCCTACCCACAGGCTCAAGCAAAAAAGAAAAAGGTTAGGTATACTGTTACCAGAAAGAGAGAATATCCTGCTATATGATCCTGGAGGGGGAGCAGAGAGCTAGCCCTGTCTCTCTCCCACCGACCTCCTTCAGAGAATGACGGCTTGTACAGCCGTTTTGTCTCCAACCTCCATCTCGCTGGCGTCTTACGTCACCGGCGAGGCACTGACCAGAGCAGTCACACCGCGCGTGCTTGAGGGCACCGAGTCATCTGCGGCCATGTTGGAAAGTCCCCCTGGGAGTAAGGGGACCAACCAGCAAAGCACTACCTGTGGACAAAAGGTGAATTAACACCCAGCCCAGGGAGATAGGGAGAGAGAAGAGGAGAATGAAAGGAGGAAAACCTCCGACCCCTCCCCCCTCTTCACTCGTGGTGCAGTGGATGGAACCCCGCATCCTTGGAGAGGGGGGGACCTAAGAACGGGGCTCAAATTAGGGTCAGGATTGGCCCACCTGTACCCTCAACCTGTGCTCCGGGTGTCCGTATGGCTATCTGTTAGCCGGTGTCGGGTTCAACATTGTACATGCGATATTTAAATACAGGAGACATAATCTATGGCAAAATTTAGCCAAAAAGATATCTATCCGAAAAAAAAAAAGCAGCTAAAGTGTGACTGAAGAACATATTGGGATTATATTTTGAAAAAAAGCATTACATTTTAGAACGAACGTACCATTTGTATTTCCTGAAAAACACGACACAACCGACATAATAAAACAGTTGATTACCAATTAGCCAGTAAATTGCAAAACTATAAAAATTGGGACTATAGGAAAGGTTTGTATGATAGAAAATCATTCAGACCTGGGTAACATAATGCTGCAAGATTTTGAATGCACCGGGTTTCGTGTTGGAGCAATATTTTGTCATGATCCCCTCCTCTTTCGTTTGGGGGGATATGTTCTAAAGTGAAAAAATGCATAATTTTGCAATTGAACTGGTGGTATAAGCCCATGTCTACTTATGGGGGTTTCCATTTTCTTTTTTTCAACCAATGACACATGGTCTCTTATTCGGTTGAAAAAAGGTCTTTTGGTTTTGCCAATGTAAAAAGCTCCGCAATCACAGAACATAATATAGATAACGCCTATCGATTGGCAATTTATTCTAGATGATGGTCTGTATGTGCGACCATTGGGTAGGACAATGGACGTAGATGCAAAAATGTACCTACAATAATTGCAAGTTCCACAAGGGAAGGTACCTGGGAATTGATTTATTTTTTAAATTAGCGTGGGGGGTCGCCTCCGAATACATACTAGACCCGAAGGGTCTGGTATGGACTTGGGGGGATCCCACGATTTTTTTTTGCTGGCAATTTTTTTTTTTTTAACATTCAGCTGTCAGCGATGCCCCCTGCTTACCAACCAGCTATATATAGTGTTAAAATAAAAGCCGCAAAACACATCAAAAATGGCATCACAAACACAACACTTGTCTGGTATGGACCTGGAAGGGGGCCCCACTGTGCTGTTTTTGTGATTTTTTTTTTTTTGGTCGGCAATTTTTTTTTTAACATTCAGCTGTCAGCGGGGAAACCCTGATAACTCATTGGTTGTGTTAAAAAATAATAAATAAACGTTAAAAGCATAATGCATGAAAACTGCATGCAAAAATGCATAAAAAAACATGATTTAAAAAAGCAAAATGCACTGAAAAACGCATCTAGTGCAGCCGCATAGATGTGAACCTAGGCTAAAGGAGAATTGTACAAAAAAATGTTTAGTTAAACCCACAAGTGCTTTTTTACCACTACTATTCCTTCATATTGGCTTTTGTCATTGACAAATGCAGCCATTTAGAAATTTGATCAAAAGTTTAGCACTGGGAAACACTTTTTGATAGATAAATAGTGCATTTTATATACAACTATATAGATCAGACCAAAATGAGGGACAAATGAGGAGGAAAGAGGGACAGAGGGACCATGATCCAAATCAGGGACAGTCCCTGGAAATCAGGGACGATTGAGAGGTATGGTTTAACTCTACTTCAAGACTGAATATATTCAAATTCTTGCATGGGTCTAATTATGACATTGGCTTTTTAACCTGCAATTTTATGGTCTAGATATCCATCTTGCTGATTCTCAGCTGAAAACAATATCTTTTTTATTCTATTTTTATTTAGTGGCTGGGATAAACCCGACAATAATAACAGAATTTACATGTGTTGCCTTTTTTTTTCTCTTAATTTTTCTCCTCTGAGCTTCATTCTCAAACACTTCTCTGGCCACATTGCCAGATTCCAATTATGGAATGCCCTCTGTGCATACCAAAGCTTAAGAGTCCTACATGAGTCTCCTCTATGTGCTCTCGTTGGGATCTAGGGTGACCACATTTCCAAACTTCGATTCAGGGACACCAACCCCCCCACCCTTCCCAAAAAAAGATGATTTCAAAACCCTCGTAGACAATGGAATCTGTTACCCCTTTCCCTCCTGCGCCGCTTTTTCAATCATAGAGCGCTAGGAGGAAGTGATGTAATTTTAGAGTAGTGGTTCCCAACCTTTTTTGGCATGTGGAAGAAAATGTTTCTAAGGACTAGTGTGGGGGGGTGGTTGTTGAAATGTAGTCTCGGGGTTAACGGGGAATTCGGTGGTGGGGAATTTGTCGGGCGAGTGGCTGGTGTTAGCACTTAAATCATCCCGACACCGTGATTAATATGGTGTCAGGATGATCAAATTACATTATTTCTATTACGACATTGTAATATATAATAAAATAGTTCAACTCACCATAATGCAGAATCAGTGGGAACCCTGAGCTTGTCACATGCCACCAGATGCAGCGTGCCACTGTTGCCTGCCACCAGATACAACTTTTAACTCGACACTGTCGTCTGCCACCAGATACAGCTTGTCACTTGCCACCGTCGACTGCCACCAGATGCAGCTTGTCATTTGTCACTGTCGCCTGTCACCAGATGCAGTATGTCACTTGCCACCCGCAGCCTGCCACCAGATGCAGTGTACCACTTGCCACCCATAGTCTGCCACCAGATGCAATGTGCTACTTGCCACCCATAGCTGCCACCAGGTGCAGTGTGCTATTTGCCACCCATAGCCTGATGGTAGATCCAGTGTCACTTTCCAGTCACAGCATGCCACCAGACGCAGTATGCCACTTACCACCCGTAGCTTGCCACCAGATGCAGTTTCACTTACCACCTGCAGCCTGCCACCAGATGCAGTGTTCCAATTACCACCAGATGCAGTGTCACTTGCCACCCATAGTCTGCCACCAGATGCAAAGTCACTTGCTAGCCACCCGCAGCCTGCCACCAGATGTAGTGTCACTTGCCAGCCACCAGCAGCCTGTCATCAGATATAGTGTCACTTGCCAGCCACCTGCAGCTTGTCACAAGATGCGGTGTCACTTTCCAGCCACCTGCAGCCTGCCATGAGATGTAGTGCCACTTGGCCAGCCACCCACAGTCTGCCACCAGATGTACAGTATCTCACAAAAGTGAGTACACCCCTCACATTTTTGTAAATCTTTTATTATATCTTTTCATGTGACAACACTGAAGAAATTACACTTTGTTACAACGTAAAGTAGTGAGTGTACAGCGTGTATAACAGTGTAAATTTGCTACCCCCTCAAAATAACTCAACACACAGCCATTAATGTCTAAACCGCTGGCAACAAAAGTGAGTACACTCTTAAGTGATAATGTCCAAATTGGGCCCAAAGTGTTAATATTTTGTGTGGCTACCATTATTTTCCAGCACTGTCTTAACCCTCTTGGGTATGGATTTCACCAGAGCTTCACAGGTTGCCACTGGAGTCCTCTTCCACTCCTCCATGACGACATCATGCCCCACAGATGCTCAATAGGGTTTAGGTCTGGAGACATGCTTGGCCAGTCCATCACCTTTACCCTCAGCTTCTTTAGCAAGGCAGTGGTCATCCTGGAGGTGTGTTTGGGGTTGTTATCATGTTGGAATACTGCCCTGCGGCCCAGTCTCCAAAGGGAGGGGATCATGCTCTGCTTCACTATGTCACAGTACATGTTGGCATTCATGGTTCCCTCAATGAACTGTAGCTTCCCAGTGCTGGCAGCACTCATGCAGCCCCAGACCATTACACTCCCACCACCATGCTTGACTGTCTTTGTACTCCTCATCTGGTTGCTTCCACACACACTTGACACCATCTGAACCAAATAAGTTTATCTTGGTCTCATCAGACCACAGGACACGGTTCCAGTAATCCATGTCCTTTGCCTGCTTGGCTTCAGTTTGCGGGCTGAAAATGGGAAACAAAGGGGGCTTTAAATGAGATGTAGAAAATCCTGCATTTCCATCCTGGGTTCTTAGAAAGAGAAAAGAATTGGGACTTTGGTTGAGGTCGTCAGCAATTTGTGGTTCTGCTAAAAATGTTTTTTTTCCTACCAAAAGAAGGGCATGGTGAATACCATTGTGGAATTTCCTCGATTTATACAAAACAACAGCATTGGAATATGGATTGAAAGGCACATGTACATATCAGATCATAAGTCACTCTGCCTGCTGGTAGAGGTGGAGGCTTTCCCATAGCATGAGTTGAATAACAATTGATCAGGTTATTGGAATCAAAATGGCCATGAGTGTATATAAAGTCCATAGAGTTGCTAGCGTAGACATGCGGCATCCTTGTTTACCGGACGCGTTTTGTGGGACCCTGCCCACTCACCAGGGGTAGATGCGATCATGTGCTATATAAAATATATATACATGTATGAATAATTAAAAGGCCAATGGTCTAAAGATCTGTCTATGTATTATAAGTTCAAACAAGTCCGTATATTTGAGGGCAAGGTGATCAAAACCTACCCTTACGCACGCTGTGCAGTGTGTCACAGAGGGGGCCATACCCTGTGGACGTCTATGTCAGGAGCTGAGGATGGGGTGGCAGGAGCCAGGAAGGACAACAGCACGGGTCGCCCGAGAAGCAGACATCTAGGGATGAATAGTGTCAGTGTTAATGTATGAGTGGAAAGTAGAGTGGAGGAGTGTGCTGGTGAGGTAGATATGAGCAGAAGGAAAAGACTGAAGTGAGAAGAGGAGGCCCCTAACCGTTTGTGGGCTTTCTTGTGCATCATCTTTAGAAGAGGCTTCCTTCTGAGATGACAGACATGCAGACCAATTTGATGTAGTGTGCGGCGTATGGTTCGAGCACTGACAGGCTGACCCCCAACCCCTTCAACCTCTGCAGAAATGCTGGCAGCACTCATACATCTATTTCCCAAAGACAAGCTCTGCATATGATGCTGAGCACGTGCACTCAACCTCTTTGGTTAACCATGGCGAGGCCTGTTCTGAGTGGACCTGTCCTGTTAAAACGCTGTATGGTCTTGGCCAACGTGCTGCAGCTCAGTTTCAGAGTCTTGGCAATCTTCTTTTAGCCTAGGCCATCTTTATGTAGAGCAACAATTATTTTTTTCAGATCCTCAGAGAGTTCTTTGCTATGAGGTGCCATGTTGAACTTCCAGTGACCAGTATAAGAGAGTGAGGGTGATAACACCAAATTTTACACATCTGCTCCCCATTCACACCTGAGACTTTGTAACACTAATAAGTCACACCGGAGAGGGAAAATGGCTAATTGGGCCAAATTTGGACATTTTCACTTAGGGGTGTACTCACTTTTGTTGCCAGCGGTTTAGATATTAATGGCTGTGTGTTGAGTTATTTTGAGGGGTCAGCAAATTTACACTGTTATACAAGCTGTACACTCAGTACTTTACATTTTAGCAAAGTATCATTTCTTGAGTGTTGTCACATGAAAAGATGTAATAAAATATTTACAAAAATGTGAGGGGTGTACTCACTTTTGTGAGATACTGTAGTGCCACTTGCCAAACTTAGCTTGCCACCAGATGCAGTGTCAATTGCCAGCCACCCATGGCCTATCACCAGTCTGATACACCGGAACCCCGGTAAGGTGAACGCCCCCCCCCCCCCCGTCGCTGTCTGCCAATGTGGCTCCTCTCAGTGGCAGTGCAGCCTAGGGGTTTGGGAGACCCCTGCTTTAGAGCATGCTTGAGCCTGCCCAGAGAAGATTGTGGAAGTGGGTGGACGTCCATGATGGAAAGCACTAGGTGTGGAGGAGGAGGAAGTTAATGCCTCCTCTGCTTTAAATGCTGGGCAGGGAATCACGCCCGTGGCATCACTGGTTTCTAGACACCAGACGACTCTTGTAACCAGTGGCCACTGGCCAGTAGAGTCGTGGAGGTGGAGGCGGAGCCAGCACTGTTATGGCAGGGTTTGCACGCTCTGTCAGTTTCATTCTGGGACATTGTATTCTCCTGGAATGAAGGTGCCCGAGACCTGGAACAGACCTGCTAAATGCGGGAATGTCCTGGGCAAACCATGAGGTCATCCTATTGGGAACAGCAATGTTATATGCAGACAGCAGTGCTGTGATTTTGCCCATTATTGTACAAATGTGAGGCACAGATAGCAGAAGGGTGCAATCCAGAGCTCAACATTATAGGAACTGGTTGTGATTTAAATCCTATAGGTCCCTTAGTTTATGAACTGTCAAGGTATTCTACAATGCAATGAGTGGCAGTTTACAGTTTTTTTTATGAAAACAAAAATATATTAAAAAGACCTTGCCTCCAGACCATTATTTTTTTTTTTAAAAAATGTCCCATACAAAAATATGTGTAGGCTTTTTTTTTTTTTTTTTTTTGGAGTGGGGGGGGGGTTGAGAAATGGACATCCCAAAACAGGATATTATGCTAAACCTGTAGATAAATAAGAGAACCAGAACCTTAATTTTGCTAGGAGCCCGATAGGAGTCCTGGTGGAATTGTGCACATATACCCAGGTATACAGCATACCGTTTTTAATACCGCCAGATAAATGTTGCAGCAAAGTCCAGTTGCAGGGCCTCTGAGGATGATGCAACATCTTTCTTTGTGTCGGAGTCCTAAAGACAAGATCAGTGCCATTCCAGCAATTGTTGTCTGACCAGGCTGGAATGGAACTTCTCACCAGCAGGAGCTGTTGTGTGACACTGGAACTTGGAATCAGCCTGTTTACTCTGCACTTTAGTCCCTCCTTGGTAGTTTATAATAGTCTCTTAACCGCTTGCCGACCGCCAACCGCAGGTTGATGGCGACAAGGTGGTTTGTTATCGCAAATCGCCGCCATATGACGGTGGCTGCGATAACGCGCACTGTGAGCGCGCGCCCGCGCGCTCACTGTGTTCTGGGAGGGCCAGGGAGCGGGTGCGGCGGCTTCGATTGCCGCCGGCTAACCGCGATGGCCCCCCCGGAGTGAAAGAACGGAGGTCCGTGTATGTAAACACAGACCTCCGTTCTGTGAAGGGGGAAGGGCTGTGATCACAGCCTTCCTGTATATGGAGGCTGTGACCACTTCCCTTCCCCTGCTAGGGCAGTCCCCCCACAGTTAGAACACGCCCAGGGAACACAGTTAACCCTTAGAGCGCCCCTGCAGGTTAACCCCTTCACTGCCAATGGCATTTACACAGTAATCAGTGCATTTTTATAGCACTGATCACTGTATAAATGCCAATGGTCCCAAAAAAGTGTCAAAATGGTGCGACATGTCCGCTGAAATATCGCAGTACCGCTAAAAATCGCAGATCGCCGCCATTACTAGTAAAAAAAAACCCCCAAAAATGAATTCTCATCATCCGTAAACGCGGCCACTTTTGCGCAAACCAATCAATAAACGCCGTTTGCGATTTTTTTTATCGCAAATATGAGGAAGAATATAAATCGGCCAAAAATGGTGAAAAAAAATGTTTTTTTATATTTTTTTTTTGGATTTGTATTTTAGCAAAAAGTAAGAAATTTTGGTTGTTTTGCAAAATTGTCACTCTTCTTTTGTTTATAGCGGCGATCAGAAATGACGCAGCGGTGATCAAATACCACCAAAAGAAAGCTCTGTTTGTGGGAAAAAAAGGACGCAAATTTCGTTTGGGTACAACGTCGCACGACCGCGCAATTTTCAGTTAAAGCGACGCAGCGCCGAATCGCAAAAAGGGCTCCGGTCCTAAAGCTGGAAATCCTTCCGGGGCTGAAGTGGTTAAGGTCCATGATTTAGTAGCATGGAGAGGACATGTGACTGAGACTTCCCCTCTCTTTCTCTCTCTCTCCACTTCCTCCTTCTGTGATTTCCAAGCCAAGAACAAGGGTCAGGAAGAGCATAAATAATATATTTAGAGGCGCTTACAAATTCAGACAGTAGAGGGCAGAAGATCCCATATTATTTACTTGTAAAAGCCACCTTTGTTTAGAACTCCAAAATCCCAGATTTTTGCTGGGCACCACCATCTTGGATGAGACAGGCTTAGAGCTGCCACTCAAGCTACACTTATTAGTATTCCCCTTCACTCCTCCCCCAGCCTCAAGTGGAGAGGTCAAGAGAGGAGATGACTACCACATGCAAGGAAGGAAGGGAGCTTGATCTTTTGAACTTTTCTAAGATTCTAACTTCCTGTTAGAGGGTGGCTTCATGTATTCTCTATAGCCCCACTCTACATATGAGTGTGTAGCCACGAGCTCCCTTGGGATTAGCTAGTAGCTGTGGTTCACCTTATAGCTGCCCTCAATCCCACCATATCTCACACACCTGTAGACACTGACCAGACCGGCACTTGTTTTTCTTTTTTCGTTGTTTTATTTAGGGGCAATAACTTGGATGGGGAAAAGGGGTGACTGTGGGATGAACCAAGAATTATGGTACATGAACTCCATATACAGTCCTGTATATGGACACTGACACTGCAGACTCCTTCTGCAGACTGTCACTACTCGCAACTCTCCAGCACATCACTTGCTGACCGTTTCTCCTACAGTTCTCTCTCCAACACTGAACTTACGGACTATCACTCCTTCACTTCTCTCTAGGACTTCGCTTATTTTCCAGCTTAAAAGGAAATTTATCAAGCTTCTCTACTCTGTTCTTTTCATCGCAGCTAGCACGTGGTGAGGCCTACGCTGGATCAGCAGGACCTCCGGTCCACCCATTACAGGCCAGGGATCATGAGCCCCTGAATATGTAGCAAAGTACTTGAGTGCTAGCTGGACCTTTGATGTACTACAACTCCCAGCCCATTCCTCTTCCAGGTCCCACCGACCTGCTTTTCCTCAGTGACACTCCTTCCCCTGACTGGCTCCCAAGGCTTCCACAGCCTGTCCACTAGTCCTCTCCCAGCCTG
This sequence comes from Glandirana rugosa, assembly GCA_018402905.1. Taxonomy (NCBI): domain Eukaryota; kingdom Metazoa; phylum Chordata; class Amphibia; order Anura; family Ranidae; genus Glandirana; species Glandirana rugosa. The sequence continues at coordinate 557,325 of BLSH010351360.1, forward strand.
CTCCAGCACTGTCTCTTCCAGTTCTGGGGTATTTCACTCACAGACACTGGTGGATCACTCTCTCTCTGTAGCACCTCCGCTGTTCTCCTATTTTCTTATGCGACTCCAGGAATCACCTCCATTCCAGGCCTCAAGGTCACCCCCCCAGATGGGGGCAACCTCAAGGGTAGAGGCCTCCACAGCGTCTCCTGCTACATCTCAGAATTCCACCTGACAACTGACCCAGCCCATAGTATATGAGAAGGCCTGCCCCCTGCCAATCCAGATTGGGGATTGGTCAGGGCTTCCCATGACACTCCAAATGATGACACCTCTTGTCCCACCTTCATTCTGGAAAGTTCCAATGCCTCCCAGACTAAGGTGGGAGGGTTTAATGACCTCATCGGTTGGGCTGCCCCAGTCCTACCTGAGCTACTCCCCATGGCCAGATCAAAACATTCAGGCCTGCGCATATAGTCAGGCCTGACTAAATTTTGCCTCTCCTAGCAAAACCCTGCTACAAAAATTCACCTACACTATGGGGGAGCTACAAGGGTACACACCCTCTCTTGCTCACTCCCGAGATCAACTAGGGACCATGAACAATCAGATTTGGAGAAGTGTTCATAGAGTAATTCACATGACCAAATTAACATTCACTGCTTGTTCCAAACAAATGAAAGTTGAGAGGAAAAGGTAAGGACCAGGAGCTCACAAGGAGGCAGGAAAAAACTGTGAAAAACAATTTCATAAATAGATTACAGGGCCATTAAATACTGGACATGAATGGATTGTTTTTTTAAAGAATAAAGATATTACTTAGTGACCTTGCTTTGTGCACTGGTCCAACTCATTTGGTGGAGGGGGGATTATGGTGTGGGGTTGTTTTCTCAGGGGTTGGGCTTGGCCCCTTAGTTCCAATGAAGGGAACACTTAAGATGTCAGCATACCAAGACATTTTGGACAATTTCATGTTCCCAACTTTGTGGGAACAGTTTGAGGATGACCCCTCCTGTTCCAACATGACTGCGCACCAGTGCACAAAGCAAGGTCCATAAAGACATGGATGAGCGAGTCTGGGGTAAAGGAACTTGAATGGCCTGCACAGAGTCCTGACCTCAACTTAATAGAACACCTTTGGGAGGAATTAGAGCAGAGACAGCGAGCCAGGCCTTCTTGTCCAACATCAGTGCCTGGCCTCACAAATGCGCTTCTAGAAGAATGGTCAAACATTCCCATAGCCACTCCTAGACCTTGTGGACAGCCTTCCCAGATGAGTTGAAGCTGTTATAGTGGCAAAGGGTGGGCCAACTCAACATTGAACTGGGATACCATTAAAGTTCAGGTGCGTGTAAAGGCAGATGTCCCAATACTTTTTGACAATATAGTGTATCTTCAAAGTCACTGACTTGAAACAAGTATTCAGATGAAGAAAGTCAGAGAAAAGTCAGAAATCCTTGTCTGTATGATTGTATAACTGCTCCGGGTCAATTCTCCAAAGTACCGAAGTGAGAGAATTAGCAGGACAGCAAGGAAACAAGCATTTTGAGGAGAGGTAATACCATAGGGTCACAAATGCCAAAAATTCACCTATTGCTATTAAATCTATAAGTGTTGAGCAAGTTTTTATTAACACTGTTTTACAACTATATACAGTATACAGTTGCTGCATGTATAGATAGTAAATGTGAACTATGTTTTAATATGTTGTCATTATTTGTTACAGAGAAGAGGAGGAGGAAGAAGAAGGTAATTGCATTTTTTTATTTGGTGAATGTATCCAATTTTACCTTAAGCAGCATGTCACATTACATGTGATTAAAATTGCGCTCATTCTTAAAAGCATTTACACAATGTAAAAACATATTAGAGTGTGAAGAGGTTACAACAAGCTCAGTGGTTTCTAGGGTCTCTGCCCCCCCCCCCCCACACCCTCAGGGGCCTGAGACCACAAAAAGTGCTGTCAGGATGGCAAGACAGAGGATATTGGGTAATATTTCCTGTTCAGTTTCCTGATTTCTTCTGTTGAGTTTAACCACTTCAATACCAGGCACTTTCCCCCTTCCTGCCTAGACCAATTTTCAGCTTTCAGCGCTGTTGCATTTTGAATGACAATTGCGTGGTCATGCAATGCTGTACTCAAACACATTTTTTATCATTTTTTTCCCACAAATAGAGCTTTCTTTTGGTGGTATTTAATCACCTCTGGGTTTTTTTTTTGTGCTACAAATAAAAAAAGACAGAAAAATTTGAAAAAAAAGAGAGAAAAAGGAAGCTTTTCTGAGCGTGCCACCGTCCTAGAAATACCAAAAACGACAGAAATGGACTTTGAGGGCATGTCACGAGATAACACAACACATATGTAGTAAAATCACATATATTTATTAGAACATATATAAAAGGACACACATTTAAACAATATATCTAAAATAATGGACAAAATGGCGTCCAAAACAGAGGCCTGTACATAATCTCTAGATCACATTCTTGATATTGGGCGATACAAAGTACCGAAAACCATGGTGTAAATGCAGAGCAGGTCTACACGTTTTGCTTTTTAAGCTTCCTCAGGACCCCTCACAACATGGATTTGGGTTTGAGATTACCTAACAGGAAAGAAAACATCTAGATAAGTATAACATAATAATATTGTCAAATGCATATCAAAAAATACATAAATATAGCAATATAGTACAAATTTGCATGCCGTGAACACCTTGAGATGCTTACGGTAAACTGTGTACAGCCATGGGAAGTACTCAGGGGGTGGACACAGGGGGCGATATTATCAGACGAACACAGTATAACGCAAATCACGATGGATCAATATTTCAAAACCTAGGTATATAAATAGTCATTCCTATTAGAACATATTCACCATCGTCAGCTGAGCTGAAAACCTTTCTAATGTTGTAAAAGGTGTACTGCTCTAAATAATCAAAGGTAATATATACCTAAAGAGAAAGATGCCTCATATATTTCCAAAAGGAAAGAAGTCACTGAATAGTAGAGTGGTTCATCGTGATGGCTCCAAATGGATACAATAACTACCTCCAGGGAGAGAGAAAGATATTCATCTGTATATATCATATGTTAGAGGAAAAAATAGCCTATAGATGAGAAGGATGTACTCGAGGGGAAACTTACCCTCTATTAGACTAAGGCGCAGTCTGTAACAGACAGAGGGATCAGAAAAATCCCCCAATAGATATGGTGCAGCACCCAGACGGGCGGGTTTAGATCTATAGATAAGAAGTATATAGGTATATAGCCCATTACACATATGTGTCTATCACAACAAAAAGAGAGTAATAGAAGCTAGCCGAGATATAAAAGACTCGTTCAGTAGCTACCTGAAGTTCCACAATCCTCAGCCAACCACATAAAGGTATAGTATAATGGCAATATTAGATATAATCTAACCACTTCCGGACCGCCCGCCGTCGTTTGACGGCGGCAGTTTGAAGTGGAATACCGTTGTTATGGTAGCAGATAGCTACCATAACCCCGGTATCTTTTTTTTCAGCAGACGATTCTGCGTCTGATAAAAGTGGTCTTAGCGGCAGATTCGCCGCGAGATCGCTTTTATCAGCGGCGGGAGAGGTCCCCCCCCCGCCGCTTTCCGGTCATCTCCGCCGCTTACCGGACCCACCGTCAGTGGCGGAGATGATCGCGACCATCCCCCCCCCGCTTACTTGGCTCCATAACATGGCTGGGCGGAAGCGACGTCACAAGTCACTTCCGCCCAATGGTCTTAAAGGGGACATTTTTTTTTTTGGGCTGTCATTTTGCTCAAAAAAATTTTTTTGTTGCATTTTAGTGTAAATATGAGATCTGGGGTTTTTTTGACCACAGATCTCATATTTGGGAGGTCCTGGCATGCTTTTTTTCTATTACAAGGAATGTTTACATTTCTTGTAATAGGAATAAAAGTGATCAATTTTTTTTTTAAATTACAGTGTAAAAATAAAAAATAAAAAGTAAAATAAATAATTAAGAAAAAAAAAAAAAATTTAAAGCGCACCGTCCTTGCAAGCTCGCGCGCAGAAGCGAACGCATACATAAGTCCCGCCCACATATGAAAATGGTGTGCAAACCACACATGTGAGGTATCGTCGCGATCACTAGAGCGAGAGCAACAATTCTAGCACTAGAGCTCCTCTGTACCTCAAAAATGCTAACCTGTAGAATTTTTTAAACGTCGCCAATGGAGATTTTTATGTTGCAAAGTTTGTCGCCATTCCGCGAGCGGACGCAATTTTGAAGCATGACATGTTGGGTATCATTTTACTCGGCATAACATTATCTTTCACAATATGGAAAAAAATTGGCCTAACTTTACTGTTGTCTTATTTTTTAACTCAAAAAACTGAATTTTTAAAAAAAAAATCACGCTTGTAAGACTGCTGCGCAAATACAGTGTGACATAAAGTTTTACAATGGCCGCCATTTTATTCTCTAGGGTGTTAGAAAAAAAATATATAGTGTTTGGGGGTTCTTACTAATTTTATAGCAAAAAAAACTATTTTTATCTCATAACCACCGAACCCAAAAAACAGGCTCGGTCTGAAAGTGGCTAAATGAGAAAAACAAAAACAATATGTATCAGCAATATGTGTGTACACACATGTTCGAGGGATATTAATAGTGCCACAAACTGCCAGTACCTGTAAGCTGATCAAAGCCTGCTAGCTCAAACACCACTGTCTCGGGTACAGCAGCACCACCTAATAGATCAAGCTGGGAAAGAAATACAAGGGTGGCACGATCAGAAACAGGCATACTGCACCATCTGCATAAGAATGGAGGAGCTCAGACCCATGTCCAGTACCTGTATGCTGCACCATACGTACGTGTGTCCACCGCCATGTGGGATGCCAAAGGCTGGCGTCCATGTAATATACGCCCCCCACCACATCATGCATAGGCGCCGTCCTGACGTGGGCGGCACATATCACGCGCCATAGGCAATGACACGGCATGATGTGGCGTGCGCTCCAACAGCACGGTGCATGTCCAATGTGGAGGGCACGCCGTGTGTAAAGGAAGGCACGCGCAATAACCGGGAGATGTCGGAGGAGGAATGGACCCTCCCCCATGCGCTACCCGGAATGGGCACGCATCCTAACGCCTTTAGATGGAAAAAAAGTTTTTCTTTGTTTTTGTTACAAAACGTTGTACATAAGTACGTTTTCTCCTTCACTGATGTACACTGATGAGGCTGCACTGATGGGCACTGATGAGGCGGCACTGATGAGGTAGCACTGATGGGTACTGATGATGAGGCACTTATATGCAGCTCTGATGGGCACTGATAAGCAGCATTATAGGGCAGTGATAGGTGGTACTGATAGGCAGCACTGATGGGCACTCATAGGCAGCACTGATGGGCACTCATAGGTAGCACTGGGCACTGATAGGGGGCACTGATGGGCACTGATAGGTGGCACTGGTGTTGGGCACTCATGGGCATTAATAGGCAGCACTGATAGATGGTACTCTTAGGCAGCACTGATCAGGAGGCACTGGCAGGCATCACTGATGGGCTGATTGGACACAGCCGATCACGTGTTAAAGAGCCTCCGTCAGAGGCTCTTTACCTAGATCGGAGATGCGTTGTGTCACACTGACATACCACACCACCGATCCAGAGACATAACTAGAACCTTCAGGGCCCCAGTGCAAGAAATTATGAAGGGCCCCCCTAACCCCTGGCCAGGGCCCTTCCCTCTTCCCACTGATCCTGGGGCCCTTTACTCCTATCGCGGGTCCCTTTATTATGGTCCCACTGAATAAACGAATAGTTGAGTACCAAGCCTCCCATTCATTCAGAAACGGAAGTATAGTAAAAACTGTTTACTATGCTTCAGTTATGAATGAACCAATTGGTACCAATCACTGACTCTGTCCATTCAGAAAAGGAAGGAGCCGGTAAATGAAAATATACCGACCCCATGCCATCTTTGCATCATGACACATCATCTACAGCAGCTGGCAGGAGAGAGGTTCAGAAAGGTTCAGATTTTTATTTTAAATAACAAACATGTTATACTTACCTCCTTTGTGCAGCAGTTTTGCACAGAGTGGCCCCGATCCTCTTTTTGTGGGGTCCCCCAGCGACACTCCTGGCTCCTCCTCTTCTCGAGTACCCCCTCGGGGAAGCAATTTCCCTGGGGACACTCGTGTGGGCGCGCTCCCGAGTCCTGCTGCTGCGTCCATTGACACGGACAGCAGGTTTCTACCCCGCCCAACGGCTCCCGCGTCACTGGATTTGATTGACAGTAGCGGGAGCCAATGGTTCCTGCTGCTATCAAACTGTCCAATGAAGACCCAAACCAGCGAATGGAGCGGGGGTGCTCATCCCCGTTGCTGGAACGATTGGGCTCAGGTAAGTAAAAGGGGGGCTCTGGGGGGCTGCTGCACTACAGGAGGTTTTTTATCTTAATGCATAGAATGCATTAAGGTGAAAAACCTTGAGGGTTTACAACCCCTTTAACAGCTAAAAATGCAGATTTTAGCATGTATTTGAAAAATGAAAATATATTTAACCACTTCAATACTATGTACTTAGAACACTGTACTACCAGACCAATTTTCAGTTTTCAGTGCTGTTGCGCTTTGAATGACAATTGCACGGTCATGTGACGCTGTACCCAAACAGCTTTTTTATCATTTTGTTCCCACAAATAGAGCTTTCTTTTGGTGGTATTTGATCACCCCTGCGTTTTTTATTTTTTGCGCTACAAATAAAAGAAGACTGAAAATTTTGAAAAAAATAAAAAAATTCTCTATTTTTGTCACAAAACTTTGTAAATAAGTAAATTTTCTCCATCACTGGTGGGCACTGATGAGGCTACACTGACGGGCACTGATGTGGCAGTACTGATTGGCACTGATGAGGCAGCACTGATGAGGTGGCACTGATGATGAGGCACTTATATGCAGCAATGATGAGCACTGTTAGGCGGCACTGATAAGCAGCACTGATGGGTACTGATAGGTGGCACTGATATACAGCACTGACGGGCACTGATATGCAGCACTGACGGACACTGCTAAGCGGCACTGATGGGCACTCATAGACAGCACTGATTGGCACCCATAGGCGGCACTGGGCACTGATAGGTGGCACTGATGGGCACTGATAGGTGGGCACTGGTAGGTGGCACTGGTATGCATTGATAGAGGCACTGGTAAGCACTGATAGGGGCACTGGTGGGCATATATACTCATAGGGGCTCATTCCCTGGTGGTCTAGGGTGGCATCTAAAGGTGGCACTGAGTGCCATCCACATTGGGCACTATGTCTCTTACCTGGTGGTCTAGGGGGGTCTCCCTGGTGGTCCAGATTGGCTCCCTGGTGGTCCTGGGTGGGCACATCCCTGGTGGTCCCCGGGCAGGCTCCCTGGTGGTCTAGGGTGGCGATCCGAGGGAGGGCTGTGCTGATAAATCATCAGCACAAACCCTCCCTGTCAGGGATGCAGCCGATCGGCTCTCCACTCCTCAGGTCTGCAGACCTGAGTACAGGAAAGCCAATAAACGGCTTTCCTGTGTTACACTGTGACCAGCCGTGATTGGTCACGGCTGATCACATGGTAAAGTGCTTTGGATGGAAGCGCTTTACCGAGATCGGTATTGCGGGGGGTCAGACTGACCTCCCACACCACCGATCGCCGCAATGCGCACCCCCCCCCCCTTGCGTGCGGCGGCTTGTTATCCTGAGAACGTCATATGACATCCAGTCAGGATAACTCAACCACTTCCCGGCCGTCATTTTGCATACGGTGGTCGGGAAGTGGTTAATAATATATTACATCTTACCAGTTCCTACATGAGATGACTGTGGTTTTTTTCAGGGTTTTTCCCTTAATTCTTCCCAGATTTTTATTCACTTCCTAACCTATAAGAATGCCACAGCAGAAAATATTACTTGCTTAAGGGTCCTTTCACACATGGCATGTACATTTTGACAGACTCCGCTAGCTCACTGTGCAGAGACGGATCTGTCAGAGCCCCGCTATCCTCTATGGGAGATCGGATGAAAACGGATCCACCTGTCTGTTTTCATCCGATCCGATCTGCCAGACGTATTGAAAATAGAGTTTTCAATCCGTCTGGATTTAGTGGACCGGATCAGATAGCGGCAGATGTCACCGCTGACATAGAGGTCAATGGAGTGTCCAATCAGGTCCGCCTGAAAAACAGACCTATTCGGACAGCATGTGTGAAATGTGCCTTATTATGCCTTATCAAATAACAAAAAAAATTTAAAACACCCTTATTTCAACCCCCACCCTGATTTGAACCAATACTCAACAACTCAACCAATAGTTAACAAAGATTTACTCATGTATTGTTGTGTGTATATATATATATATATATATATATATATATATATTAATACATATTTATATACACAGTATAAAGAAACAGCTGTTCTACCTTCTACAATAAGAAATTATTCTTCAAATTATTGTCCACACTATTTTGATCTTTAGGTTATTGTGACCATATCTACAATATTTCTTCATTCAATTTCATATTTAATATTACTATGCTGCAGCTGTCCTTTGTTGGCTCTAAGACTGAGAGCTGAACGATCACATGACTGCTGATCGATCAGCTCTGAGTCTTCTTAGAGCGGAGAGCAGAGGGGGGAGGCACAGCTGACTTTGGCTCTAAGCTGTGCACTGAGAGCCAGAGCCAGCTATCAATCAAACAGCTGGGAGAATCCTGACATTATGTCAGGATCCCTTCTAGAGCCCGGAGTGTCTAAGTGATGTTAGCTGATAGCAGACTTTAGCGTGCTGTCGGCTGATTCTGGGTCACAGGAGAGCATGAGTGAGTGCACTCCTGTGGCCTACAAGAGAAATATGGCCAAAAAAACTTTGGCCATACTTTTTTTTAACCTATAAAGTAATTTATGATATTCATTGTCTGTCTGGATTAATATTTGCAGTACAAGAGGAAGAAGTACAAGAAGAGGTAACAGAAAAAGGTTAGTTTAAAGCCATGTACATCTCAACTGCATTTTTTTATTACACTATATTAGCTATATGTACAACTTTGTGAACTGTTATCTAAAATATTTCTGGGTCTAAAGGCTTTTTCACATCATATGCACAGTGCACCTGAAAATGTATGCAATAAAGTTGAACTGCGGGTAGATCTAAAAGCACCAACTTTTGCAATTATGTAAATCCCCAAAAAGGACTCTAGGCTAGGTGTACACGTATATATTTTTCTCCTGCATCATATGCATGAATGAGAGAAATAATGAAATCTAATAGATTCCTCCACCCACGCTAAAGAATCAGCAAAAGCCAGCAGGGAGGAGATCTTATGAGTTTTTCTGCACATGCAGTATTGGTAATGCCTGGGCTGTACTTTTATCTGGTAAAGTAATTGAGGATCTGTTAGAAAATACATTTTTCTTTTTTTTTATGTTTAATCTCTTTTTTTAAGCTTGCAATACATTAAGGTAGAAAAAAAAAACAATAAACATGATGGACCATAGAGGCAAACATAGGTCCATTTAATATTAACATAACATGTGAATAGTGGATAATTAGGCAAATGACAACAATAACAACATAGTTAGGATACATATTGAAGAGAGGAGGAACAACCTCCCACAATGTATAAGATAATTAAAGTCACAATAGGAAAGCAAATGCATAGTAACCAGGTGGATGATAATAGGATTGCTAAAAATAACTTGTAGGAAGCCGAATGTTCCTATGAGCAAATTGCGGCAGGAACCTCCTAGATGCTCCATGCAGTAACCGTTCATAAAAAAATACAAGAAATAAAAACAAAACAAAAAGGGCGGGGGGGGGGGGAGGGGTGAAAGTGTGTGTGTGACCTCTCAAGACCAGATACTGGGGGAATATTTCCTCTTAGACTGTAGTAGAAATAATGGATGCAACACTGAAAGAAAGAGTAATGACAATTATTCCAAACAGTCCAGGTAAGACTGTGAGCTTCAGATTTACCCTGTTCACTAACAAGCATACTTTCCATATATTCAATACTGTTAAATTCTCAAGCCAGGGCTGCAGTTGATGGGGTCTCAGGCTAATGCCAATTTCTGGCAATAACAGACCAAGCAGGCATTAAAACGTGCCTGATCTAGGTTTTCTTGATTTGTTTGTAGGAGCCTCGCAGCATGGAGGGTATCGTAATTTGAGGTTAATTGGGGTATTTGTCCCCCACCATAGTATCATATAATCGTAGTATTTTGTCCCAAAAGGGGGATAATTCGTGGGCAGGTACCCTATATGGAGCATGGTGCCAGGGGACCGAAACAATGCCAACATACATTAGAAATGGAGAGATTCATTTTATGAAGAGTCACAGGGCAGCAATGCCAGCAAGAGAGAATCTGGTAGTTGTGTTCTTGAGCGTATGGGTAAATCAACAGTTTGTATGACAATACTAGTGCCTTGTCCCATTGCATTTCATCGCGCCAAGTCCCACTCCCATTTGGAGAGAAATGGAGGTGGGTTTGGATTAGATTCCCGCAACAAAATATTGTAGATCTGAGAGAGTGGGCGATCAGGTCTATTGGACCCAAACAGCAATGACTCAAGCTCTGTGGGAACCCTCATCAGTAGGTCTGAGGAGGAGAGCTGGCTAAGGTTTAATGTTGTAATTACATATACTCAAGCCAGGCCAACTGGGTTTATGGCAGCTTGAGAGAACCTGAGAGAGGGGTAAGAGGGTTACCCCTCTCAACGTATGACACAATTAAGGATTTTCACTCCTTTGCCAGGAAAGGAGGGTAGAACTAGTCAGTGTTGGGAGAAAGGATGCAAGACCAAACAATGGGGTAAGGGGGCTTGGTCTGGAAGAATGCAGTCTCTGACCCAGGTAGCCACCCCAGGTTTGTAAGGTAGCAACAACAAGTGTAGGCAGTAGGTCTTTAGAAGGCCTATGAATGGGGTCTGTCCAAAGCAGGGAAATAAGGTCTGATGAGACCAAGTCCTCTTCAATGCGAGTCCAAAGTTTAGTGGGTCTACTATGATAACAGTCCACTATTCAGAGGAGGGATGCATCTTGGAAGTACAGGCAACTTGAGGCAGGGCAACCCCACCCCTGACCTTGGGTAAAGACAGGATGGATTGCCAAACTCTGGGCTTCTTATGCCACCAAATGAAAGAACGAATAGTCGTGTTAACAGCCTGAAAAAATCATGAGGGTGGGGGGACAGAGATGGCCTGAAAGGTATATAAAAGTTTCGGCAAGAAATCCATGTTTACTGCATGCGACTGAACCAGGAAATGTGTGGTTTATCATTGGTTTTGAGGTATGTGTGGACAGTTTGTAGTAAGGGGGAATAATTTAGGTCAGCCGAAGAAGTTAATGTCGGTGGAATATGGACATCCAGATATTTTAAGGCTGTCCTTTGCCACCGGAAGGCAAGATTAGCTTGAAGACGATATACAGAGGTAGGGAGATATTGAGAAACTCGGTCTTATCGTAATTTACCTTGAAGTTACTGACAACCCCAAATCCCTGAAATTTTCTGATTATGGAAGGAATAGAAATGTAGGGATTGATGACATATAATGGGAGATTGTCTGCGTTACACTTTTTTTTTTTTATTGGTAGATCATGAACGAGAAGCTTGCGAAGAAGAAGGTAAGCTCAACAGTAAAACCTGATATGATTTTTCCATGAATACTTTTCTTTTATTTTCTTTAATTTTTAAGCTGAACTCTGGCTAAACAGTGAAATAAGCAGATACAATCCATATATAGGAGCTGTTGAAAATGAATGACAGGTTGCAAAATAGAGTAGGACACACCCCAAAGAACTCTTCAAATATATTAATAGTAAAAAGGTCAGGTCTAAGCATATTGGCCCTTTACTGGATCATTTTATGTTGTTCACTGGGGACAAAGGAAAGGCATACTTTCTTTAGTGTATACTATGGAAAATGGTGGGCTCAAGTCCTTAATGGGGATAATATTGACATAACCCCAAAAGATCCACAATGACTCAAAACTAATATTGTTCAGAAAAAACACTTAAACAAAATAAAGGTGAATAAAGCACCTGGACGGACCAGATGGCTTACACCCACAGGTCCTCAAATAGTTTAGCTCTGTTATTTCTAAGCCATTGTTTCTCATTTTTACATGTTTAATAAAATACAAAAGGAGTACCCGCGCTAGACATGTGTAAATTTGCAGAAATTAGAAAAAATATATTCAAAAAATTCATAAATGATAAAGAGACAGCTGCTAGCACGGGTCAATAGATAAAAACACCCAATACCAATTAATATAACATATAGTGAAGCGCTTACCAAAGACAAATACATCAAAACAAATATCCACGAGTGTCCAAACAAAAGGAAAAAAGGAAAAATCATTAAATGTGAAACATAAAAAATAAAAAAATCACATCATCTATGAAACCACCACCAATGGTAAAGATAGCAGCTTACCAGAACATAATGGCTTCCAAACTAATGGAAAAGCCAAAAACGCTGTGGGAAAACACATTCCCAGGTGTATCAATAGGGGTGCTGCCGATCCTGGCGTATTCAAATTCCAATCTCATACCGGATGTATAGACATTAAAAGATAAAAGATCATAGCATAATATTGTTGAAAGGTAAAAACACACATATAGTCATGTACAGATGCTGCAACAAAAGGCCTGGGATACAACAACAAACGGCCGGAGAGCATGGTGACATCACATCTGGTCTCAGCCAACGCGTTTCATCATACGTTTGACATTGTCAGGGGCATGGGTACCAGATGTGCACCACACTATTTAAATGTTTAAGAGAAAGGGCGGAAGTACACACTCTCCCCTATGTGGAACCAATGTGGAAGAAGGACAAAGCAGTAAATGTCCAAAATAACGAGAACAAAACACAATGGTATATCCTCCCCACAATAGAGGATTTATAAAGTATTATATAATTAAACAGACAGGTTAAAGATACATATAATTCACTAAAAAAACTTTTGTTACAAAAGAACGGCTTTTCAGCAAAGAAAAACACATAACATTGCCATCTAGTGGCGAGTGAATATAATGGCCCAAGAAGATATATAAATATACCAAAAATGTTAGAAATAATAAAAATGTGGATGTTTATGCCAGGATCCATGTAGATCGGAGTATGATACCCCATCCTGTCCTAACACAATTAATCACTATTAATACATAATGAAAATTCTTAACATAGTACCAAAATATAATAAAAAATGTATTCTAATAATCCAAACAATTCAGCTGCTATTAATGAAACAATTTACGTCCTATTCAACATTTAGTCCAAATGGGACACAAGATTTTAAATGATATATATAGCGTGTCTCCAATGCCAGAAATTTCCTTTCTCACATGGCAACCTCTCCAGTGCGGGGTCAGTTGGTCCATGGCAACAGGGTGTTGTTGGGGTTCCTGTGATGACAATGGTCATAGTGTTTCAAAACACTATGGCCAGGGAAGCCCTTTTTTATGTTGCCTACATGCTCCCCTAGCCTGACTTGTAGGGCTATAATGGTTCGGCCAACATATTGTTTCCCTCATTTACATTGTAGCATGTAGACCACATTTTTAGTGGACAAAAAATATGGGTATAAATGTGTATTTGAATCAGCGCTGAATCATTTGTATTTTGTCACATTTTTAGTGGAGCAGGTAATGAAAGAGTTGATGTTATATTCTCGCCCAGTCTGTTGAGACCGGAAACTTTCTATTCTCCTCCCCTTAAATTAATTTAGTGCACAAATGTTGCATTTGCGACAAGGGAAAAAACCTTATAAATCCTTTAAAAATGTTGGTCTAATTGGTCCATCTATCACATTATGGGCAATTTTATGTCTCAATAATGGTGCCCCTCTAAAAATTACACTGGGTCATTCTGGGAGTACAGGCCCCAGTACAACATAGTGTTTTAAGACCTGGCCAATGTTTCTGGAAAATCTTTTTCACAGCATAACGTTGGGTGGAAAAAGAAGTGATGAAAGAACTTTGAAAATATTAATTTGGATTCTCTCTATGGTTGTTATTGTTTAACAAATCATTCCTATCTATAAGGGCAACTTCCCTAATGATGGACTTTAAATTGTTTTCATCATATCCCTTATCCATCAAACCTGGATTTCAATTTCTGGGGTGTAAATCCAAGAATGAAATCTGCTCATTACTAGCAGGGTATTCCAATTTGATACCTCTATCGTTTAAATTCAAGTTTTGCATAAACATATCCAATGAAGCAAGGTCGCCCTCCTATAAGAGGAGGATGTCATCAATATACCTTCGCCATAGGATCATTCTGAGTGATCGCCCACCTCAGCTGATCCTATGGCGAAGGTATCCATACTGGACTAAATGTCAAATGGGACGTAAATTTTTTCATTTAATAACGGCTGAATTGTTGGATTCATAGAATACATTTTTTATTATATTTTTGTTACTATGTTTAAAATTTTTATTATGTATTAATAGTGATTAATTGTGATAGGACAGGATGGGATACCAGACTCCGATCTACATGGATCCTGGCGTAAACATTCGCTTTTTTATTATTTCTAGCATTTTTGGTATATCTTTTTGGGCCATTATATTCACTCACCACTAGTTGGCAATGTTATGTGTTTTTCTTTACTGAAAAGGTATTCTTTTGTAATGAGTTTTTTTAGTGCATTATATGTACCTTTTTTAACCTGTCCATTTTATTATATAATACTTTATAAGTCCGCTATTGGGGGGTGGATATAACATTGTGTTTTTTTCCCGTTATTTTGGGGATTTACTGCTTTGTCCTTCTTCCACATTGCTTCCATGTAGGGGAGAGTGTGTACTTCCGCCCTTTCACGCAAACATTTAAAAAGCGCAGTGCACGTATGGTAGCCATGCCCCTGACTACGTCAAACGTATGATGAAACGTGTTGATTGGGACTAGACATGACGTCACCATGCTCTACGGATGTTGGTTGTTGTATCCCAGGCATTTTGCTGCAGCATCTGTACATGACTATGATCATTTACCTGTTTAATGACTTGCACAGTACCACTGGATTGGCTTAAGGCCAATGTAGTACCATTTAAAATGGAACAAAGACTTCACCAAGTAACTACAGACTGGTTAGTTTAACTTCTATAGTTAAGAAGATAACTGAGAGTATAATAGACCACACAGAGCTTTTTGCTAGAAAAAAACATTTTAAGCAATAGACAGCATGGATTCATGAAAGGCCAAAGTTATCAGACAAATCTGATTTCCTGGAGGTTAGAAAAAGTAGTGGCTGTGGACGTAGTGTACTTAGATTTTGCAAAATCGATTGACACAGTTCTCCACACACGGCTGCTATAATGTGTAAGGTAAAGTCTACAGGATTGGAAAAATCATTTTTTAAATGGATAGAAAATTGGTTACTGATTTATACTCTGAATGGTCTAAGGTCATTTGTGGTGTACCCCAAAGGCTCAGTATTGTGACTATATTGATTTTGTAATTAAAAGTACAATTTGAATGTTTTCAGATGACACCAAAGGGTTGCAAAATCTGGTGCAGCTCTACATAGAAAGCAATCAGCTTCCAGGTTTTAGTGTCAAAGCTTAATTGAACAAGCTGAAGTTAGAAGATGATTGGCTACCATGCACAGCTGCACCAGATTTTTCACTCTCCGGTTTTAGTAAATCAACCCCCAAGTGGAATAATATCCTTACAGGCTGTCTCCAACTTACAAGCTGACTTCAATGTACTGTTTACATTTATCAAAATTAACTAATTTGTCACAAAGTTTTGGGGGCTAAAAACATTCATGTATCATACGTCATACATACTAGAAGTAGAACAGCTGGAGATGTCAATAGTCGAGAAGGATCTGGTTGTTTTGGTAAATCATAAACTTAATATTAGCATGCAGTAGCAAGATGCAGTTTCTAAAGCTAGCAAAATACTTTCTTGTGTTAAAAGAGGTATGGACTGCAGAAAGAGAGATATAATTTTGCGGATCCATATAGTGAACTTGGTGTAGAGTAGGGATGCACCATTTTTTTAACATCGAGTACTGTTAGTTTTTTGAAGGTACTCGCTGATACCAATTACTGATACCTATCACCTAGGAAGAGGGGTGGTTTAGGGGGGTTGTTGTTAGGGAGTTGTGAGACGGCAGGGTGGGAGTAGAGGGTAAGTGAGAGCAAGGTAGTTGAGGGTAGAGTGAAATAGGGATTGTGGGGTTGGAGTGTTGGGATTGAAAAGGCTGTCATCGCTGGGGGGAAGAGGATGAGGATAGGAGGGTTATTGGGAGACATGGGGGCAGAGGTGACAGCTGGTGGAGGGAAGAAGGAGGCAACAGGGAGAAGTGACAGCAGTGACTGCAGGCATAGTACAGGAGACCGTCAGAGACTGCAGACATGGTATAGGAGACAATCATAGACTGCAGGCATGGTACAGGAGAACACCAGAGACTGCAGGCATGGTACAGGAGACAGCCAGGGACTGCATGGTACAGGATACAGCCAGAGACTGCAGGCATGGTACAGGAGATAGCCAGATACTGCATTATACAGGAGACAGACAGAAACTGCATGGTACAGGAGACAGCCAAAGACTGCATGGTACAGGAGACAGCCAGAAACTGCATAATACAGGAGACAGCCAGAGACTGCAGGCATGGTACAGGAGACAGTCAGAGACTGCATGGCACAGGAGACAGCCAGAGACTGCATAGTACAGGAGACAGCCAGAGACTGCAGGCATGGTACAGGAGACAGCCAGAGACTGCATTATACAGGAGACAGCCAGAAACAGCATGGTACAGGAGACAGCCAAAGACTGCATGGTACAGGAGACAGCCAAAGACTGCATGGTACAGGAGACAGCCAGACACTGCATTGTACAGGAGACAGCCAGAAACTGCATAATACAGGAGACAGCCAGAGACTGCAGGCATGGTACAGGAGACAGTCAGAGACTGCATGGCACATGAGACAGCCAGAGACTACATAGTACAGGAGACAGACAGAGACTGCAGGCATGGTACAGGTACTCTATAGAGGAGAACCCCACTAACAGGATGGGAGAGAGCCTGCACCTCCTCCTCTCTGACGCAGACACTTCTCCTGTCCTCCGCCTCTTATCCCAGCCCTAATGTGCAGAGATTGGGGAGAAGCTCAGTGGCCACAATGTCCATGGTGGGGGCTACAACTGAAATCTGGAGAGCACCCCCATAGATCCAGCCATGGAGAGCAGGGCACATCTTCTGTCTCTCATGGGAGAGGAGCTGGCCAGACAGCACATGGAGGAGGAAGCTGGCCGGACAGCACATGGTGGAGGAATAGAGCCCTGCTGTACAGTGTCTATATACAGAGCCCCTCCTTTCTCTGCCTCAGCATCCAGCCAGGGAGAGCCCGGATCCAGCACTCTATGTGGCCGGGAGTCAGAGCTGAAGGAGGGAGGTGTGCAGCACGGAGACAAGGCTGGTGGGCTGTTAGGACAGGCAGTCTGGCGTCCCGGCCCACCAGGCAAGCCTGCACCTAGCGATGCCACTGGGAGGAGGAGGCGGGGATGGCACTGTCCGGAGGGGAGGAGGAAGCGGTCTGCTCCCAAGCGACGTCACTATTGGTATCTGTTCCCGGTATTGGAGTACCGATACTCGCGAAAATGGCTAGTATTGGCACCGATACCAGTATCGGTGCAACCCTAGTGTAGAGTTGTTCACTTTTAGGTTAGATTTAAAAGGTAACTTCACTTTTGTTGAGAAAAATTAAACACATAATAAAATACTGAAAGGAAAAGCACCACTACATTTTAGAAAAATTGGGTTCGTTTTCTAAAGGATTAGGTCATGGCCACTTTGCAAAGTGAATGTTCACGTATCTTTGTGAATGAGTTGAAGCAATCTATGTTCACTTCAATCATCCTATCATGAACAAGCAAAAATTATTTTTTTCAAATTCCCTTGCATATGATGTTTTAAAATTCCCTTGATTATGATTAGATAGTCAAAGTGAACACAGATTCACCTTTTTATTAAGCTAAGTAAAAATACACTTTACAAAGTGAAAATGGAAATTACTAAATAAACCTCCTTGAAATTATTGTAAAGTCTTGTATTTTTGTTTTTCTCTTTTTTTTTTGTTCTTTTTGTTAAAATAATTATTGGGTCCCCCGCCAGCGCTCCTCTGCCATGCTGAGCATCCCCATAACAAGCAGTTTACTATGGGGGCACTTGTGCATGCTCGCTCTCAAGCCCTGCTCTGTGTGTTCATAAGACAAACAGGGCAGGACTCGGCCCTGCCCCCGCCTCCTCATCAATGGCTGTGATTGACAGCAGCAGGAGCCAATGGCTCTCTCTGCTGTATCTGAGCCAATGAGAATAGAGAGAGCCGAGAGAGCCTCTGCTTTTGTGCACATTGCTGGATCAAAATTAGGCTCAGGTATGTACTTAGGGGGGCTGCATGCAGAAGCTTTCTTACCATACTGCATAATAAAATTTTCTCCCTTTACAACCACTTTAGGTAAATCAAATACAAAATTCATTAAAAAATAAATGCATACAATTATTTTTGTTTTCTCTTTACAGGTGGAGATGAAGAACACGGAGAAGGTATCATTTTTAATATCATTTTTAATTTAGCAATCATCAAATTGTTTTGTTTTTGTCCTTTAAGCTCATTTTGCAATAAAGCAAGGAAACATAAACCTCTCTAGTATAGTAATGTGCTTTACAATAATAATGTTGTACATACAAACTACATACAATTGTAGGAAAACAATACAAGACATACAGAGTATTAAAGATACACATACAACTCATTCACACGCTACCTAACCTTCCTAGCAAATGAAGATTGACAATGGTCTCTGTACGTCAGGAATAAACTAAAAATCACTTAGCATGGGTTATAGCAGCTTCACAATCTCTGTAGGCAACCAAGTCTCCAGGCTCTACCCAAGCAATTGCAGAATTTGGGTGCTAGTATCATCCCCAGGTTAAATGCCTTCTTTGGTCTTGTGAAGTCCCCCCTGGTTTTGTGTTGTAATGGAACCCTCTGGCACAAATCTTCCTTGTTATTATGGAGCCCTGGCTGCTTACAGAGATTGTGAAGCCACCATAAACCAAGTTAAGTTATTTTAGTGCATCTCTATTGTACACAGACCATTCTTCATGCTCGTTCAGTAGGAAGGTTAGGTAGCGTGTGCATGTGTTGAATGTATATCTGTAATACTTTGTAAGTATTGTTTTCCTACTATTGTAAGTAGTTTGTGTGCATATAACATTAATGTTTAGTACAGCACATTGATATACTTCAGAGGTTTATACTTCCTTGGTTTTACTGCACAGTGACCTAAAAGATACATAGCAATACACAAATAAACAACAAAAAAATCCAGTACAGCATGATATATAAGAAAATACAGTATAAGAAACCACTGACTGTCTTTATAAAAGTAGAACTACACCCTTACAAAGGTATACTTAGTTTTGTAGAGCACTGTGAACAAAATAGAACCACATTATTTTTTTTTTTATAGTGATGGCTGGGAAATGTTTAATGTTTGTTGTTGAAAACTGGAAGAATTAGCTTAAAGACTAAGTTCACCTTTTCAGGCAGAATTTCACTTTTCATAATGAATAGAGTCATTTTGTAAAAATTATTTCTGGCCCAGCCATCCCAATGTTCTTATCTCTCACTTACCTTATCCAAAAAAAGGTTTGAAATTTCACGTTTCTGTCTTCTAGTCTATTTTTTTCTAATTCCTTTATTGAACCATACGTTGCATTATACATATCAGACCAAGGGTATTTCAAGAAGACAATTGCAACGTTATTCTGGTATCAGAGCTATACACCTAGCTCAACAAAACAGAGCATGTACACGAATGAGGTCTAATTTTGGCAGGTGGGAATATATCAGGGCAAACGCAGTGGAGAAAATAAAAAACACATTTCCAGGGTTCCCAATATGTATAGGATAGCCCAAACTTGGTGAAGCATTCCTATGGAAAATACAATGAGAAAATACCGGGGTTAAAAGAAATCACTCGGTGGTTAGTATATCCCAATAAGAATGTGAAATGTAACAACATAAGCAGATACAAAATAGCAGCAAAAAAAGAAAAAATAAACAAAACCTGCATGGAAAAGATTTCAGACTGACTGAAAGAATATATAAAAGGGAGAAAGAGAAGGGAATAAAAAGAATAAAAAATTGCAGAAAAGGAACACACCCAGCTTAGAGCAGTGTTTTTCAACTCCAGTCCTCAAGGCACACCAACAGGTCATGTTTTCAGGATTTCCATGAGTTTGCACAGGTGATTTGATCAGTTTCACTGCCTTAGTAATTACCACAGCTGTTTCATCTGAGGGAAATCCTGAAAACATGACCTGTTGGTGTGCCTTGAGGACTGGAGTTGAAAAACACTGGCTTAGAGGGACCAGGCATAGGCCCGGAGCAGAAGAGGAAAGGACATTAAAGAACACAAAAGCAAATTTTCTCACCCAGGGCCTCATACCAAGTCCCAGGGGAAATCAGCCAGGTTCTGAATCTTCCTGTAAGTAGGTATCCGTGAAGACAAAATGTTGCCAGGGCCTGCAAGTGTTACGAAAGGACTCCTCCCTGTTGTTGAGTATAGCCGTAAGGTCTTCCACGTCGCTGAGTTCCTATCTTCTGGTTTAAAACATTCTTTCTGGTTGCATCACTTCCTGTAGGTCAGCTCCCATCATCCTCCGTGTTTTTGTATCACAGAAAAAGGTGTCATAGGGCGTGTAATATCAGTCTGGACCTCACCTCCCTCATTACTATACCACCACCTACTTCTTCCCTTAAGGTGACCATACACATTATAATCTGACTGTATAATCTCCTTTAGATCTACCATCAGCCATGTAGTGCAAGGGCCTGTCTGAATTGATACACATTGATAGATTGTTCAGGTGGGTCCTCCTGTTCCATAGTTCTAGTAAAGCTAAATGACCTTGTACAGAGATTGTACAATCAGATTGCATAGTGTATGGCCATCTTTATACAAGTACATAGGAGGAAGTGGAGGAAGACACTCAGCTATCAGGTCCCGTTCACATCTCAGGAACTCACGTTCCTGCACTTTTTCTTTTTTTTTGGGGGGGGGGGGGGCTTTTGGAATGTTTCCGCTCATCACACATAGGGCAGCCCATTCACTTGGTTTGCCCTATGCTCAACAATCACCCATAGAAGCTCCAGAACTTTTTTTAGAGTGGTGCATTTTTAATATGCTTTTTGGTGCGTTGGTGCATTGCAACGTGTTTCTGAAAAGCACAGCAAAGTGTGCATTTTCTGTGCTGTTTGCCATGTGTTTGGAAACACACAGATGTAAATGGAGCCTCATTATTCTTGTGTAAACACACCGATTTCACTTTCAGGGCCCATTCACACCTAAAGTAGTGGGAGCGCACATTTTTTGGATTGTTTTTCCCACTATACACATAGGGCAGACCGCTCATTTCAATGGGCTAACCTACACATGGCAAAGTAGCTAATGGTACATTTTGGCGTGGTGCGAGTTGCACGTTTTTTACTGTGTGTTTTTTGCTGCTTTCATCCTCCATTTTTTTCATGTGGCAAAATGTGTTTGCTCTTCCATTAACAATTAATGGCACTGAAAGTGCAACTAGTTAATTTTAGGTGTATAAAGGTGGGCACACAATATACAATTTGATTGTACAATCTCCTTTAGATTTACCAAAACTATGGAATAGGAGGATACACCATCTATCCAATTAATCTGTATCCAATCAGGCAGGCCCTTGCACTACATCAGGGGTGTCCACACATGGCCCCAGAGAGTTTACCATGCAGACATAGCAAACATAGCAGCTGTGGCAGCCTACATTGACAAGCCAGGCAAATTCACTTGTGGAAGGATGCCAGGGATGCTGTGCAAACATAGTTGATGGGTGCAGGGTGTGAGTTTTAATAAAGTCATTGCAGGATGTGTGAGCTAATGAGGTCAGCTGGTAAACTCCTTCCTGTGTCTTACTGGTTTCTCCGTCCAAAATCTATATACCAGGAAGTCTCTGAAGCTTTCTAAGAAATACAGCAGGGGCTAAGGTAAAGCCTTGTTCTAAAAATCAAAGAACGTTTTTATTTTTCTGCAACCGCTGTACATTTATGGCATATTTGTGCATAGAGGAGCTGGAGTATAAAAAAAAAAGGTGAACTTATTTTTTAAAGCTACTTTCTAGTTTCCAGGTCTTGGCAGATGATGTAATACATCCCAGGAGTCTTCGGGGGGGGGGGGGGTGTTCTCAGCCAAGCACGCCATCCTGCTGCATGCACGCCTGCTAAGGGCAGTTGGATTCCAGGAAGTATAAATCATCTGTCCTTACTCAAGATGGCCACGCCTGAAATGCCGGGAGGTGTTTCTCAGCAAAGTGGTTTCTCAGCAAAATAAAGTATGAAGACATGGATGAGTTTACTATGAATATTGAAAATTAATTGAATAGCATTTTTGGTTTGTGGTGCTCAGATGCGGTGTAGCCCTTAGGATAAATAGTAGTAGTTAGCTGTATTCAACTGAACTTATGTGTAACGTTGATGATGTTTTGCTACTTATCCAATGCCACCTTATTGGATATTGGCAGTGGCGTTGGGAGGGGGGCTGGAGCCCCGAGTGGGCCCCCGAAATGCCCCGGGGCTCGGCCATGCAGAAGTCTATTATTAGCCCTCCCGGAGAATTACCAGAGCCGCAGCTAGAGGTCTAGGGCTGGCACTGGTGATGGTCTCCGCGGCCATTTAACAGAAGACCAGCTCTTGTGGAGCCTGGTTACTCACTGAGGGGAACAAACAATAGGCAGAGCCGGGTGGCTGCCATTAGAAATGGAGGAGCTGCCGCCAACCCCCGCCCCCTTTCCCACAACAGGTCCTAGACTGACAACAGACCACGGGGCGGGGGGTTGGCAGCAGCTTCATTTCTATTGGCAGCCTCCCGGTCAACTCCACCTCTTGTTTGTTTCCCTCCGCGAGTGACCTGTTACACGAGAGCTGGTCTGTAATGGCGGCGGAGACTCTGCTCGGGGCATCTGATGGAAGGAGGGATTCTGCTGGGGACACCTGTTGGAAGGAAGGACTCCACTGGGAATGACTGATGTAAGGGGGGACACTGCTGGGAATGTCTGATGTAAGGAGGGACTCCGCTGGGGACACCTGATGTAAGGAGGTACTCTGCTGGGGACACTTGATGTAAGGAGGGACTCTGCTGGGTACACCCGATGTAAAGAGGGACTCTGCTTGGGACATCTGATGTAAAGAGGGACTCTGCTTGGGACATCTGATGTAAGGAGGGACTCTGCTGAGGACACCAGATGTAAGCCAAAGGTGGCAAATCTTAAAGCACTCGGGGCTCCAACTCATTCTGCTTTATGATGAGTTGAACTATTTCATTTTATATTACAATTGTGACAGCTGGCAGGTAAAGACGCCTGGTTGCGTGCAGGATGGCAGGTACATCTGCCCAAGATTCAAAGTCTATACAGACTTATACTACTAGGGGGAGTGCTGAGTCTTGCAGGGGTAGAGGTAATGAGTCCAGCTGGGTTGAGCTGGCTCAGTGAGACCTCTACATAAACTCCCAGCAAGCATAGGTTAGTGCTCCACCCTGGAACCAGGTTCTGTGTCAGGGCAACAGACTGAGGAGTGTAACAGCGTGTCTGGTAAGAAGCCTGTGTGGCTGACTGTTCAGTGAGAGATAGGAGCTTGGTACAGCGGTAGGCTGTACCCAGCTGACAGACAGGGAAACCTATTGTGTAGTCAGTGGCCAAGTAGCCTAGGATTTATTTTGTTTTTGATTTGCTGTTTTTCACATTGTATATAGTGAGAATAAACTACCTTTTTTTGTTTTTTTCTCTGAAACTGCTGTCTCGCTGTGCCAAATTGTGTAATGTACCCTTCCAGGGGGTCAAACACACCCGCTGCCGAGAGAACTCCCTTACATAATGTAATAATAGAAATAGTGCGCTTCAATCATCCTGACACCATACCATCCTTGGTGCCGGGATGATTGAAGAGCTAACACCAGGTGTTTGGAGTATCTTTATCTGCTGATTGTTAAACTTTCTGGAATACACATATTGCTATTGTGGTGTAAGCTCTGGGCCTGCTGTCCCTCCATCCTTCTTTCTTTCCTTCCTTCTCTTCTCTCTCCTTCCTTCCCTATCTCTATATTTCTTCCTTCCTCCATCCCTCGTTCATCTCAGACTCGAACCACACCCCCTTTGAACCATGCCCACTATTTAGTTTAAACCAAGCCCATTTTTCACCGCCACACACTTCGTACACCTCATTTCTTCGGGCTGAAGCCCCTGGTCTTATTCCCACCTAGCAACACCCCTGGATATTGGATACTTGGATAAGCAGCAAAATGTCTTTAACATCAACGAACAAGTTCAGCTGAATGTTATGAACTACTTCTAGCCATACCATGACCTGAATAAATGGGGATCATCACAGACACTGGCTTAATGTGTAGTCCCACTTTTGCAGTCAAATTTGTGAAACCACCATTATACTGTATGTTTGTTATGTGTTGCCATTCACAGACCAAAAAAAATAAATTTTTTAAAACTCTTTATAACTTTTCAACGGGAAGCTATAGGTATTGGTGAATAGTTATCTAGTTCACACAGAATGAAAAGCCAGTTTTGCTGCATGTAATGCAGAATTTGCAAGGTTTTTGGCCTGATAGATAAGGAATGTCTAAACATTTTAGAACTATGAGATTATGATGATCAAAGCAACCATTTACTTGATCAGGATTGCAGAGTAAGTATGTACAAGATGATCAAAACATATTCCTGCGCTCAAAGGAGGGGGGAAGGATAGGTGTCTCCACAGTGAATAAACTGAATGTTTTCTTGTGATATCTCAGGGTAATGTGCTGCCTCTTGAAGGACTGGGGGAGTCCCAAACACTGTAGAAAATAGAAGCACACAAGGGCGCACCGGCCTAGCGCATTATCCTCAATATAAAGACATTTATTAAAAAGTAATAAATTATACTCACAAACACAGTAAAATCACAAGCGTATATAAGGGTATACAGCTTTGCATTCAATGGTAATCCAGATGGAATCCTGGACGAAATGTCTAACGCGTTTCAAGGCTGCAGCCTCTTCCTCAGAGCCTTGAAGCGCGTTAGCCATTTCGTCCAGGATTCCATCTGGATTACCATTGAATGCGAAGCAGTATACCCTTATATACGCTTGTGATTTTACTGTGTTTGTGAGTATAATTTATGACTTTTTAGTAAATGTCTTTATATTGAGGATAATGCGCTAGGCCGGTGTGCCTTTGTGTGCTTCTATTTTCTGCAGAGTAAGTATACTAGTAGTATATTGATGTTGTAGTATGCACTAAATAAAACCTTTTTTTTCTTTACATTTTGTTAAACAGAAGAATCAAAACGCAGTTGGGGTTACAGTGGTTTGTTACAGTGTTTTTCTACAACATATTGTCACATTAATAAAAAAGTCTCTTGATGAATGAACCCGAACCCAAAACTAAGAAGACAAATTGTTTTACATTTCTTTTTTTTCCAAAATAAATCACGTATGATGTTGTAGTTATATGATGATCATATGAATGAGACGTCTTTTATCTTCGTGTGTTTCCGTGTGGCCGGATCGCGTAATAGGAGTTATATTTCTGTAAATGATTTTTCAGTATTTAATATGAGTGTTTGTGTCATTTTAGTGTTCGCATATATTCCCATAT
>BLSH010351381.1:64435-75637 GCA_018402905.1 Glandirana rugosa
GGGGGGGTAAATGGGTTACCCTTCTTCTGGATCCATTTTACCTAGGTCTTCTTCCCATTGGGTAAATGGGGGGGAGTGGGCAAAAAGTCTTTTTTCTTGGAGCGTGTTGTATATAAGCGATGTCCCCTTTTTCCCCTCAGAGTTTTGCAATAGGAAGGTGTGTATTTGTGTAGGGATTTTAGTCCAGAGTTGGAGGTTTTTTTTTATGCAGTTTGCTAACCGGAGATACTGAAAGTGAGAGATTTCCGTTGGGGCCAACTCTTTTTTAGTGTTTGGTAGGGCTTTGTTTTTCCTTCTAAGAGGAGCTTGTTGATGGTCATCTTGTTCTGTTTTATTTGGGTCGGAAGGTGCATAGAAGGGATTATGTCTTCTGTGATATCTATCGTGAGGTTGAGGTCTGTTGTGTTCGTGGCTGTCCATGTAAGGTTTATAATTTTGTGCCAAGCCTTCACTGTAGCTATCATCGTGGGTGGTAGTGTCCTGCTTAGCTTGGCTTTAGGGTGGATACCATGTAGCCATTTACTTAGGTGTTTTTTTGGAGTGTTTTGTGACTCAAGTTCTCCCCATCTTGTTGTGGGTGTAGGGAGGAACCACTCTTTTGCTTGGTTCAGGATGTTTGCCCAATAGTAGTCTGAAATGCACACCAGACCTGAGCCTCCAGCATTTCTGTGTTTGTATAGCCAGCGGTTTGCTATCCTAGGTTTTTTGTCAGCCCAGATGAACCTCTGTAGGGAAGTTTGAAGTGAGGATATATAGTTTGACGGTATTGGTATGGGCAGGGTGCGAAATAGGTATAGGAGTTGGGGAGGAATGATCATTTTAAACCCTGCCAGTCTGCCTAGCCATGTTAGTTTGTGTCTGCTCAGTTCCTTAAGTGCTAGTTTAAATTTTTCCTTGTAGGGTTGGTAGTTTTCTCTAAAGAGATTTGTTGGGTTGCTGGTAAGTGATATCCCCAGGTATTCGATGCTTCTATCTGCCCATTGGAAGGTGAATTGTGAGGTGATTAGATTTTTAGTTGTGGCGTCTAGCCCAATATCTAGCAGATGGGACTTTGATGTGTTAACCTTATAATAGGATAAAGAACCGAAATCTTGTAGTGCTTTATTTACTGCCGCTAGAGACGAATGTGGGTTAGTCAGTGTCAGAATGATGTCGTCTGCGAATAGACTTATTTTGTGGTTGTAGGTGCCTGCCTGTATTCCAGAGATCTGCTTTGAGCTTCTTATGAATTCAGCGAGTGGTTCTATTATTAGGTTGAAGATTAATGGGAATAGGGGGCAGCCCTGGCGGGTTACGTTTGTGATTGGGAATGGACGGGACAGCATTTCGTTTACATATACTCTTGCTGAGGGAGCGTTATAAAGAGCTAGTATAGCTGATAGTATTGTGTTTTGGAAGCCAAATTTTAGGAGGGCTTCTTTCATGTACCCCCAATGCACCCTGTCGAACGCCTTCTCTGCGTCCAATGTCAGGAGCAGAGAAGGCGTTCCGCTATGTCTGACTGTATGTATTAGGTTGATCATTCTCCTGGTGGCATCTGATGTTTGTCTACCTTTTACAAAACCTGTTTGATCTTTGTTGATGAGGTTGGGCAGTATCTTTGCTATTCTTAATGCTATGGTTTTGGCATAAATCTTCAGATCCGTGTTTAACAGGGAGATAGGGCGAAAGTTTTGTGAAGTTTCAGGGGGTTTGCCTGGTTTAGGCAGTGCGATAATTGTTGCTTCAAGCATTTCAGAGGGTAGGGAGGAGGAGGAGGCAGCTTTGTTGAAGAGATTGCACAAATGGGGGCTCAGAGTAGTGAGATATTGTTTGTAGTATTCGCCCGGGAGCCCATCTGGGCCCGGTGCTTTATTTGGGGGAAGATTGAGTATCACTTGTTCGATCTCTCTTATGGTAAATGGGGAGTTTAGGTCTTTCAGTTGGTTTTCGCTTAGAGAAGGGAGAGCCAATTTGGAGAGGAATTCCCTAATCTTTTCCTGGAGTGGTTTAGGGGTGTCTGGGTCATCTTGGATATTGTATAGTGAATAATAGTATTTACTGAATGCATCTGCAATGTCCTGTGGGTTTATGACCTTTTGTTTGGTGAAAGGATGATGTAAGTAGGGGATGTGGCTTTTTATTCTTTGCCCTTTTATTTGATTTGCCATGTCTTTTCCCGCTTTGTTTGAGGTAGAGTAAGTTTTGGCCTTTAATCTCTGATATGATCTTTCGTGGATTTCTAGTAGAGTGGTTCTTAGCTCTTGTCGTTTAGATAAGACTTGTAGTTGGGACTCCTTAGAAGGATTTGCTATGTTTATAGCTTCTAATCTCTCGATTTCCCTTGTAATCTCATCTATTCACTGCGTCCTCCTCCTATTAGCCCTTGCATTTTGTTGAATCAGTATCCCCCTGACATTTGCTTTATGGGCTAGCCATAGAGTGGCTGGGGAGGACACTGATCCCACGTTTACATCAAAAAACTCAACAATTTTATCACATATAAAGTGCGAGTATGGGGGAGTTTGCATGACGTATGAGTTTGCTCTCCATAACCTGGAGGATGGGTGGTGAGCACTGCTGACAAGTTTTAGGCTGATTGGAGCATGGTCCGACCACGCTATTGTATCTATCTCTGCTTCCTGAACTCTTTGTAGGGACCATTTGTCAACTAGAAAGAGATCAATTCTCGAGTATGAGTTGTGTGGTATTGAATGGAATGTATAATCTCGTTCCGTGGTATGTAGGCATCTCCATACGTCATGCAAATCATGTTCTCTCATAAATCCAGGTAGGCGGGAGGCTTGTCTAGTGGTTGGGTTGGTAGTGTCCATGTTTTTGTCTGGTGCTAAGTTAATGTCCCCGCAGATAATCAGAGCACCTTTCCAAATTTTGTTTATTTTTTTCATCAGATTGTTCAGAAAACGTATCTGGTGCGTATTAGGCGCGTAGATGCACACAAGTGTGCAAATCAGCGAGTTTAATGTGCATACCAAGATTAAGAACCTGCCGTTGGGGTCAGTTATCTTATCCAAGAGGGTGAAGGGTAATGATTTATGTAGAGCTATCATCACTCCTTTTCTTTTAGAGATTTGGTTAGATGCCCAGTGGATATGAGGGTAGTTTTTGTTGTGGCAGAAATGCGTGTCTTGTTCGATTAAGTGGGTCTCTTGTGCACATAGAATGTCACAATGTGATTGGTTGGCAGTTTTCCATAGGTAGATCCGCTTGGCCGGGTGATTTAGACCCTTTGTGTTGATAGAAAGTATTTTAAGAGCCATATAGGGTGTGGTGAAGAGCGATAGGGTTGCAACTCACGGTTTGTAGGAACATGTGTTCTTTTCCCGGGGAGATGTAATCGTAGTTGTTTCCTGGTTCGTAGCGTGGACCCATGGGGCGCTCTTGGAATGTTTCAGGCGAGGGATTTCTGTGGACTTCCCAGGAGATATTTGCAGGTGACAACTGGCTTGAGAAAAAGAATATTAAAACAACATGCAATGAAAACACAACTTGTATGGCTAGATATTTCTTTCTAGCAGCTAGCTTTCTAGGGGGGGTTAAGAGTTCGATGAGTAAGGACGCCATCTTGTTGATGACACCCAGAGAGTTTTTATGTTCACGGTTCATGCTATTTTCATCTTTTTCAATGGTTTTTGTTCCAGGTCTTGTTTCTGGAGGGCGTGTTGTTCCATTGGGGTGGGACTCGTTTTGGTCTGGTTCCGATATCGGGTAGAGAAGTTGTGTCTGGGATAATTCCCCATGATTTCAGGAGAGAGAGGCCTTTCTCTAGTGAAGATACCAGGTGGGTCTCCCCGTTGTGGTCGATGGACAATTTTGTGGGGTGTTTCCACTTGTATTGGATATTGTTGTTCCTTAATGCTTTAGTGATGGTGTTTAGTTCTCTTCTTTTATCTAGAGTGTATTTAGATTGGTCTGCGAAGATCTGAATGTTCCCATACGGGTCTGGGAGTTTTGCTAGTGTGCATGCTTTTTGTAGCACTATTTCTTTAGTTTGGTAAAAGTGTACGCGCATGAGGATGTCTCTGGGGATGTCTTTGGATAAGAAGGTAGGCTTTGGGAGCCTGTGTATGCGGTCTATGTTCAGCTGGATTGGAGTCAGGTCAGGTGCAAGGGATTTGAAGAGGTCCTTAGCATATTTAGATAGGTCTTGTTGGGTGACGTTTTCTGGGACCCCCCCTTAATTTGACGTTGTTTCTTCTCGAGCGGTCCTCGAAATCCGCTAGTTTGGCTCTGATCCACTGCCTATCTTCCTCACCTTCCTCCTGCGCGTCTATGAGGTCGTTTACTGTGGTCGCTATGTCTGTGATTGCCGTTTCCACTTGGTCGACTCTGTCTCCCAAAATGGATATGTCTTTAGAGAACTTGTGGGTAATGCTAACGAATTCTTCATGTATGGAACGATGAAGCGTTAGTAGCATGTCTTTCATCTGTGTATCTAACACAGGTTGGTTTGTAGTGGGAAAGTCTGCTATAGGGGAGGAATGCACCTTAAGCTGATTTTGTAGAGAGGAGGGTGCACTTACCCCTTGCGCCGGGTCTTTGGAGTTCAATCTCATCCTTGCCTTAGCCGGACTGGAACAGGGTGGGCTGGGGGGGGGGGATCTGCAAGATGGGGGGATCTCCCTGTGCTGTCCTCTTCTGCGTCTGGCAGGTCTGAGTAATGGTTCGATTGGGAGATTTGGTCTGTTCTGTCAGTGCTCTTCCGGCTATTTTCTGGCCAATGAAAATATGCGGTGAGTTTTTTTGGTTTGCAGTCGCCCTGTCGCTTCCTGGACATGGCGATTTGTTGTTGGTGGGAGTTTACTTATGTTTGTTGCGTTAACTGTGTGGTCGGTGGTCGTCGCTTGCCTCTCTCTGGGTTTCAAGCTTGCTTACTGCATCATCTAGGCCTCTTTGTTAGTGAGGCCTAGCGGGCGGCGGAGCCTCGGGCTCAATTTGCGGGTACCTCTAGGGGCAGTGCGCAGTGTAGGTAGTGGGTGAAGGCTCCAATTGTAGGGGAGAGGCCGGTGGGTCCCTTTGGCTGGGCTATAGGGATCGGGGCTGTGTGTTGTGGGCCCGGTGGCCGCGAGGAGCATTGCGGCCTAGTCGTGGGTGGATCCGCGGCCTAAGTTTTCGGGCGCCGCGGTGGTCCGTGCCGAACCGCGGCCAAACTATGCCCAGCTGTAGGGGAGAGTGTGGGGATGCTCCCTGGATGATTTGTGCCACTCACCGAGGCTTGTAGGTGAAGGATGCCTCTGGATAAGCTTGGAAGCTCCGGAGCTCTCAAGAAGTGCGGCCGTCTTCTCCGGCATCCAAGCCACGCCCCCTCTGGTAGTATTTTGACTATACAGCATTGATGGTCCTATGATTTAAATATGTTAATCAACCACCCTTTTCTCTTCCAGGCAAAGTACACTCCCCCTCTCTTCTCTCCCTCCCGGCAGTCATCTGGTAGCACTACCTGGGATCCATCCTCAGCGAGGAAATGTGGCAGAACCAGCAGAATGGGGCGACTCAACTCATCCACAACTTGTGGGGTAAGAGCACAGTTTTCATCAAGAGATCCCCCCCCCCCCCGACCGACCTATGCAGCCTAACCTTATGGCCCACACCTGCCTCCGTATTGGCTCACATAACGTGCAAGGGTTGAACTCCCCATGTAAAAGGAAGAAACTATTTAATCAATATAAATCCAATAAGGTGCAGGTCCTCCTTCTCCAGGAAACACATTTCCAGGCCTCATATAATCCATCCTTCTTACATGACCACTTTCCTCAGTTCTACCTCTCCAATGCCCCTAATAAAACTAAAGGAGTCGCAATCTGTTTCTCCAAACATACCAAATTTTCCTTGTCGGACATACATAAAGACTCAGAAGGGAGATACCTACTGGTCTCAGGCACAATAGAAGGGGTACTTTATACGTTCATATCCTACTATGCCCCCAATAGTAACCAAGCAGACTTTTTCTGCTCCATGCTCCACAAGTCATCCTCTCATATTCAGGGGATTTGCATAATGGGCGGAGATTCTAATTTGGCTTTTGATCCCTCCCTTGATAAATCCAATAAGGGCCTACCCCGGCTGAGGAAGCCGGCCAAACAGAGTACCAAAGTAGCTACTTTACTTCATGATCAGGGCCTTGTGGATGCATGGAGAGAAGTGAATCCCCGAGCCAAAGATTATACTCACTACTTAGCACCTCACCAAAGATATGCTAGGATAGATCATATTTTGATACAGGTCCCTCATATCCCGCTTATCACCAAAGCATTTATAAAGGACTCAGCCATTTCTGATCACTCTATGGTCCTTCTAGACTTATCAAGACCAGCGTGGTCCCAATCTAACTTTAAATGCTGCCTTAATGAATCCCTTTTAAGCGATCCAATCAATTGCACCCTGATAGATAAGGACATCCAAGAATACTTTCGACTCAATTCTGATCCTGAGATTTCCCCTGAGACCCTCTGGGCGGCCCACAAGGCGGTCATTAGAGGTAAGCTTATACAGCTTTCCTCTAAACTACGCCGTGAGCACCATTCTAACATCACCAAACTCCAAAGGGAGTTTCTCGCAGCTAGTAAAGCCCACAAGAAAACTCTATCCAAGAGCACCTTGGACCGCAGGGAGAATGCCAGGATAGCCCTAAACTTAGCCCTCACTACGACAGCGGAAAAGCAGCTGAGGTGGTCAGGGGCTCGGTTTTATCTACATAAGGACAAGGTGGGAACCAAACTGGCAGCCAAAATCTCCCCTAGAGTACATTCCCACTCGCTCCATAAAATACGAACACCAGAGGGCTCCTTTACACAAAATCCAAAAATCATCATGGAGCGCTTCCAAGGTTTTTATACAGGCTTATACAAAGCTAAAGTAACAAGCTCTGATGCAGGGCTAGATAAATTCTTGGATAGCATCCCCCTTCCAACCCTCAGTCAGGAACATAAGGAGGCTTTGGAGGATTAAATTTCCGAAGCTGAAGTTGTAGGGGTGATTAAGGGCATCAAACTGCACTCGGCCCCTGGTCCTGATGGCTTCTCAGCCTGTTACTACAAAAAATTTGCACAAACCCTGGCCCCACATATGGCCAAATTTTTCAATTCATTAAGACGAGGTACTCCCCTGGATAAAGCCCTAAATATTGCCTATATTTCAGTTATACCCAAACCAGGTAAAGATGCTAGTTTGGTGGAGAATTACAGACCGATTTTGTTAATAAATAACGATTTAAAAATTCTAACAAAAATTTTGGCTAATAGGATCTCTAATTTCATTGCTCAATACATACATAGAGACCAGGCAGGCTTTATCCCGGGGAGACAAGGCCCGGATCAAATCGTAGGGCTATCGATATTGTATCCCTGTTATGCTCCCAATGGGACGGAGGACCCCCACAGGAGGGCTTCCTTCTCTCAACTGATATCCAAAAGGCGTTCGATTCAGTAACCTGGCCATATACATTTAGGGTCCTAACTAAGTGGGGATTTGGCCCTAACTTCATGGGGATTCTACACTCCCTATACTCGAACTCCAGTGCCCAAATTAAATTACAGGGGTTTTACTCAGAGACGTTACATATAGGCAGGGGGACGAGGCAGGGGTGTCCTCTGTCTCCTCTTGTGTTCGCGGTCGCTATTGAATCCCTGGCAATAGCGATCAGGCACAACCCAGACATTAAGGATGTCCGCTGTGGGGACCGGGAGCATAAGAGCGCACTCTTTGCCGACGACCTGCTGCTCTTCGTGACCTCCCCCCTTATATCCACTCCTAATATCTTCTCCACGCTTGAATGTTTTGGTGAAGTCTCGGGGCTCTTAGTGAATACGGCCAAATCCCTAGCATTAAACATCACGGTTCCCCAGTCCACAGTAGACAACTTGATAAAGTATTTCCCCTTCAAATGGAGCTCTACCTTTATCCCGTATTTAGGGGTGAACCTCACCTCGGGGTATGAGTCTTTATACCAGTCTAACTATCCCCAGATGTTCCTTAAACTAGCTAAAGACTTGGAGACATGGGCAAAATATGACTTGTTATGGTTGGGTAAAATCAATACAATTAAAATGATCCTCCTCCCCCGCCTGCTCTATTTATTCCGTTCCCTACCCATCCCCCTTAAAAAGGCCTAACTGCTACAATTTCAATCCAAAATCATTTGTTCTATTTGGGACGCGAAGGGCAGTAGATGCTCCAGGAACATATTATTTAGACTCAGATTACAGGGGGGTCTCGATGTTCCTAATCTATGGTGGTACTATCAGGCGGCTCAGTTTACCCAGTTTTCCTCGATATACTATCGCCACTCAAAGCCCGACTGGTTGCTGATGGAACGGCAGGCAGTCCCAAACTACACAGTAGATTATGTTGCTTGGTCCTCCCCCAATTCACGGCCACCTATCTTAGCCCCTACACTCTCACAATCCTTAGCCCTGTGTGACCGACTCCATAAAATCCCCTCACTGATCTCTTACCTCCGCCCACTTGTTCCATAACCCCAGTTTTCAGCCGGGATGCAATATCCTAGCATTTAAATGGTGGTTGAATAAGGGGCTCTTTAGAATAGGGCACTTTTTCACCTCCTCTGGTCCTCTCACTTTGGGGCACTGCATCAGTAAACTGGACACGCCTCAGAGTGAGAGGTTTCGCTTCTTGCAAATATCTAATTTCTTGCACTCAATCTGGCATACATAACCAAACCCACCTCCCGTTACAGCTTATGAAACCTGGTGTGCGAGTATTACGGACCAAAGGGGGGGATCTCTCTGATATACTCACTCCTGGCTGATAACTGCCATAAGACAACCTATGCTCAGGCGTGGGAGAGGGATCTTGACACTTCCTGGGAGTCGGAGGTCTGGAAAACCCGGTCATGCCGCTCATTTAAAGGTGTTGTCAACATCTCTCTCATTGAGGCTAATATCAAAGTGCTCTTACGATGGTATAGAGTTCTGGATATTCTTGCCAAGATATACCCAAACGCCTCCTCGCTCTGCTTCAGAGAGTGCGCCCATACAGGAAATATGTTTCATATCTGGTGGTCCTGCCCACAGATACAGAGCCTCTGGAATAAAATATTTGCGGTTCTTAGAAGAATAATCCCTATCCCACAGACCCCCGAAATCGCTTTACTCAACCAAAGAGTCAACGAGAAGTTGGTTAGTATTTTGAGGGATAGAGTCAGGTTCTTTGAGGCAGTCTGGACACCTCGGATGGCTTTTGCCCACATTCCAGTATTCCCAGGTAATCCGCCCTCTGGATCTCCAGCCGCCAGATGACCCGGGAATTTTCCCCTCTCCTCTTTTGTCTTTCCCTCCTCTTGTGTCTCCTTCTTCTCTCTAGCACCCCCCTTTCCTACCCCTTTGCTAGATCACACTATTTCATCTTGCTCCCGTCTCTCTCTCTAGTGTACTTGCTCGATGAGAACTCAGATAACACATGGGGCCCCTGGGCCTTTTAGCGCTCTACTAGCTGGTATAAAGACATCCCTCCTGTTCCCCCCATTCATCCACGGGGGGCTCGAACCCACAGTTTGCATCCAATTGGGGTGGGTCGGGTCCCCTAGAAGCTCCCCCTGGGCTTGTATGACCATTTTAGAGGGACTTAA
The DNA here is from genome assembly GCA_018402905.1 of Glandirana rugosa. Lineage (NCBI taxonomy): Eukaryota > Metazoa > Chordata > Amphibia > Anura > Ranidae > Glandirana > Glandirana rugosa. The sequence continues at coordinate 74,022 of BLSH010351381.1, forward strand.
TGGGTTGGGAACTATCAGTAGTCTACAAACTGGGAATATGACCCAGCCTAGTTATCCCGGTCCTGAGGCTGGTTTGATTTGAGCTTGTTTCATCTTGAATGTTTCTACTAGCACTATAGAGGCTGAGGCCTATGGCCTAGAGGAATTTTGTTATGATTCATCTTGATGTATCGTTCTCATAGTCTAGTACCAAGTCTTTAATGTGCTGTAAACTTGCCAATGCAGCTCTCTCCCCTGGAGGACACAGCGGCAATTATGGCTGGAACAGTTGACTCTATTGGAGAGCAATGCTCAACTCCCTAGGGGAGTCGGGCATGGTTAAGAGCCTGCGGCTGCCCTTCAGGGGAAGGAGCAGTCCGGATGTTGTCATACATTGTTCTGCTATGTTGTACCACTAAGTTCACATATAATCTCTGGTTTCTTGATGTATGAGTGTTCATTTTGCACTGAAATGACGCTCTGTATTTCTTTTTGGAATCTCAATAAAAATTATTGAAATAAAAATATTGTAGAAATGGACAACTTTGTGTAAAAAAAAGGCATCATTTTCTTTCCACATTTTCCAAAAACTTGTGAAAAAAATGACATGTTCAAAAAGACTCATTATGCTTCCTAGAATATACATTGGGGTGTTTATTTTCCAAAATGGGGTCATTTTTTGGGCGTTTCCATTGTCCTGGTGCTCCAGGACTTTCAAAAATGCAAGAGGTAGTCATGACTTTAGATGTGTAATTTATGCCCCTAGAACACCTAACTGTGCTCCCTGCATGTTGGGCCTCTGTATGTGGTTTAACAAGGAAAAAGGCGCACAGTATGGAAAGGAACTCTCCAATACTTACAATACCAGTGGTAAGGCACAGGGAATGGAGGGGGAGGGGAGAAACAGAGAGGGAAGCACCAGTCCACAGGTAGAAGCTGCACTCTAATGGGGAAGCCGCTGGCCACTGTGAAAAACAAACAAGGACAGAGGCGCTTCTAAATGCAGACTGTAAAACATTTTAATAACATCTTTAAAATCTAGAGCATGGCAACTCACAAAGGCATCTATTAAAAGTGCATGTAAGTGGTCCCAAGAGGGAACGTCAGCAGCTCACCGTCCCCACCAGGAAGCATCGAGTACAGTCAGGAGATGTATCTGTGGTCTGTAGCCGGCAAGACGCTGGACTGGACGATCAGAGCTCACTGTGGAGTGTCGCGGCAGCGTGACGTCATCAAAAGTGCGACGCGTTTCTGAGCGTGCGGTTCATACAACAAGACGTAACCGCGCTCTTTCATCAGGCACCAGGAAGTTCAATGTCGGCCATTTTTAATAGTCCAAGCAGAGCTAGGAAGCGGATCACTCGGGGCGAGATGAGTGCGGACAGGGGCTGATAGAGCTAAAACTTAAACTAAAATCAGGAACTAAAATCAAAGTCAGTGAGTCCATGGTTTCATTTAAATCAAGGAAGCTATGGTAAGCCAGTGGTAATAAGAGCGAGTGAATGGTGATAAAAAATTATTCAAATGGACGGTGGCAAAATACATAGTATAAATGGATGGTAATTCAAAGAAGTACGGAAATAATAACATTGTAAAATGGAATGGGAAGGGAAACTGGGAAAGTGGGGAGGAGGAGG
>BLSH010351381.1:78629-88707 GCA_018402905.1 Glandirana rugosa
GAGTCAGTACGATGTGACATGGGTTTACTTTTACAACAGGAAAAAAGTGTGTTTATCTAGAAAGAAAACCACCATAAATTAGTGGTGACCCAAAATAAAAAACACGATATTTTTTTTTCTGGCTTTTAAAACATTTTTTTAAGTCAAAAGAAACCAAGACAATATTTTAAAACGTTGAATCATTAAAAAGAAGTATGTAAAACCGGTTGTAAATATGTCGATTTTATCAGTATAATTGTCCAATAAAGAGTGTGTGTCGTATACGTATGGGGTTTAATGTGGGGTTTTATGTAAGATGAGGAGGAGGACTCTTACATGCACTTTTAATAGATGCCTTTGTGAGTTGCCATGCTCTAGATTTTAAAGATGTTATTAAAATGTTTTACAGTCTGCATTTAGAAGCGCCTCTGTCCTTGTTTGCTCTGTATGTGGTTGGCTGTTTAAAAGTCTCACACATGAGGTATAGTCATACTCAGGAGGAGGAGTAGAATGTATTTTGGGGTGTAATTTGGGGTATGCATATGCTGTGTGTGAGAAATAACCTGTTAATATGACTATTTTAGCTGTATAAATGTTGGCCAAAATGTATGAAGAAAAATTACTAAGTTGCAAAATTTTATAACAGAACCAAAGAAAACTGAATTTTTTTACAAAATTTTCGGTCTTTTTTTTTATAGCACAAAAAATAAAACCCAGTGGTGATTAAATACCACCAAAAGAAAGATCTATTTGTGTGAAAAAAGGACAACATTTTCATTTGGGTACAGTGTAGCATGACTGAGTAATTGTTATTCTAAATGTGAGAACACTGAAAGCTGAAAAATGGACGGGTTATTACAGGGGTTTACGTGCCTAGTGGGCAAGTGGTTAAAGAGGAAGTAAACTTTCCCTTATTCTTTGTACCTATAGGTAAGCCTATAATAAGCTTACCTATAGGTAATGTAAATATCTCCTAAACTTGCACCATGTATGATATATTTACTGTATACTGCACCAATGACGTAATTGGCACATGCACTCTGAAGGAACAGCCCCAGTGCCATTTCTTTATAGCTGTGTGCCCTGACCGGCTGCTCCTGTGTGCATGCGTGGGAGTGACGTCACGCGGCTCCGGTTAGTCACATAGCCGGAGTCCACTGACCCAGAAGTAAGACGAGCAAAGATGGATGTGGCCTCCAGCGGGGAGGACGAGGGCTTCGTTTGCAGGTAAGTTTCACATAATGTGGTGCATACTAGCACATTATGCCTTTACTTTGCATGTAAGAAGAAAGAAGAAAAAAATTGAGTTTACTAGCCAACTTAGGTTATAATGATAATTTTTAAACAAATTTGTAAAGAATTTCTTCGTATTATAATAATCATAACAATACAGCTACAGTATATCAAGATACAATTTCATAAATAGTGATTTATGGATTTATCTTGATAAAACTGAATAATAAATAAATATATATATATATATATATATATATATATATATATATATACACCCTGTTCCAAATTATTATGCCAATGATATTTTTCTCATTTACCTAAATAATTGATGTAAACAACAGTCAGCATAATTCTCATGTTATAAACGATCAAATTTTATTCGAACAAACCTCCTGACGTACTTGGCTTTCAATAATCCAATAGTATAAATGTAAAGGCTCCACAGCATATATGAGAAATAAAAAGATATCTAGAGACAAGTGCAGGCAAACTAGTGCATGTGAAACAAACAGCATTTCAAACCACTAAGATGGCCATGGGTGACATCACATGTGACTCCTCCCCCTGTACACCTTACATCCTGTAGTGGGCGTGGATTTCGTCCCACCATGCCCACTACAGGATGTAACACGTACGGGGGAGGAGTCACGTGTGACGTCACTCGCGACCATCTTAGTGGTTTGGAATGCTGTTTGTTTCACATGCGCTCCTTTGCCTGCACTTGTCTTAAGTTCAGTTTATGTAAGTGTTTTTAATTAAATTTGTGTACATACGGAGAGCACTAGATCTCTTTTTATTTCTGATATGTGCAGTGGAGCCTTTATGTTTATACTATTGGATTATTGGAAGCCTGCACTTCTGGAAGTGGATAGATACCGAGTGACCTTTTATAGATCAAATACATAAGGTGAGAGGCTAGTGTTGTCTGTGGCGGATGGGCTATTATCACTCTTAACACTGTCTGTCTGATTATCAGCGCTTATTTCATGGAGGCTGCCTTCTATTTCAAGAACTTCCTTATGGACTATATTCATGGACTTTTTTGATATATTACAGGTCTCGCTGCACTTTTAGCTTAACCATGTTTCATAGTATAGCATGTGATCTTCTTTTAGTGTAGTATCACACAGTAGTCTCTGTAAAATGTAATAAAATGCCAAAACAAAATGCTCAAAAAACACTTTAAAAACCACAACTGTGGCTGGTATAGCCAGCAGCCCACGTGACATGGTGTGTATAAAAGTTTTCTGGCACTTCTAATCCTTTCCTCTCATGGACCCTGCTGATTTAGAATGTACTCTCTACTACTCGACCCTACTGTCCCCAAACACTTTTTAACCTACCGTGCCTCCCAAGACATGTTCTGCTCCCTCCCCCCACCACAACTTCTCTAGCAGCATGGTGATGGTAAAGACTATTCTCATTCTGTTCAAGCCATGAAGTCGCCTCCACCGCCAAATCAAAAACGTGCATTTGCCCATGGGAGGTGACTTTGAATTTAGCTGGGTAAAGCATGGCATATGAGAGTTGTAAGCATTGAAGCCATTTCTTAACATCATTGACTTTGGCCCGCTTACGGTGATCTTATGCAGAGAAATACAACTTTCGTCCAATTGTTCTGGATATTCACTTTGTCCCTGGCCAGTCGTAGAATTACTTCACACCCTTTATAATTTAATGGGTGTTCCAGTGTAGGTCTCGGTGGGTGTCCTTGAGGCAGAGGATGAGGTGTGGTGCGATGAGACCTTTCAACTGCAAAAAGTGAAATAAATGCCTCTGTACTGAATAGCTCTACAAACTGTTCTTTTATTGAGCCACCAGAAATGTGAAATGTGGCACTTCTTCGCTTCAGTTTGACTGTAATTTTTCTACAACTTTAAAAAATGAGTGGACAACAAAAAAACTTCTCTCTAAAAATAAAACTTACTCTTTTTTGCCCCATATCAGGGCTAAACCATAAAGGCCCTCTATGATTAAGCCCTAATACAGGGTGATATGCATATGTAGAGGAGCTGAGGTGGGAGCGAGATGTTATTTATTGCGAGCAATAAATATTGTTTTAACAGGGCAAACACAATGGAGCGGCCTGTTCTTCTTCTATTGAATTATTCTGGGGAGAAGATAGATTCCAATTGGAGCTTTGCACCTGTGGCTGGAGAATGCAGCCTGGAGCTGCCTAGAGCCATATCAACCTTGCAATCCAGAGAATAGATCTTCTCTTTTTAACTCTGCAAAACTTTATTTTCTGCAAACATGCAAACGTATTCAAAGAGTTCTGTCACGTTACATGGTGACTATAGCTATACATATTGGCCCCTGTTCCTCATGGGGTTTACATCCTAATACCCCAATCAATATAAAAGCACTAATAATGAGCTGATCAGGAAGGTTTTAGATTTGTAGTAAGTTTGCAAAACCTAATGAAGTTTTGGGTGCTGAATCCAACCCCCCTTAAAGCCAAAGAGAGCAGAATATTAAAATAGTTATTGGGGTCAAGCACTACCTAATAACACATGCACCAAAGCAAAAACATTTGAAAAAAAAAACAGTTTTTCAAATGTTCAATTCAGGAACAACAGATCTAAAAAGTGCTTAAAGAGCAACATTAAAGCAACTGACAGGAGAACTGAAGACTCCAGCTGTGGGCCAGGAAAAATGGCCTGGCGGGCCGGATGTGGCCCGCAGACTGTAGAGAGAAGAAGAAGGCTCCAACAGGAGACTGAAAGAAAACAGTGAAACAAAAAGAAAAGCAAAGAAAGCAATGGAGAGGACAGAAGAACTAGGACGCACAGATAGTATAGGCGTCAGACGATTACAGTTGGGAAGAAGGCAGGTGCAACTTCACATAGGTTGCCCATGGTTGCCAAGTTTGGGCAAACATTTGTTTATTATTATTCACACTAACAACTCTCTCATGAACCATGATCCAGGATACCTTGTGTTTCAAATGACATATTTAAACAGAAGTTGATTTTCATGATCCAGCAATGGTGATTTTAGCTGTCAGAGGACATGGCAATCCTGGTGGCAAACAGTTCCAAAGTGCAAAAGAGTGAGACAGCATAGGCACCAGAATGGGGGAGGGGGTCTATCCTTGGGAGGGCACCACAGCAAAAAATCTATAGTGTGGGATGGTACTGCCTGTCACTAAATACTGTAGATACCCAGTCAGGGCATTCGTGTTGGGAGTAAATTGCTGACAGTTGCACTAATTGCTCTGCTTTTAATAGGCCCAACAATCAGGGATCCCAAGTCCACCTTTGGATCTAGTTGTATACAAAGTGACACGAGGCAGCCTATGGCCCTTAGGACCAAAAATAAATGTAAGAATTTTAGATTGCAGTTGAGTTATATCTGTTTTGTGGAGGGATATGGATAACAAACAGAGTAAATAAAGTGGTTTGGCCAGCACTGTCATTTTGACTGTGCGTACCTTCCTGAGCCATGAAAGTTCATATGTAACCCAACCCGACAGAAGGTCCTCCAAACAATGGAAAAAAGGGGGTTAATTAACCTTATATAATAAAGTATAGGAGGCAGCGAGGTGAATGTCTAAATACGGCTAAGCTCCCTCTTGCCACATTTGTAAATATATTTTTAATGAAATAAACCTCCTGTTTAGAAGATTTTGGGCAATGATATGTGTCATATGTCAGACAAGGTGATTTACTTTAGGTGATTGGAGCCTGTGGAGCTTATTAGAGCCATCTAGTGGTGTGAAGTGCTGTATACAGATTCCAGGCTGTTGCTGCTAAGATCAAGGAGCCATTGAGTCCATAATGTTTTGACTTCTTATACTATTAAGGTCTGACACTTCTGATAAGCAGTTTTACACATGTGGTGGTGGTTGATCACCTGGAGAAGCACTGTAGTGGTTAAAAGATTTCACAGAACCAGTATGCCTTGGGATTTTCAAGGACTATCCTGTTGGATTTTGTTATATATTTATTTGATTACATTTATGCACTTTAGAATTATGAACTTGTCAGATTTATATTTATTTATTTAATTAAGCACTTCAGCACTTTATGATTAAATTAAAACTTTTTATGATTATCTTTTTTTGGATATATAACACTTAATTGTACAACACATTCATTTATTTGGTTCAATTTAAAGAGACAGCACACCAATATTTGGTTTGCAGCAGTCCTTGTCATCTATTTTGACATAGAGCACAGGTAATGGAAAATGTTTTTACCATCATACCTCAGCTAAGAAGTTTCCTTCTCCTTTGACTTTTACATACCACTTACCCATATCTATCTTTCCTACCTACCTAGGTCCTAAAGGCCTTACTCTTTGTTTTATTTAGATGCATTAAGGAGGATTTTGACTTCCGGTTCCGGCTCCTGATGAGGAAGGAGTGAAGAATGGCGGCTCTGGTACTCATCGGCATATAAAGCCAGAAAAACACCGACTCGAGTGACCCTCGGGCCCTACATCGTTGCCCCGTTCATTAGAGCACCCCCGGGAACCATCCGGAGATGGATACATTCGTCCTGCACGGCGGGCCCGCCGCGGAGCCAAATCTTCGTTCAGAAGCGGCTGCAAAGAACCCTCGTTCGGAAACCACGGCACCGAACCTTCGTTCGGACGTCTCGACCACGGATTCGGTCGTTGCAAACAGTTCGCAGACGCAGCACATGGCGGCACCTCTCCCTCTGCCTTTTCCGAGCGCGGGGATGACAGAAACAACAGAGGATCAATACACTCGACTGGCCCAAGGTGTGGCAGCTTTACTCAACCCTACCATCACTGCGACAGTTGAAAGGGCCATAGCTGCTGGTATGGCACAACTCAAGAAAGAACTGCACGACCACACCCAACGCATAGGTGAGCTGGAAAACCGCATCTCTAATGTGGAAGACGAAGTGCAAACCACCCTAAACAGGGAACAGCAACTTCAACATACACAGCAATTCCTGCTCGACAAGATAGATAACTTGGAAAACCGGTCCCGGAGGAACAACCTGAGGATTGTGGGCCTCCCAGAATCGTATAACGCCGGATCCCTACAGGACCTTTGTGAGATCTGCATAACCCAAGCACTGGGTATAGGCAAACCCTGTACGGTTGAAAGAGCGCACCGCATGGGGGCCCCATCGAATGACCGGCGTTCTCCCCGTCAAGTCAGCGCGAAGTATCTAAACTACACAGACCGACTGGCCATCATTCGGTCATTCAGGAATGCAAAATCTCTTTAGTTCGAAGGACACAAACTCCTAATCTTTGCGGATTATTCACAAGAAACATCCCGACGACGTAAAGCCTTCCAACCGGTTTGTGCAGCACTATACCAAAAAGGAATCAAGTTCACGCTTTCCTACCCGGCCTCCTTAAGATTCACCGACTCATCTGGCAACGCTAAGATGTTCAATCACCCAGAAGAAGCGGCCGATTATGTCCAGGCCTATCTCCATATCCCGATGGACACCCACCCTCCACCCTCCAATACCATGTCTCCGGGGCTCCGGGACATCCGTAGCCCGAGGAAAGATTTGCCAAAGAGGCCTCACTATGCAAATAGACCGGCACGAGAGGACCGCCCCTGAATCACCATACCCGAGAATCCTCGGATGTCCCAAGGTTTACTTGTTTACTTGTTATTTTCGCCCCTATTCATCTTTTCCCCAGTTAATTTTACCTCAAGGTCTGCATTTAGGTCCCCTGGAGGCTGATATTAACTTTTCTAGAAAACTCATCCCTGTAGAAATTGCTTAGCGATTATGTTATTGTGCCGAATTCTCTGTCTTCCCCCGTACCCTCGGTCCTCCACATAGCCTTGCCGGAAATCTGCAGGAGGTGCTGGAAATACGGACACATATTTCCCCTCTCCCTTCTTCCGTCTATGCCGGATGCTGCGGAGGGCATCTCTCTTGTCCCCTTCTGCCCCGGGATCGCCGCTCCATGCTCGGTATCACCTGCTGTTTCAGGTAACGCTGTTCCAGTGGTAGGATCCTCATGAGGAAAAACGTGAAGCCTATACGATTGCTCCTTATTGTTTGCTCATTTGTATTATCTCCTTATTGTGTCTCATTTCACTATGGAACTGTGCATCTTTGGTTCACACCCAACTTGAGCTGGCACGCTGAACCCCCCAGTCTTACATTCACTTGCTATGATAACTCCATTCGACTCCTTCTACCCCGTCACAACTATCTTAATATCCACTATGATAGTCCACTTCGATTACACCCACCCTGAAGATCGTTTCGTGGAATATCAAAGGGCTTAGATCACCTAACAAGAGGATGGCGGTCTTGCGCCACCTTAAACGTCTGAAAGCTGACATAGCCTTCCTCCAAGAGCCGCACCTCACGGCAGCAGACTTTCCCCGAATGCGTAGACTCTGGGTGGGACAAACTATAGGATCGCCCTCACCCAGACATAAAGCGGGAGTGATTCTGCTGATCCATAAAAACATTCAATGTGAGGTACTATCAGAGGATAAAGACGAGGATGGCAGAATCCTCATCTTGAAACTCAAAACTTAAATTTAAAGAAATAGTTCTGGCAAATATATACGCCCCCTACTCCCCCACCAACAATTTCTTCCAAAAGCTCACATCACGCCTAGCCCCCTTTTTACATCTCCCTACCATCATAGGTGGGGACTTCAACACAGCTATGAATAACCAGGAAGACAGGGAGCCAGGTCACCGACAGCCTTATACCCTTCCCCGAGACCTCCACCCCACACCTCTCCACATATTCACGGAGGCCCTCAAATTTGTTGATGTCTGGAGGCAAGCCAACCCTTTAGGCAAGCAATATACCTTCTATTCCCACCCCCCATCAAAGCTTGTCACGGATCGATTATTTCCTTTTCTCCCCTTCCATTATCCACAATGTCTCCGATCCCCAGATATTAGACATGGCCATCTCCGACCATTCTCCAATCTCTTTATGCTTAACAGGCCTTGATGCCCCTAACTCCTTCAAGTCATGGCGTTTTCCGGCAAATTTAGCGGATAACCGAGATCTGATGGCCCTAATTAAAAAATCCTGGGAAGAGTACTCTGACACAAATAAGGAACACGCGAACGACCCCAATCTATTTTGGGAGGCAGGTAAGGCCAGATCATAGCATTTACTACCGCCTTTAAAAAGAAACTAGCCGCTGAATATAGAATAACTAGCAAATCCCTGCCTGAAGCCCAAACCCTTCTAAACTACCAAAATACGCCTGAAAACAGACAAAGATGGCATACGGCCAAACACCAATTCGACCTATGGGCCTCTGCCCAGGAACGATACCACCAGGCACACTCAGATCTGCAATTCCACAAGTTTGGAAATAAACCCGGCAAGCTGCTCTCTCGCCTATGTAGGAGCAACTTCACCCCTACTTCTATCACCACACTCAAACGGCCCGACGGCTCTCTCTCCTCCTCTCCCAAAGATATCAGTGACACCCTTAAATCCTTTTACTCAAAGTTATATGGGAAAGACCCAATCGACGAAGATGCGGCGCATACATTCTTAGAGAATCTCACTCTGCCCCAAGTTTCCCAGTCCCAACTGGATTCCCTAAATTCCCCAATCACGATAGAGGAAATCAAACAAACAATAGCCTCTCTGTCACCCAGCAAAGCCCCAGGCCCCGACGGGTATACAGCAGAATTTTACAAACAGAACATAACCATCATCGCCCCGACCTTGCTCTCCCTCTACCAACGGATCCTTGAAGGAGGCCCGTACCCTCCCTCTGGCTTTCAAGCATTCATTAAGTTAATCCCCAAGCAAGGGAAGGACCAGACGGACCCTGGGTCCTACCGGCCCATTTCACTATTAAACCTCGATACCAAAATCCTTTCCAAAATTATAGCAAAGAGGCTTGCAACAATTATGCCGACTCTGATACACCCAGCTCAGGCGGGCTTCACAATGGGTCGCTGTGCGACATCCAACATCCGCAAAGTCTTGGCGATCTTGGAACTCACGAAGTTGAAAACGCCCAACGAATACGCCATAATCTTGCTAGACGCCGAAAAGGCGCTTGATAACATCAGCTTTCACTGGCTGAGCCTAGTTTTACATAAATTCGGCTTTGTAGGCCCCTTCCTCCATCTCATCAACACAATGTATGCAGACCCTTATGCTAATATCATTGCAGCCGGACCTAGCTCTAATAAAGTCCCTATTCACAAAGGGACGCGGCAAGGATGCCCCCTGCCCCCCTTACTATTCAATTTGGCCATAGAACCTCTATCTAGATTCCTGCTGGCCCACCCTAAATTACACGGGATCACAATTGGCACACACGAACTTCGCGCGGCGTTGTTCGCAGAGGACATCCTGTTATTTTCGGCCAACCCCCAGAGCGATATCCCACTGATACAGGAAATTTTCACCGACTTCAGGTCGTGTGCAGGCCTAAAAATTAACTTTAACCACTTGCCGACGGCTGATCGGCATTTGACGGCGACAAAGTGGCGCTGTAACGCGAATCGCCGTCATATGACGGCGGCCGCGATACAGAGCCACTGTGAGCGCGCGCGCGCCGCCGGAGGCGCGCGCGCGCGCTCACTGTGTCCGGGGGGGTCCAGGGAGCGGGTCCGGCGGCTTCGATTGCCGCCGGCCACCCGCGATGCCCCCCCCGGAGCGAATGAGCGGCGGTCCGTGTATGTAAACACGGACCTCCGCTCTGTGTGAGGGGGAAGGGAAGTGATCACAGCCTTCTTGTAAGTGAAGGCTGTGACCACTTCCCTTCCCCAGCTAGGCAAGTCCCCCCACAGTAAGAACACGCCCAGGGAACACAGTTAACCCTTAGAGCGCCCCCTGCAGGTTAACCCCTTCACTGCCAATGGCATTTACACAGTAATCAGTGCATTTTTATAGCACTGATCGCTGTATAAAT
>BLSH010351381.1:88877-98887 GCA_018402905.1 Glandirana rugosa
AAAAACCCTGCGATTGGTAAAACTTTTCCACCGAAGACGGGTTATCTCTTTCACCTTCCAATCAGGTTCACACTTCGAGTGGATATTAAGCACAATACTGTCCCCCCTATAAATTCAATATGTATCTCCTCCCCCTAAAAGGTTAGAAATACGGGTCCATCCACTATACACTCAACCATTGTGCCTTTCGGCTTAATTCACGGGTAACCCCACAGGAGCGCACTTTCTCACCCTCATGAAGCGAAAATAATTGGTGAAGTCGGGGCCTTCCTAAAGGTCGAAATCCTGGCCTCGTGAACGTCGCACGACCGCGCAATTGTCAGTTAAAGCGACGCAGCGCCGAATCGCAAAAAGTGCTCCGGTCCTAAAGCTGGAAATCCTTCCGGGGCTGAAGTGGTTAATAAAAGCGAAGTACTCCCACTCTTTCACGCGAGGACACCCCAATGGGCACTTAATTCGGCTTTCCGTGTTACCAACTCACATATCACCTACCTGGGCATAAAGATTGGAAAATCCCCCTCCTCTATGTATAACTTAAATATCCCCCCTGTCATAACACGAATTATAGGTGAGCTTCACACTTGGACTAACCTTCCACTTTCTCTATTGGGCAGAAGCCACCTTTTCAAAATGGTTAGCGTCCCAAAAATCCTCTATCCCCTACAAACCATCCCCATTCTCATGCGCCACAAAGACATTCAGATGATAAATAAGGCCCTCTCCTTCTTCCTATGGCGGAAGAAACGCCCATGAATAGCTCTGACCAAACTATTCCTTCCTAGCCACCTGGAAGGCTCCAATCTCCCCAATATACGTAATTACAACTTAGCGTGCCTCCTCAGAGTGGGTTTGGACTGGCTAGCGGAAACCTCCAGATACTCAAACTATGACCTAGAATCTCAGATGGTCTCTCCCCACTGTCTAGATGCTCTCCTCCACTGTCATCTACGGGATCTACCTCCTGCTCTGAAACAAAATCTACTCATCAGAGACACTAATATTGCAAGGAGGGAAATCAGGACCAAAATGGGCCTCCATGCGACCATCTCTTGCTCCCTACCAATCAGGGGTCATCCCAAAAGTCATTTATCTGCTCAATGAAACATAATAACCTTCTGGTCTCGCCAAGGCCTGCGGACATATGCGCAACTATTTGACCCTATCACTGGGAATCCTCTCCCCTTTTCTCAAGTCCAAGCTTCATTTAATCTCCCGAGAACCCACTTTCTCCCTTTTCAACAAGCCACAAGTTTTGCTGCCAGCCTCTACCCAAACAAGCTGAAACGCTTCAAACCCACATTCATTGACAACCTGCTTCTGTCCAGGATGCTAAAAATCGGAGATATCCATAAGTCACTGTCATTTCATCTCTGGAGACCACGCGCCCAGGGCCCAACTCCACCTTGGTCTAATGTATTCCCAGGGCAAACTGTCACAGATTTTGCACTACAAGGTTACAACACTACAAAAGCCTTCATAAAAAACGAATTCTGGAGAGAACAACAACTGAAGATTCTCCACCGTGCATACATGCCATATTCACAGGACAGGTCTGCCCCAACAACCTTCCAATGCTCTTGGTGCTCTGCCTATAAACCATCGCTAAAACACAGATTCTGGGACTGCCCTGCTGTCAACACCTTCTGGTCACAAGTTGAAATGCTAGCCAATCGAGTCTCGGGCTACTCCCCCTGTAAAGACCCGCTCCCACTACTTTTTGGATTCATGGACAATCCCTTTCCAGAAACGCAAAACAAAACACTATTGTTCTACGCAAACATAGACACTGGCTCACCTATTGCTGTATGCTGGCAAGGAGAGCCATCCTACAACAATGGACCTCAACATCTCCTCCCACCATAACAATGGTAAAATCACAACTTCTGGGACTCTACCAGAAAGAATTACTGGACTGCTCACTTAATGGGCGCGATAGGAACAAACTCAACAGAATATGGGAAACCTTCATCAATCAATCCCATACCACGCCTTCACCTTTCCCAGGGTCGATTTCCTGACCCCTCCTCTTGGATAATGCTTGGAATGCCCTACAGTAACGGATATGTTACGCCCTTCTCCGACTACCCCTACTATCCATTATTACCCCACTGGCTCTAGCCAATCGCTGATTAGACTGTTTTGACTGGTTGTAACTCTCCCCAAACAGACTAAGTCACCTCGCGCTGTCCAGCCTCTATAACCATCGGCAGATAAAGAAACAACAACTAAGCAATAACTGAAGATGTACCTCTGATTGTTATCTGTTATCTTGGATCTTCTATATACTCCATAGTGGTCACCCCCCCTCCCCCCGTTCCCTCCCCTACCATCCCCCTCCCCACCCCTCTCCCTTCCCCTCCTTCCTCCCTATTCCCCCCCCCCATACCCCCCCATGGTATTCCCCTGCCCTCGCCTATGTCATGGTTATCTATGTTTTATGCTTACTCTCACTCGGGTCTATTGCTTTATTGTATTACAATTCTTGTTTGACACTTAAAACTCAATAAAGTGTGTTTGAAAAAAAAAAAAAGGAGGATTTCACAGCTCTAGGGGTTGGTCCCACCCCCCACTATACCACGTGTAGGCCCCACTATCTGCATGCCTTAGCACTTCTGGCTCCTTGATCCACCTAGGCCTCCCACTTTTTTTTCACATTGATGTTTTTCTATGTGCCTCCCTAGAGCAATTTACCTTCCTTATTGGAACCTGTCAGGAAATTTTCACTTACTGCCTTTTGAATGGTCCCTAATTACCCCTACCCCTTACAGTGTCTAATTTAATTTTTTTTTAATATCCTGTAGACCAAGTGTTCTTTCATTCTCTGTTTCATGCTACACCTCACTTAGCCTTCCACAGGCTTCTTCTTTACTCACTTTGGTTCTTTTTATCTCACACGGACACCTGGAGTTTGCCCTAGCCATCCCATGTGGAGTGGTGGCTTAGCTATCTATTTAGTACTGACCTATCACACCCCAAAAGGCTTATGCCCCTTATTACTTTGAGCACTCTCTCCAGTTGCCCATGTAATGCTGGGTTTTCATAAATACTTTTGCTGCAGTTAATATTCATATTTTGGTTTCTTAGACAGCTTTATCTTGTTCATTCCTGTATACTCCAGGGGCTCACCCCTGCGACCCTCCTTGACCTGGCTCTCTGGATCTAAATTATGTTATTTAATGTATTTTTTATGTACTGACTCTAAACATGAAAGGCTTAAACTCTCCTAATAAATGAGTAAAGGCCTTTAAACATGTGCTGACCATGAGGCCAATATAGTTTGCCTCCAGGAAACACATTTTCCTATTCACTCTTTACCTAAGTCTTTTAGATAATTTTACCCTCAAGTGTAACTAACATCTGTGCACAATAAAAAACAGGGCGACATCATAGCCTTCAACCGCAGAGCACCCTTTATACCTATAACTGAGGGGGTACCTTGATAATCTGTGGGGATTACAACCAGGTCCTCTACCCTTACTTACATAAATCCCTATTTCCCTCCCCTTCTTGTTCCTTAAACTCTACCTTGCAAGCACTTCTCTAGCATTTCTTGCTGGATACTGTGAGGGAATGCAATCCTTCTTTCCATCAATACACTTTCCACTCCCACCTGCACAAATCATTCTCAAGAATAGACCTTCATCTCCATTGAGTTTAGCCCAGCAATAATCTCATACATAGCATAGTCATACCATAATGCAGTTAACTCAACCTTGACTTTGTTAATGCTGAATCTCATGACTGATCCTGGTGTATTAATAATTTATTATTGGCTCACCTGACCTTTAAACTAGACAAACAAAAAAGTGATAAAAGAATATCTCACTCATAACGCAACCCCTGAAGCCTCACCAGCCTCACCAGCCGGGTCACAGGAACAGACAATTAGAATCACAGGTTGCTTCAGGAACACACAAATGCTGTAAAATCCAAAAACAAGCAGACAGCACCACAGCTGCTTCCGAAGATAGTGCATTTATTGGTTCAACAAAGACATACGTACATGTCAATTCATGTCCAATGGAAAATACATCATGAGGCACAGGTATTGACACAAATGCTGTAGAATGGACAGCACTTGCTTCCTGGTGCTGTCCGTTTAAATGGCTGTTATTGGCGCCATTGGCGCACGGGTGTGCACAGGCGCGTGCGAATGCGCACAGACACACACGAACGCTCACAGGAAGCCAGAATCATCATTTTTCCTATCATTGCCCCCCAAGGGGCAGCCTCTGGATGCCCAACCGGGCTCTCATTTCTGGGTGTTTCTTCCAGAATTCTTCAATAAGCTCTTTGGCGTAGATATTGTCCTCAGGTTCCCATGAGTTCTCCTCTGGGCCATACCCCTTCCACTTGACCAAGAACTGGGTTAAGCCTCCCCTCTTCCTACAAGCCAGGACAGTCTCCAACTCAAATTCCTCCTCTCCGTCCACTAGAATTGGCCCCGGTGGCGCTGTCCTCCATTGCGGAAAAGGATCACTGGTCACCGGCTTCAGTAGCATGACGTGAAACACCAGATGGACTTACATGGATGGAGGAAGGGCCAGCTCCTATGCCACGTTGTTGATTCTTTACTTTACGGGGAAAGGCCCCATGAACCTAGGTCCTAATTTCTTGGTGGGGCAGGAAAGTTTCAGGTTTTTGGTTGCCAGCCAAACTAGGTCGCCTGGTTACAGGTCCAATTCCCCTTGCTTCCCTTTATCAAAGGCCTTTTTGTTAAGCTCCTGGGTCCGGGATAGTGTCTCCTGTAGCAGTCGGTTGTTTTTTTCCAAGAATTCTGTGATGCTCTGGGCCGCTGGCACCATCCTTTCTGAACTCACACTGGGTAGGAATGCAGGAATGCAGGATGGTAGCCGAGATTCGCCCAGAATGGAGATTGTTTAGTGGCTGAATGCACCGTGTTATTGTAGGCGAATATGGCTACCGGAAGCAGTGAGACCCAATCATCCAACGGAGGTACTGATCAAGGGTTTGGTTAGTTCTCTCAGTCTGGCCGTTTGTCTGTGGATGGTAAGCAGACGAGAATGACAGTTCAATCCCCAAACCCAAGCATATTGCCTTCCAGACCCAAGACGTGAATTGTACTCCACGATCAGAGACTATATTGGTGGGGACTCCATGGAGACGGACAATTTCCTTGATGAAGGCTTTCATTGTTTCTGTAGCAGACGGGGTACCCTTCATGGGTATAAAATGGGCCATTTTTGTGAGGCGGTCCACAACCACAAAGATGCAGTTGAAGCCAGCAGAGGGAGGCAATTTGACTATAAAGTCCTTGGATATGTGGGACCATGGGCCTTCGGGAATGGGAAGTGGGTTTAGTAGAACCCAGGCTTTGGCCCTGCTTTTCTTGTTTCGGGCGCAGACTGGACAGGCGCTGACATATATTTTACAGTCCTCATCAGCAGAGGGCCACCAAAAGGGGTGCGACACTAGCTCAAATGTCTTGCAACTACCAAAAAGGCCTGCAAATTGGTGATCATGGCACAGTTCAAAGATGGTCAGGCGTAGCTCCTCGGGTATGAAGACTCTGTCACAGTACCACCACAGCCCGTCTTTTAGTACCAGTCGAGGGTCAGGTGGTGTGGTGAAACTGGTTAGGGCCCACCTGAGCTGGGATAGCAGGTCCTCTTGGGATAACAAGAATCTCTGGGACAAAAGGATGGTGTCCGGTGGGGCTGGATTTTCAGAGTCACTGAACAACCTGGATAGAGTGTCTGGCTTAGTATTTTTCAACAAAGGCCTGTAAGTAATATGGAGTTGGAACCTTGAGAAAAAGAGTGCCCATCGTGCCTGACGGGGTTTAAGCATTTTTGCAATCCGGAGGTACTCAAGGTTCTTGTGGTCTGCGAAGACCAGAACAGGGTGTGCAGCTCCCTGCAACAAATACCGCCATTCCTCCAAGGCGGATTTAATTGCCAACAGTTCTCGATCCCCAACATCATAGTTAGCCTCTGGTGGCGAGAGCTTCCGGGAAAAGAATGCAATGAGGTGAAGAGAAGCCTTGGGGCCTCGTCTCTGGGACAGGACCGCCCCCACCGCGTTCTCCGAGGCATCCACATCCAAGATATAGGGCAAGACTGGATCCGGATGCTTCAGGACAGGAGCAGAAGTAAACAACTTCTTGAGCACTAGGAAGGCCCCTGAGAATGAGATGATGAGGCCCAAGAAAGGTATGCTGGAACGTTCAAACATGCACTTGTCGGCTTTTGCATATAGTCCATGTTGTCGTAAGTGCCCCAGGACACACCTGACGTGCCTGCTGTGTTCTTCCAGGGATGATGAGAAGACAAGAATGTCGTTCAGGTAGATTATGACAAACTGGTCTAAATAGTCCCTGAACACATCGTTCCCCAGGTGCTGAAAGGTGGCTGGGGTGTTGCAGAGCCTGAAAGGCATCACTAGATATTCATAGTGGCCAAATCTCGTTCTGAAGGCCGTTCTCCATTCGTCACCCTCCCAGATGCAAACAAGGTTATATTCCCCATGGAGATCCAGCTTAGAGAAAATGGTAGCAGCGCCCAGTCGCTGGAACAGCTCGGGTACCAGAGGTACGGGGTAGCGGTTTTTGATGGTAATCTTGTTGAGATCCCAGCAGTCGATACACGGTCTTAGGGACTGGTCTTTCTTCTCAACAAAGAATATTCCCGCTCCAGCAGGGGACATGGATGGCCGGATAAAACCCTTCTCTAGATTTTCATCTAGATAGGCCTTGAGGGCCTTTAGCTCTCCCTTGGAAAGCGTGTAAATCCGGCCGAAAGGTACTTCTGCACCTGCCAATAGTTCAATGGGGCAATAGTAGGCCGGGTGAGGTGGCAACTTGTCCGCCCCCTTCTTACTAAATACATCCAGGAAATTGTGATAATCCGAGGGAACTGCATCTCGGGTTTCCTGGTCAGGGTCGGAATCCAGACATAGGACAGAGGAAGAAAGCTCCTGGGGTTGCTGTAGGCAGTGATGCCAGCAGTAGCTTGATGTGAATTGAACGTCCCCTGTGGCCCAGTTAATGTCAGGTCAGTGTGCCCACAGCCATGGAAGGTCAAGGATGACTGGATAAAGTTGGGATGCAATAGCATCTAAGAGCAGGTACTCAGAGTGGCCAGTGACAGTCTTGGTGAGGAGGGGAATGGTCTCATGGGTAACTGTACCCAATTTTATGATTGATCCGTCGGCCAGGCGCATGCCCATCTGGTGTGCCTTGGGTTTAAGAGGAATCTGGTGCTGTGCTGCAAAGGACAGATTTACAAAGCAGCTGCAGGTGCTTGAGTCCAGGATGGCTGGGACTTGGATGCTCCCGTTGGGGAGTTGTAGAGACAGAGGAAACAACAGGTGAGTTGCCCGGTCGGGCAAGGACAAGACCGCTCCTTCGGGGGAGATGGGACCCTTCGCTGGGTACGACTGGACATGATGCCCAGGACCTCCACAGTACAGGCACAGGTTGAGGCTGAGATGCCTGTGTCTCTCTTCAGGGGTAAGTGGTGTGCGGGGATGCTCAGTATGCATGGACTCCGGCAGGGTTGCTGCAGATTGCTTGGCCCTGCATTCCCGCAGACCGTGGTCAACCTGGATGGGCAGGTCAATCAGAGTCTCGAGGGATTGGGGTGTCCGCACTCGAGCCAATTCATCCTTCAGCAGCTCGGACAGGCCCAACCGGAATTGGTAGCGGAGGGCCACCTCATTCCAGGCTGTGTCAGCAGCCCAGCTCCGGAACTCCACAATGTAGTCTTCTACCGTGTGTTGACCCTGCTGGGGAGCATGGAGAGCTACCTCCGCGGTTGCAGCCAGGTGAGGGTCCTCATACAGTACTACCATGGCCCGGAAAAAGAGGTGCAAGTCCACTGTTTCAGGGGCTTTCTGTTCCAGGAGATGGTGGACCCACACCTAGGGTTCATCTGGTAGGAAAGAGATAACCAGCCCAACCTTAGTGACTTCTGAGGAGAAAGTGCAGGGTTGCAGCACGAAATACAGTTCACAGGCACTGCGAAAACCCTACGGTCCCCTGAGAACCGTTCAGGTACCGGCACCTCTGGCTCGGTGGGGAGGGTGATGATAGGCTGGTCAGGGCTTGATGCAGCCGACATGGAAAGTTCCTGGTCTTGGCTTTCCATTTGGGTGTACCCTTCCTGTAAGTCTTTTATGGCTTGGGTAAGCCCGGTCAAGTAAGTGCATAGTTCCTTTGTTGGAGAGGGCCCCAGCGCAGACTCAGACATGGCTGCCGTTGCTGTCACGTGGTGGTGGAGTCTGACTTATGCAGTGGGCAACCTCTCTTACGATCCTGATTTGGGAACCCCTGGTAGAGTAGACAGGGGCTCGGGAGTGCAGGGAGGCACGAGGGTTGGACTGGGTCACTGGTGGTGGTGTGCTGGTCCATGTGGAGCTCATGCAAGTAGAAGCGTAGTGGTGCAGGCCGGGTCGGTAATAGGCTGGCGGAGCAGTACAGAAGGATCAGGCTGAAGGGTAGTCGGGTACAGGCAGAGTTTATTAACAGACGGGAAGCGTGGTACAAGGGAGCAGGCAGAAGAGTGGTCATGGAAGTCGAGGTCGGTGCAGGCGGAGATCAATAGCAGGGTCAAGACAGGCCAGGTCCTTAGGACCATGGACATCCAAGAGTTACTACAGAAAAAAACACAAGAGAGGGGCGCACCGACCTAGTGCAATACCGTTACAATGTTTATTAAAAACATAAGAATAAAATATACTCACAAACGGAGCAATATAAAAGGCAGTGGAAAAGATTCCTCCAAGGAACTAATCAATCTCCACCTCAGCAGGGGGCCTGACGGCGTCCGTATGACCAGGCTGACGCATTTCCAGGGCAAACCCTCTGCCTCAGAGCCTCAGGCTCTGGAGATTGATTAGTTCCTTGGAGGAATCTTTTCCACTTCGTGTTATGATTAGAGTTGAGCGAAAAAAACACCAGATGACTTATCCAACCACCATGTGTACTAGCAACTAGAGTTGAGAGAACCTGGACTGTAAAGTTCGGGTCCGTACCGAACTTTTGGGTGTTTGGGACCCGGACCTGAACCCGGACTTTTCAAAAAAAAAAGTCCGGGTTCAGGGGCGTGGCTGGCTGCAGACTGTGATGGCCGCTTGATATCACAGCTCTGCTCAGACTGGGACATCTAGCAACTCCAGCGTGATTCTCAACAACTAATCCCCCCTTAGTGCCATCCCAGGGGGAGATACATGCTTCAGACTGCCGATTGCCACGGGTTTGGAGAGTCATAGCCGCAGAAAGCGGGCACGGGAGAGCCGGGATCAGCTGAGGTGAAGACAGCTGAGAGGACCCTCACGGTACAAACGGCTGACATCCGCCTCGCCACAAGTCGGGTGAGACAAACCACCTCCCAGCCCAGACACACCAGCCATCAACCGTACTGCCCAACCCGGTTTGCCTAAAATCTGCAGCCGGATGGCACTGTGAGTCGCTCCGCATCGGTCCCCTCACATCTCCGGCCGCCATCTTGCGGCCTAGTAGCGGAGATACGGGCGGATCCAGCGGACACCTGCATACTAGGACTGAGCAGCTCGGGTGCCTCCTCATAGCGACTGCCCGCACACTAAGGAGAGACAGACAGAGCGATTGTGGAGAGCGGGGACCCGCTCCGGAACACTACAGCCGCGGCGGGACCCGCCTGGCGGCCATATTGCGGCTGAGCGGAACGAACCCGGGGAATCAGCAATTAGGAGACCGATCCGTTCCCCTCATCAGGACACCCGTTCCCCCCCTCAGGATACCCATCCGCTTAGGGGCAATAAAGATTCCCCTGGGAGCCAACTATAGGCCGGATCAAGGCATGATGAGCCGCCATCTTGCGGCCTAGCAACAGACGCATTGTCACACAGCGGCATCACCACAGGAAAGGTGTTACTCAGACATCAGCTTGTAGTCTACAGACAGGCCACTACATTCAATGTCACTTGGGAGGCTGGTCTAGCTGGACACACGGGGTGCATCCGTTCCTGCGCCTGCACTCACATCCTGCAGCAGAAGCAGAACAGCACCC
>BLSH010351381.1:102611-116722 GCA_018402905.1 Glandirana rugosa
GGGGGTAAAAGGAAGGAAAACGTCTGGAGATCCTGAAAGGTCCTGATACAATGTCGACAAAAGTTTTGAAAATAATTTAATGGTCTTGGGGGCCTGGGCTTGGGCCTGAAAAAAAAAAGGTATACTAAAATAATTCAAAATAGTTTCTATGTGTTATTCTACTTTGCATGTAGTTTGTCCGTGGCAGTCCCGACATGTATTCGTTAACGGTTGTCCACGTATATATCATCACAATGAATTGTAGTTCGTTCTTTAGTTTTGTCTTCAACGCTTGCGGGGAGCGTGCCACGCCAGTCTCGAAGTGGTGAGTTGTGGCTGTGGGGTATCCCTTGTGTGGCACCTGTTGGCAATTGCTTATGTACAGCCCTGACGGTGCCTGTTTGATGTACGTTTCATCTTATTGTGTATCTTTGATAAAACTTAATAAAATCATATGGAAAAAAAAAAGTCCGGGTTCGGGTCCGGGGGTTCTGGTAATTTAATAAAAGTTTTGAAAACAGCTGTAACATAGTCCTGGAAAGTCCTAGAGGTCTGCAAAAGGAAGGAAAATGGGGGTAAGGGTTGGACAAGTGCCCTACAAAGAAATGGGGACAGGGAAAACCTTTAAAGCATTTTTAAACTAAAATCACATAAAAAAATCAAAAATGGAGGTGGATGTGGACCATCTTCAAACTGTGTGTGAAAAGTATAAATTAGCGGGAGAAGCCATAGCAGTGTTCTAACATCATCTTCAAACTGTGTGTGAAAAGTCTAAATTAGCCGGGAGAAGCCATATCACTGTTCTACAATCATCTTCAAACTGTGTGTGAAAAGTATAAATTAGCCAGGAGAAGCCATATCACTGTTCTACAATCATCTTCAAACTGTGTGTGAAAAGTATAAATTAGCGGGAGAAGCCATAGCAGTGTTCTAAAATCATCTTCAAACTGTGTGTGAAAACTATAAATTAGCCGGGAGAAGGCATATCACTGTCCTACAATCAACTTCAAACTGTGTGTGAAAAGTATAAATTAGCGGGAGAAGCCATATTAGTGTTCTAAAATTTAGAACACTAATATGGCTCTCTATGCAGCTGGAAGAACGGTAATATGGCTCTATCCCCCTGCAATAGGCTTTTCCCATATACTTTGAAGATGATTTTAGAACACTGCTATGGCTTCTCCCGCTAATTTATATTTTTCACACACAGTTTGAAGATGATTGTAGAAAAGTGATATGGCTTCTCCCGGCTAGTTTATACTTTTCACACAGTTTGAAGAGGATTGTAGAACAGTTATATGGCTTCTCCAGGCTAATTTATACTTTTCACACACAGTTTGAAGATGATTGTAGAACAGTGATATGGCTTCTCCCGGCTAATTTATACTTTTCACACACAGTTTGAAGATGATTTTAGAACACTGCTATGGCTTCTCCAGCTAATTTATACTTTTCACACACAGTTTGAAGATGATTGTAGAACAGTGATATGGCTTCTCCTGGCTAATTTATACTTTTCACACACAGTTTGAAGATGATTTTAGAATACTGCTATGGCTTCTCCCACTAATTTATACTTTTCACACACAGTTTGAAGATGGTCCACATCCACCTCCATTTTTGATTTTTTTTTATGTGATTTTAGTTTAAAAATGCTTTTAAGTTATTTCCCCCATTTTCTTTCCTTTTGCAGACCTCTAGGACTTTCCAGGACTTTGTTACAGCCATTTTAGTGCCTAAAAGTTCGGGTCCCCTTTGATTTCAATGGGTTTCGGGGTCCGGGTCAAAGTTTGGGTTCTGTCCGGACCCGAACCCGGACTTTGTCCCGAAGTTCGGCCGAAATAGCAGAACCCGAACTTCCAGAGGTTCGATCAACTCTAGTTATGATGCCTTTTATATTGCTCCGTTTGTGAGTATATTTTATTCTTTTGTTTTTAATAAACGTTGTAACGGTATTGCACTAGGTTGATGCGCCTCTCTCTTGTGTTTTTTCTTTAGAAAATGCAAAGCATTCTGTGAATGACACCTGTGCTGCCCAAGCAATCCCCTGTGTTCACTATGTAGCAGGGCAAATGCTCAGTATGTGAACCACAAGACAATGAAGATCACTGTACAGTTAGAGTAGCAGTGGCTTCCATAGGGTCAGCCAGCTATGGATTATGCATACATTGGTCCAAGCTGTTCCAATATAACTATGCAAAAAAAAAAAAAAAATCAAACCTGGAATTTACCTTTAAAGCTTATATGGAATTTTAGTTCCATAAATCTTTATTGAATAAAGTAAAAGAACAGAACAAAGCATTGTAGCAATATAACAGACCAAGCCAGTACAGTGTAAATTAAGGATCACATTAAATTTGCGTTAAATTCCTTCAGGAGACCATGATTAGTAGCCATAGCAGATCATAAGATCTGACGATTAAACTACAACATCTTTAATTAGTTTGTTTACCACAGTAGTGCATAAGATCTCGACAAATAATCGTAACTGGAGAGCCATCTTACGAAGGGGGCTTACGGCGTCTCACAGATTAAAACTTTAAATAGTACTGTTTTCTGGAAAAAAAAAAAAAATATTAAATACAACATAGATATATAGAAAAAAAGAAAAAGAGAGGGAGAAAGGGGGTTAAAAAAAAGGGGGTAAGGGAGGGAAGGGAGGGGAGGGGGGGACCAGTCAGACCTCCTCGTTGCATATGATAAAGAGAGTTTTATTATTAAGGCATCGCCTGAAGGTTCCTGTAGTGGTCAGTGGATCTAAAGTCTATCCAGCACAGCCATGTCTTATGGTAGGCGGGAATGGTTTCATTTGAAATGGCTATTAGTTCTTCCATCTCTTGTGTTTTGTTCAATCTGGCAAACCAGTCAGCCACTGAGGGCGCTTTCTTCTGTCTCCAAAGGGCTGGAATACACAGTCGAACCACATTTATCATGTGCATTGCCAGTGACTTTTTAAAAGAATACTTCATAGACTCAGAATGGTGCAGTAGGTATTGTAGGAATGTGAATTCTAGCGAAAAGGTTGTTACCTTACATATAGTTTTATGGACTGTCTCCCAATATGAGGTAATACGTGAGCAATCCCACCAAATGTGCAACATAGTTCCCTGACTGGAGTCACATCTCCAGCAGCGATCTGATACGTTGGGAAAAAATGTATGTAATTGGTAAGGGGTTCTATGCCAATGTGTCATGACTTTAAAGTTATGTTCTTGGGTGGAAACATTCAGGGTACCCCTGAGGGCTGTAGTGCAAGCTAATTCCCATTGGACATCCGAGAGCCCCTTATCCCTGGGTAGGCCCCAAGCTTTTTTAATCAGGGCAAAAAGTCTGTGTGTGCCGTGGAAATAATGGTGTGAAAGAAAGTGACTAAGTGTCTCTGTGGTGGGCCCAGGCAAAGCTTTTCTAGGGTTGTTTTGGGTCTTGAGAAGATGGGCTTGTTATTAGAGTTGTTTAAGTAGTATCTGATCTATAGGAAAGACCAGAAAAGGTATGGAGGAAATCTTGTGAATCTCTGAGAGGTCTTCTACTGTGCAGAAATTTCCATCTCAGAAGAAGTTGGGCTGCTCTGGGGTTGAAATTCGAAGGTAAGGTTGTGGATCCCTTTTCTAAGCCTGGCAAAAAATCCGGATTATCTTTGATCGGAGTCATAGGGCCAGGGATAGTCGTTATGGTGGGGTTTTTTACAATGCCCTTCAGTGTGGACAGTAGGGGGATTATCAGCGGCTGGTGCCTGACACATACCTAGCATAGAATTTTCCAGATCTACCCAATCTTTCTGAGAGTTGTGGATGTGGATGTTAGCAAGCAGGACTGCTCTGTGGTACTTCTTAAAATTGGGAAGACCGATGCCAACTTTTGACTTTGGGGCTGAGAGTCTCGAAAGACTAAGTCTAGGGGTCTTCCCTTTCCGCAGGTAGGAGCTTATTCTTGCCCAAAGGGATTGAAAAAAAGATTTAGGCAGAGCGATAGGAATTACCTGTGCTATGTAAAGAAATCTAGGCAAGGTGGTCATTTTCAGCGCAGCCGCCCTACCGAACCATGACATATTTAACTTTGTCCAACTCTCAAGGTCCTCGGTACACTCCTGGAAGAAGGGTAGGAAATTAAGTGAGTAGAGGTCAGCTATATTTGAGGGAAGTCTTATTCCTAGGTAGGGTATCTCAGTAATATGCCATGTGAAAGGTGAAAAACCCTGGCATTCCCGGACCAATAGCTCAGGTAAAGTAATATTCAGGGTGTGGGATTTGTTGAAATTTATCTTAAATTTCAAAATTTCGCCATATCTATGGAACTCTTTTAGAAGATTGGGGATCGTTAGCTTAGGTTTGGTGAGAAACAACAAAATATTGTCAGCAAATGCTGCTATTTTAAATGATCTATTGGCAAAGGTGATTCCGGAAATATCTTGGTTTGTTTGAATGTTTCTGAGAAGGGGTTCTAGGGTAAGGATAAAAATAAGCCGTGAAAGGGGGCATCCCTGTCTAGTTCTGTTTCGGATGGGGAAGGCGTCCCATAGGTGGCCAGTCACTCTGACCCTGGCTTGGGGGTTGGAGTAGAGGCGTAAGATGCTTGCCAACATAAATTTCCCAAGGCCCAGGTTGCTAAGGACCCCTGCCAAAAAGTCCTAGGCCACCCTGTCGAACGCCTTCTCCACATCCATGGATAAGAAACAACCTTCTGTATGTGTTTTTTTGAGCCAATGATTGATGTTTATTGTCTTAATATTGTTATCCTGGGCTTCCCAGCCTGGGACAAAGCCTGCTTGATCTTGAGAAATGAAAGTCAGGAGAAGGGGCTGCAATCTATTTGCTAGAATCTTTGCGAATATTTTCACATCTGTGTTAAGGAGTGATATGGGACAGTAATTTTCTGGTTGAGTGTGGTCTTTGCCTGGTTTAGGGATTACTGTAATCTGTGCTTCTAGTAGGTCTCTGGGTGGGGAAGGGGTGTCTGCCAGTGAATTGAAGGCTCTAATAAAGTGTGTGGCCAAGACTTCTGGAAAAGTTCTATAATACAGGTTGGGTAGTCCATCAGGTCCTAAACTCTTCCCAGGCTTCATAGATTTGATGGCCTGGAGGAATTCCTGTGTAGTCAGGGGGCTTCCCATTGCAGTGGCTTCTTCCTCTGATAATTTGGGGAGATTTGAACTTGTTAGATAGTCTTTTATGACTTGTGTACGTGGAAGTGATTCGATCCCAGAGTGTCTGGCAGAGGAAATATTATATAGATTAAAGTAGTAGTCCACAAATGATTTGGCAATATCTGTTGTGTGAACTATTTTGCGTCCTGCATGGTCGTGTAGCAAGGGAACACTGGCTTGTGCTCTCTTACCCTGAAGGAGTCTGGCCAGTACTTTGCTGTTTTTGTTGGCCTGTTCATAAAACAGCTTGGAAGTTAAAGTACATTTTTTCCTAGTTTGGGTTCCTAATTCCTCCAGGAGTGCCTTTCTAGCCTGGACCAAGTCCTCAAGAGTGGAAGTAGCGACTGAGCGTTTATGGAATGCCTCAAAGTTGCCGAATTCAGCTCAACAGGATGTCCACTTTCGCTTGCCTATCTTTTTTAACATGTGTGGATAGGGCGATACACTTGCCTTGTATAGTACATTTGTGGTCAAGCCAGACATTAAGGTCTGAAACTTCTGGGGTGGCATTTATGTCAAAATAACTTTTGAGTTCGGTCTGCAGTTGAAGTTTGTAGGAAGGGTCAGAGAGCGGGAAAGTATTAAGTTTCCAAGCTTTTTCCCTACTATCTATTTGAGGGGATTTCAGAGTTATGGTGATAGGGTGATGGTGAGACAAAAATGATGGTTCAATAGTGTCTGAGTGTAAATAGTGTAAGTAATTCTGGGTTAGGAAGAAATAGTCCAGACGGGAATGATTTTGGTGGGAAGGTGAAAAGTAAGTAAAATCTTTGGTGTAAGGGTAGAGGGTCCTCCAAGTGTCATGAAGGGAGAGAGTGAAATTGGAGTTTGATCTGTCTAAGGGCTCGATAGGGTATCGAGGAGGAACCCGAGGATGAATCTAGGCTCGGCTGGAGTGGCACATTCAAGTCCCCTCCCAGTATCACAGAATGGGATTAACTGATCGAAGATCTCTCTAAAAAAGGACACCTGGTGGCGGTTGGGGGCGTAGATGTTAGCGAACATCACCGGCCCGTTATATAATGTACCCTTAAGGAAGAGAAACCATTCCTCTGGGTCAGTCAGATGGTCCTTATAGAGGAAAGGAAGGTTGCGGGCTATTAGGATGACATATCCCTTAGTTTTACTAGTAGTAGAAGAAGCATGATATATTGTCGTGAAGTGCTTGTCAGTAAATTTGGGATATTTGGGGCCCTTGAAATGTGTTTCTTGAATGAACGTAATATGTGCACGAAGCCTATGCATCTCCCTAAGGGTCATGGATCTCTTTTCTGGGATGTTTAGTCCCCTGGCGTTCATTGAGAGCACCTTGAGGGACAGGAAGCTGGACATCTTGTGCTAGTGTGAATTTGTCTCGAGGTCCCCCGAGTTTAGTGAAGTCTGCTGGTTACTAAAAGAAAAAAAGGAGAAGGTAAAGGGAGAAGGGAGTAGGAGGGAAAGAAAAAAAAAAGAAAAAAGAAGGGGGAAAGAGGGGAGAGATAAGACAGAGGGAATGTGGATGTGGAAGTGGAGCGAGTAGGGAGAGTATAGTGTACAAGAGGGAGTATAGAAACAGAAAAAAGGAAAAGAGAGGGAAGAAGGGAAAAGTCGTCCTAAAGACATGTGAGAGGGTGAGTGAGTAGACGGAACTAGGTTCCAACTCACTATAGACACCTTCAATAGAACAGTCCGGATAATCCGGGCTGATGAGAGGGTAGGTGGGTTAACAATGGGAGGAGAGAGATGGCGTCTCCACAGGGGGGACACCTGGGGTATTCATCTCGGCAGTTCAAAAATAGGTTCTGACCTTTGCCAGAGCCCACTAGCCAGTGGGCAGCTTTAACGGTAGGGCGAGGAGGGGGGAGAGCACCCACTTCGAAGTCCTGGTTGTATTATTGCTTCTACTTTAGATGGGGGATGTTTTGTTATGAGTGGTTAATATCTCCACCCACAAGTTCTACCTGTTCTTATGGTTTGGGTTGGGAGCTACTGTGAGACCTTGGGTTGTACAGTTCCCCAGTCAGAGAGTGGGGCATAATTTAGCACGCCTCTCGTCACCTCCGCTAGACCCCACCCACCTGGGGCCTTCAGCTTGGTATTCATCATCAACAAAAATGTTACTATTGCAATATTAAAGAGCTACACTACCTCCTACCTGGGCCGCCAGGGAAAGGAGGGGGATGCCATCGCTGGAGTCAACTTTGCTACATCTCGCATTAGCTAGGGATCTCTCACTGGCTTATCATAGGGTCCACCTATCCAGAAGAGACACCAGCTTGAGTTTAGATTGTTTTGACATCCACGCGGGGGTAGCAGCATAGCATAGGCCCCCCATTCCCGGGCAACCGGCAAAGAGGTCTAGGGTACTTTGATAATGGTAACCGCACAATAAACAGCAATACAAACATAATAAAAAAAAGAAAAAAAAAGGATAGAACTATAAGTAACAACAAGTCATCCCTGCACCACTGTATTTCCAGCGGCTTGAGTCTGTTGGTATACCATTCCGGCGAGTGAGCAGGATCAGTAGGGACCAGTCCACCGCCCGACATGGACCCAGGCTGAGTGTCCCAGCCAGGGAGAAAAAAACTGCAGTTAAGAACCACAGTTTGTTAAAGTCCGGCCTGTGCTTACAGACCTCTTCTGGGTATTGTGTCTGAGTTACATCCGTCTGCAATTGCAGTTAAGAAGGGGTTGAGACAGATCTCAGCTAAGATGTGTACACAACACATGGTCTAGTTCCCGGTAAGGTAGAGCCCCCCGCAAGCTTCCATCTCAGCGGGCCTGTTTGCTGTTAGTCACACTATAAGAGCTTTGTTTTCCCAAGCCCAGGCTGCAGTAAGAAGGGTGATAAGATGCCAGGGATTATCCAACTCCTCTGGTGCAGGGAGCGTAACTATCAGCATCTAAACAAACAAGAATAGTGGCAGACGTCTGTAGTTGCTTCTCTGTAGGGGGGCCAGGACCCATTCTTGGTTCTTGGTCCCCCAGTTTTACAGAGTGTGTCCGGCCCATTGTGCCCGGATGATGGGTGGTATATACAGTGGTATCAAAATAGGAGCACAAGAACACAGGGATGGGAAAGGTTGAAAACTTATGAAGAACAAAGTCTAACGATACTTAGCTGTGTTGTACGGACAGTTCTTCTGCCAGCCGAAAGGACCATCGCAACGATGTGTGCTGTTCTCAGTCCGGTACCTCCTGGTGTGCGGGAGCCGCAACAGTAATCTGGTCCCTCCGATTACGTCGATATGGGGTGGAATTCTGGCGGCGTCTAGGAGTGCGCTGTTCAAGCGGAGGGGGAGTGAGATCCTTCCATGCTTCTGGAATTGTGAACTCTTGATACCACTCCAGGACAGGAATGTCTGGGAGGCCAGTGAACTCATAAAACTGAGGGAGATCCGCCGGTGTGTAGAGGGTGAAGGAGCATCCTTGCAGAGTGACGCAGAGACCGAATGAAAATCTCCACTTGTACACTATGTGGCGGTCTCTGAGAGCCATCAGAATGGGCCGCAGGGCCCTCCTGTGGTTCAAGGTGATTTGGGAGAGGTCTTGAAAATTTTTCACCTCAGCCCCGTTGAAGCAGATCTCCTCTTGCTTTCTAGCTCTGACAGCTACTTCTTCCTTCAGCTTATAGTCAATAAAGCAACATATTATGTCTCTTGGGGGGGGTCGCCCTCTCTCCCCCTGGGCCTCAGCGCCCTGTGTGCACATTCAAAATCCATGGGGGCGTCCTGTGCCCATTCTGTAAGATTATTAAAGAGCAATTGGAGGGAAAGGGGGATCTGGTCATGCTCCACTGTCTCCGGTATGCCCCTGACCCTCAAGTTTCTCCTACGACCGAAGTTGTCGAGGTTCTCTAGATGCTTTTGGAGCTCTATCATGTGGAATAGGTATTTGGCTCCATGCTGCTGCAGCTCTCTGATGTCTTTATCATGGCGGCCTGCCGCACATTCCACTTCCTCTAGCCTGTCTGAGACCCCTCTTAGCTCACCTTTGAGCTCAAGAACTGCATTGTTAAGGGCTCCTTTAATGTCGGAAGCTATAAGTTGGAGATCAGACATCTTTGGGACTTGCTGTATCTGGTCCACCAGCATGTCTTGGTCTGATTGCATTTTCTGCTTAGGCGTCCCCTCCGCTTGCTTCCTGGGACAAGGCCTCGCTCGCTTGGGAGGGCTGGGATCGGAACAGTTCCAGGAGGTTTCGCCCCAGCTGCGAATGCGGAGTGTGTGTGAAGGGCAACTGTCACCCAATTTTGCCCATTACTGCTGACAGCGTGCTTTGGTGGCTTTGTGTCTCCCCTGTGGTGCCAGAGCTCCTGTTTCAGACGGCCATCTCGTCAGCGTGCCAAGCCACACCCCCGTTATATGGAATTTTAGTGACTAGGTTTACATACATTTTAAAATGTCTATTCAGATAACATCTGCAAAGGGTTGTCTAATTATTTTAATCCATCTACAAGTGTAAGGGCACATTGCATTGGTATAAAATAATGTGTTAAATAGTTTATGTAATGTAGTTTATGTAATGTCGTTTATGTATGTAATTTGCATTACTATAAAAAAAAATAACAAAGGAAATAAAAAATACATACATTATGTAAAATGAAAATGTTTTTGTAAACCCAACCAATAGTGTTCCGCTTCCACGAACACCTTAAACTACATTATGATCTTTCTTTATTGACCAGTTTTATAGATTTAAAATTAGGCTCAGGTTTGGCTCGGTTAAGAAAGAGAGACACCAGGTTCACATACCATCAATATATGAATAATGATTTTACATCCTTTGACCTGAGATCAGGATGTCAACTCAAAAAAAAAAAAAAAAGATCTGCTTATTTACGGTCAGATAGTACAGTCAAAATGGGCACTGTAAAAAAGGTCCTTACAAAAAGAACTCCCCACCTTTCCTTTGTCAAATCTTAAAAAATGGAGCACTATTTAATTTTTCTTACTATAAAATGGAAGTTTGTATTAATTAAACTTTACGAATAATTATTAGATATTTAATTATATTTATTTGTATTTTTTTTTGGCTGCATCTAAAATCAAATGTTTTTAGTTTGTATTTATTATGGGATAGTTTTAAATATTTAAATTCTTTATTACATTTATTTCTTAAATGTATCTAAAAGTATTTTAAAAACTGTAATTAAAATGTTTATTTGCTGTTTTCTCCTCCTGCTCTATCTTCTCTGCTTTTTTCTCTCTTTTCTCTTTCTCCTCCTGGGTTTTTATGATATAGTACGTAGTGGTCCTTTTTGACTGGCCTTTTCTGGTCCCTTTTCTTTTTTACTTTTGGACAATATTCACCTTATGCAAGGGACCTTTATGTATCTATTTGCACTACCTGTGGACTTTTATCTGCCCATTGCTTACCCAATTTCATTCTCTTGTATTTTTTTTTTTTTGTTTGCACACTATTTAGATACTCAACGAATATGTGCAGTAATTTTGTATTTGTTTTATTTTTTTTGTTGCTATCATTTAATAAAACTTATTGTGACAGAAAACTGTAAGTAGCATATATCAGCTGTCTATCTATCTATCTATCTATCTATCTATCTATCTATCTATCTATCTATCTATCTATCTAAATAAATAAAATAATACTCTTTATTTCACATCTTTTCATGTGTTTATTAAAATAAACAGTTAACATAATGTCTTTCTGTATCTTAACTTAGCTGTGATCTATAATTCCCCTGCGGAAACATTACATAGATACAAATAACAGATTACTTCATCAGCTTGTTAGTGAAGTTAATGATGATACAAGCCATGACCTAATCATTTTCAATTATTACTGTGTGGGAGATGCCCTAATGGAATTAATTAGGAAGTTTAGTAAATTACAAAGAATCAACATTTGGCAATAATGTATTAAGGTAAAACCTTTCTTAATTGGAACTGGTTTTGTTAAGAGGAATCAAATTAATCATTAAGGGAATCAACAGCATTACATTTATTTTCATGTAATTTCAATGAACGTCAAATAATTATTTCCAGCAATGGGGCCAATTAATTTCTTAACTGGTTATCTAACAAGCTATGTACCATAACTTGTCCCTTGTCTAGATGTTTGTCTTGATGGGGTGTCAGGGGCTTTCTACAGGACAAAGAGACTCAATACATTCATTATCTTTTACACTATTTCCCAATGCTTCTATTATCTTGTTTTGCCAGCAAAAGCAAAAAAGACTCATAATAAAATCATGTTGGCAGTTAACACTTAATATTATAGTACACATTTAATTTATGCTATGAATTAAAAAAAAACAACGTATATAGCCAATTTCCATTACTGATGACAATAGTTACTAATACTAATGCTAATGATAATAATAATAATAATAATAATAATAATAATACGGTTATATTGAGGTACAGTTTAATAATACAGTTGTATCAAGATACAATTTAATACATAGTGATTTTAAGCTATATCTTGACAAATCTGTATTATTATTATTAAAGCTTACTATTATTATTATTATTATTATTATTATTGTACAAATGTATTAGTGAGAACTATCGATTAAAGTGCACTGTGCAAACATGTGACTAACATACACAAGATCATTTTTTGGCACACAGAAGATCTAAATGTATTGTGTAGAATCATAATGCATGTTTATGGACTTTTACGCTACTATTTAATTCAAATTTGTCTTCACTTTTTATAAACTATTGTTTTGTGCTGATTGGTGGTAGTGCCTTATCCTTTTCTTTAAATTGTTATAGAGTAAATTATATTATTTTCACTTGGTTGGTTTCACTTATTGGTGATAATTTAAAGGAAATGTCCAGGCAGTTAAAAGGTAAGAATTG
Source organism: Glandirana rugosa (assembly GCA_018402905.1). Taxonomy (NCBI): domain Eukaryota; kingdom Metazoa; phylum Chordata; class Amphibia; order Anura; family Ranidae; genus Glandirana; species Glandirana rugosa. Next base: position 114,546 of record BLSH010351381.1, read on the forward strand.
TGCCCACCCAACTACTAAAGGATAAATGCTTGCTTTCTCAAAGGGATAAAAAAATATTATTCCACGGTCCCACACTTCAGTTCAGGCTATGATGACCGATCCCACAAAGCCACACTTCCTGCTGATCTTTAACGGGTCTTGACATTTCCTCTGTCACTTCTGATCCTGCACTGTACATAGTGAAGTAATCTGGGGTGGGAGATAAAGGGAATGGAGTGCTGATTTAATGCTAAAAATTAGCATGCTTCATTTACTGGATGGACAATATTTTAAGATTTAAAATATGCACACAGAAACAGAAAAGTTTCACAGCGTGCATTTCAGGTAGCATTTTTAAGACCACCAATTATCCTGCCGCTTAAAGCAAACATATCAAGGTCTAGTTAAAGCAGTGATGCTTAGTAAACCTGGAGGCTTTTGTTCTTTTGGGAGACAAGAGTGCTAAAAGTTTGAAACACCATCAAACAGTACAGTACATGGTTGCCAAAGTACAACACTATATGTTTGTGTTAGAATATACCTCCAAATTACATTGATAAATGCCCTAGGTGAGCAAATCATGAGAAAGGACATCCACAACTCTTACTTTTTAACCTTAGCTTTGGTTTACATTTTTTTTAAATATATACAGTATATATATGATAATCTTGACAGAATTCAGTATCAGAAATTCATCAGAATTTTTCAACATTGTTAAGCCCATCTCCCCAAACTTAAACCTGCTCCTATTTTTTTTTAAATAATAAAACTTCCATTTTAATTACTCATTTAAATCCTAGTCATCACTATGCCTTTTCTAGAAATGGAGTACGGTGATCCAGCATTGCACTTCATACCCATCATCAGGCTACTGAAGTCTTTTAGAACCATTGAGGATCCTACTAATGGACATCAAATGGGAAGTGTCCACAACACAAAGGCAATGATGGTGATTACTGAAGAAGAACCCTCTTGCAATCCAGACAATAGAAGTCTCAGGAGCTGGTGTATCCATTATTACAGATTTAGGAAAAGGTGTTTTTCCTTCAATAGATTTTTATTGATAAATTGTAATACCAATACATAACAGGTACAGTGCAAAGAAATAAATCCAAACATGAAAGGATCCGAACCATAGTCTTGCAAAAGCGAAACAAATTAAATGAAAAATACAGAAGCTAACCTAGTCACCTCTGCGAGCCAGGTCCCTGGCTAGCATCCTGGGGGGATGCAGGTAACACGGCTCAGGTCCCCCGCGTCAGCACCCCAAGTGGGAACCTGCTGTGCTGTGACCCGAGGGAAGGAGTCGCCCGCCCCCTCACCCCTATCAGCCGCTCAAGGAGGAGGCAGGCATAATCAGGTTCTATGAGGCCGACATGAGGTCGCTGCTCTCTGGGGGGAGAGGTGATCTTTTTGTAATGAAGACTATGCCTCTCTGACTATAGAAAACTTGTCGGTATAAGCACACATGTATAGTACAAGGAGGTGAGGCTAGATGCATTGTGAGCAAATGTCGCAGAATAGATAACAGTGCATAAAAGAGGGACCCAAGGTATGTAGGGAGGAAGCGCCCTTTGGGCCCAACCTCCTTAGTAAAGTTAGCAAACTGTAAGCTATGACTACCGTCCATTTATTAAGAAGATACTGTATCCCATAAATAGGCACAACTGAAAATTAGAGAAGAAAAGAAGAGAAAAGAAAAGAATAGTCAGACGAGGGGGGGAAGGGGAAAAGGAAGCAGGGGGGGAGGACAGAGGAAAATGGTAATGTCAGAGAAGGAGAGAGCCCAATGCCCGGATGAGGATCCCCAACCATCGAGGACTGATTTAAACCCGGGCCGTGTAGGCAAGCCAAGGTTCCCAGGTCACATCATGTTTCTCCACTGTGTCCAGAAGAATGCTAGCTATCTTCTCCTGTGTCATAATCCAGGAAATTTTTTTCTTTGTCTGGGAAAAAGAGACATAGGGTAATTTCCAGGCTCTAGCAATGGATAACTTGGTGCCCGACAGGATGAAAGATATGAGTTGTTTGGATAATTTCGGTATGTCGGGGCCCATCATATTTAGTAGAGCCATCTGGGGGGAGTTTGGGATTGAGAGGCCAGTGACTTTCCTAATAAGATGGAAAATTTTGTTCCATAAGCCCCTAATCCTGGGGCATTCCCACCAGATATGGATCATGGAACCAATTGAGCCACA
>BLSH010351386.1:4187-16203 GCA_018402905.1 Glandirana rugosa
CTATACCATACAAAGGAAGGGCATCGCGCAGATTCTCACCGGCCTCCCGGGAAGCAAAAACATTCCACTATCCTCTGTCTAGAACTTTCTCAAAATGGAGGCAAGGGGACATATCCTACGCAGAAGACTCAGACCGTACAGCCTCTTAAAGAAGAAACTCCGCCTTAAACTGTTCCATCGGCTGGTGTAGAGACCCCCCGAGTAACAGGGAAGGAGCCCCAGCGTCCCGAGCCACATCCGTAAGGTCAAGCTATCCACACAGACGCCGACATAACATCAGAATCAAGGGGCTTCCCGAAACCGTGGACAATGATCACCTCTCTGAAGCTGTTCTCTCCATCTTCAATGATCTTCTTGGGAGACCTCCAGACACACCTATCGAACTGGAATGCCTACACCGAGCCCTGCGACCCCGAGGAAGGGACAATGAGCCCCCCAGAGATGTGGTCGGCTACCTTGTCAAATTCCGCCTCAAAGAAGAAATTCTCCGACATGCCAGACTCAGAAGACGCATCCTATACAGGGGAACGGAGGTAAAACTCTTTCAAGATCTGTCTCCTATCACCTTACAAAAACGAAGGGCCCTCCGGCCACTCTTAGACGCGCTACGGGAAGGAAACATACCATATCGTTGGAAGTTCCCCTTCTCTCTCCAAGCAGGAGCAGCGGGCAGGACTGCCTACCTAAGACACCCCAAAGACATCCGTTCCTTCTGTGATACTCTACACATACCCCAAGTGGACATCCCTGACTGGAACAACAGCTACTTCAACTCCTCCCAACCTCAAAGACAGGAAGAACCGATGGATGTACACCAACGGGGCTCTTACACCCCATCCAGAAGACCCAGATCTTCCCCTTCCGCCTCACCACCTCCAGCAAACCACCGCTCCCCAGGAGGAGGCAGCATTCCAGCCTCCCCCGCACACAGGAAGGCAAGGAAGGACTAAGGCCTCTCACCACCCACAGCAGCAAAGCTCCTCCAAGTTGACCTCTATGCCACAGGATGGGACCTCCTATCTCAGCACAACAGTGAGTAATGACGCTCCCATCCCATAGCTCACACCAGGCCCCCTCCCTCCCTCTACCTGTCAACAACCCATCACAATCTACTCCTAACTGCACTGGGTCACCCCCGAACTGCTGACACCTCAAAGGAGCTCAAGAAAAAACCACCCTAAGGGTAGAAGATTCAAATGTCAGGTACTCTGTAAACCAGCGCCTTTAGTTAAGGATCCTCAGGCCTATTGGTTTAACCCCTCAGCAGGCTCTCAAAACTCCACCTGGACTGAACTTCTTGGTACTAAAGTAGGGCCTGCATGAGGGCTCAGAGCCGAACCTTATTGACAGCCCCTTTTACACTGGTATACGCGGACCATTATACTAAACATACTAAAGGACAGCACGATAGACCCCCTCTCTTCTTGGCCCCCACTGTCCCCCTAGATGCACCCAGGACGGGCCGCTCCTTACACTTGTAAGACTAATGACAAGGCTCGACCTCTCCAACCTCACCTTGGGCCGAAGATAGCGTCCTGACCCCTTAACAACCCAGAGTTTTGTTCTAACCTGTTAAGCCAGACGAGCCCTGATCTCAATCTATTTGCTGCCTCAAGGAGCCCTAAGAAGGGACCACGACAGCCTCAGAAGACAAGACTTCAGCAAATATCTGCCCTGGCTTACCACATGCATCTAGCTCTTCTTTATCTAACTACATGTTCATTTGGGGTGCTGAGCAACATTAATGTTTAAGTTCATACTTGTTCAGTTTATTGTTTACCGTTTTCTTATAACGAGCATGAGACTGCCACTGCCTGACCACCGGGCATCGGTGTGCACACCAATGGGGATAAATAATCTGAACCTGCTCAAGTTGGATTTCCCGGATTATAAGGTATTCAAAAGACCAATGAAATGCCTCTCTCACAACCTGCCTACAGGTCACGCAGGGTCAGTCTCAGCTCCGAGGTCCCATCCCGTACATTAATGCTCCTGTTTCCCTCTCCAGGCTGCTGTTACTACTTGGTTTGTTTGACATTATGTTTACCTCACACATCCGTATATTCCAGTCTTGTTTAAGGTTACCGATTGCCAATTATATTCAAGCTTTTTGACGCACTGTCCTCGAAGACGCATCACACCGTTCCTGACACAGCGCTCCTCAACTAGGATAACAAGGAGAAACCATCGGCTTACTTACCACTCCTTCCTACAAGCCACCAATCAATTGCCACACCGCATCCTACACTACTTACAACTCTTCCCTCACTCTATCCTGAAAAAATGCTCCCCATATGTATGATACCGCCCAGACTGCGACGCTTTGAACCCTCAACAGCCCATTCACTCATTCCTTTACTCTCTCGGACTCATCTGCGGACTTGTTTCAATCCCTCAATGGGGGATCGAAGGAATACCGCGGACATCATCACTCACTCAAGACTCTAAATACCCTTTCAGACATTACCCGGACTCACCGCCAAGCCGTTCTAGCCTAACCACTTCCCCCAACAGTACAGAGCATTCTGTGCACTCAACTCCCGGCTTTCCCCGTTCCATTTGAACAAGATAGCTGGTCTATCCTGTTAGCCGGATACACTACCCTCCCTGCATCCCTCCCTCACTGACCCTCCCCCACATTCTTCTCCCACTCTACCCTCTTCCCTGGACTTCCTTCATTTACCCGCGATAAGCATACACTCATCCGTATTCCATCACTTTCCATCTACCTCCACACCACCCTGACATCGGATTCATCTAGCTGACCCTCTAACCTGAAGAGCTGTAATATGGCCTCCTTCCATACTCTAAAGGTATTCTCGCTTAATACCAAGGGGCTGAACACCCCCGAGAAGAGGTCAATGGTACTTCGTGAACTTTTCTAAACAGCGTGTCCATGTAGCCTTCTTTCAGGAGACCCACTTCAAGGGCCCTAATATACCTAAGCTGACGAACCCCTCATACCCAGAAATTTACCACACATCTTCCTCCGCCTCTAAAACGAAAGGAGTGGCAATCCAGATATCTAAAAACCTCCCCTTCACATTTAAAGATCATCTAACCGACCCCGAGGGCAGGTATATCTTTGTGAAGGGCACGGTTTACGACAAGCCGATAACACTCACAAACATATACTGCCCCAACACATCCCAGGTCTCGTTCACCAGGTCTGTGATCGATCTCCTAATCCCCTTCCATGAAGGCCTGGTAATATTTGGAGGAGATCTGAATGTACCCTTAAACCCAAACACAGACTCTTCCACTAACTCCACCTCGATACCCTATCGTGCTCTAAAGCAAATCTAAACTTAACTCCCTACTTCTACATGATTCCTGGAGAATGCTAAACCCAGAAACCAAAGATTACATCTTCTTTTCACCCCCCCACAATAAATACTCCCGCATAGACTATCTTTTTCTCTCCCAGTCCGATTTGCCATTTCTACACCAAGCGAGTATTGAACCCATGTATCTCTCCGATCACCATCCCATCACTCTGACATTGAAACTCCAGACGCACCGTGCAGAATTCAAAATGAAAACCTGGAGATTTAACCCGTCCCTCATCAGTGACCCGATACACTTCACCAGACTGAAGCGCACCCTACAAGACTACTTCCAAATAAACACCGCAACCGAGACCTCCCCCACAATCCAGTGGTTAGCCCACAAATGTGTGATAAGAGGGGAATGTCTCGCCATTGCCTCTCACATCAAAAAACAAAAACAGAATGACATAGAAACCATCACCTCCACTATACACAAACTGGAACTAGCACATAAGCAAACTAAAGAAGCCCAAGTCTACTCTAAGCTGCTCTCGGCCAGACGCGACCTCCTTAACACACTAGGCAAGCAGATTACACGCAGATACCTATTGACGACAAAGCTATACTACGAACATGCTAATAAAAGCGGGAAGCTAATGGCCAGACTGCTTCAGAATAGGAAGGCCCAAGCAACAATCCACCAAATTCGAGACAATAAGGGCCAAGACTATTACAAAATGGAGGAGATAGCCCAACAATTTGTGACCTACTACACAGAGCAGTACAACTTATCCCCACCCTCCCTTGAAAACCCCATGTTACAGTCACGCACTAAGGCGATTGAAAATTACCTAACAGCCCACGGGATGCCAGCCATATCCCCCAATGACGCTCTCACTTTAGAAAGACCTATCACCCAAGAGGAATTCAGAGTTGCCCTGAAAAGAATGAAGCCCGGCAAAAGTCCCGGGCCAGACGGCCTTACGACCCAATACTACAAAAGCTTTGGAGATATGCTCATGCGCCATTTTCTCAAGACATACAATTCACTCCCGCAAGACCAAACCCCCCCAACCCAACTACTGGAAGCACATATCACAATAATTCACAAAAAAGGAAAAGATGCTACGAAAGTCCAAAATTACCGCCCAATATCACTCCTAAACGTCAACTTAAAAATTTATGCCAAAATACTAGCCATCCGCTTACAGCAGTTACTCCCAGACCTGATCACCCATGACCAGGTAGGGTTTGTCCCGGGTAGAGAAGCCCGAGACAACACCACGAAGGCAATAAACATCATCCACTGGCTCTCCAAATCCAGCACAGAGAGCTTCTGCCTTTCCACTGATGCGGAGAAGGCGTTTGACAGGGTGGCCTGGGACTACATGGGTTCAACTCTGTCGTCCATCGGCCTGGGCCCCTTCATGACAAAAAGCATTTTAAGCCTCTACTCAAACCCGTGTGCCAGGGTCAGGGTTAATGGTCACCTGTCAGACGCCTTCTCCATCCACAACGGGACAAGGCAGGGCTGCCCGCTCTCTCTAATTATTTTCATACTAACCTTAGAGCCGTTCTTACGCTGCATAAGATCAAACCCGAACATAAAAGGAATCACGATCGCAAGTAAAGAGTATAAAACTGCGGCCTTCGCAGATGATATTCTGCTCTTTCTCTCTAAACCCAGGACTTCCCTCCCTAATCTTCTGGAACAATTTAGACATTTTGGTGATATCTCCAATTTCAAAATTAACCTTCATAAATCCACCACATTAAACATCACCCTCCCTCAAGCGCTGGCTCAACACTGTATGGAAGCTTTCCCATTCACCTGGCAAAGGGAGGTGATCACCTACCTTGGCATTCAACTGCCTGCCAAACTCCAAAAACTTTATTTCCTAAATTTTCACCCTCTACTCCGAAACTTCAGATTTAGCGACCTGGGAAAAGACTACCCTATCGTGGTTCGGTAGGGTGGCAGCTGTGAAAATGACGATACTCCCACGATTTCTATACCTTGCACAAGCCATCCCCACATCCTTACCCAGAGCTTTATTTTCATCCATACGTTCCCTACTTCGTACATTTATCTGGAAAGGTGGAACCCCTCGAATCAGCCTAGAGAAACTGTCATGCCCAAAACACAAAGGAGGCGTGGGGCTCCCTGACTTCGAGCAATACCACAGAGCCGTCCTCCTGACAAGGGTTGTGGACTGACATGTCCACAGCGATTGCAAAGACTGGGTCATGTTGGAGCACTCCTGGGCTCAGGGAGCCCTTCTTGATATAGCCTGGTCCCCCAGCACCGTATTACCTCACACTCTCAAAGATCACCCTCTTATATGGTCATCTCTACAATGTCTCCATAAATCCAAAGCCAGACATCTGACCTCACTACCAGGCCCCATGACCCCGATCAGGAATAACCCCGAATTTCCCCCGGGACTTGAAAAGGGTTTCCTTGGGGATAGCAACCTTTCCGCCCACCCAAAGGCTTACCAATTCTTTACCAATAGGATATTCCGTTCCAAAACTGAACTAACAGGTATTGAACCTAGTATCTCACTACCTATGTGGTCGTACCTTCAGGCCAGACACTACCTCAATGACTCGAAAACGAGAGACAAATTTAATCGTGACCTAACCCCTTTCGAAAAGCTATGCACCTCATCTCCCCCTCAAAAGCACTTAATTTCAGGAATCTACTCCCTTCTGTCAACCGTCAGCCATGACCTGTTCCCCCATTTTAGCAAACTCTGGGACAAAGAAGCAGAACACCCCCTCACTGACTCGGACTGGGAGGACATCTGTTCCACTGCACATAAGGGTACACTGAATGTCACAATGCAAGAACGTAACTACAAAATTCTCACCCACTGGTATAGGACCCCATCTTATCTCCACAGGATATACCCTCAGGTTTCCAATATATGTTGGAGATGCAATTCTCTACCTGGTACAATGCTACACATCTGGTAGGATTGTTCCCAAATTAAACCATTCTGGTCTCAAGTCCACAAAATCATCCAACGGGTCACCACATACTCCATTGAATTCTCCTTTCAACAATATCTACTACAACACTCGAGAGTATTAAAACATTCATTCAGGAAGTCTCTCACGATGCATATGATAAACACAGCTAGAATGTGTATTCCAGCCCTATGGAGACAAACTCGCTCTCCAACGCTGAAAGAATGGTTCGCTCGGCCAAACAGAGTTAGGGACATGGAGGAGCTGATCGCTTCCTCCCTGGATAACTCGGACAAATTCCGAAAGACGTGGTCTTGCTGGTCCCACTTCCAGACGACCGATGAATATCGAGCAGTCCACATATAGACTTTCCCCAATCATACCCTGATATCCCATAATGGTCACTGGATCATGAAGTGGCCAGACATCGCAGACCTCTTGAGTTAATCACAGGACTTACCTCCTATCTTTCCCCCAAACCCAGCACTAGGCACTCTTGCCACCCCTCCCCCACCCCTCCCCCCTCCCTCTCATTTTGCCTGCTGCCCAAACCTTGAATATACGCTCGCCCTAATAGTAAAGTTCACACTGCTTCCCCTCAGTTGTAATTTCTGCTCTCAAATTCAGAACTTGAACTGTAGCTGAAGTGCGCATTTATCCATGCTTTGTCTTATATCTTTCTCAACACAGATGTGATTATGTTACTGTTGGTGGCTGACTGTTTCTGTACACAGTTTCATTAAATCAATAAAGTTTTTATGGAAAAAAAATGCTCTTTGCCACTTCCTCATCTTTTTCTATTTCAAACAGGACAAAGCAGGGCTGCCCCCTCTCCCCTGCTGTTTTTCCTCTGTATCGAGCCCTTAGCTGCCCATATCAGCCAGGACCCAAACATTCATGGCGTTTCAGTAAGAAGCAAGGAGATTAAAATATCATTGTTTACAGACAACGTACTTCTTACACGAACTCAATACCATGTGACACTTCCCAACCTCCACAAGGCCTTGGAGGAATATGTTTCTCTTTTGGGCTATAAAATGAAGTCTGAAGCCCTCACTAACTCTCTCTACCACAAAGGCTTGGCATCTGTCTAATTGTTTTCCCTATGCGTGGCAGCCATCAGCACTAAAATATCTGGGAGTATCACTCCTACATATGAGACACTAGATAAAGAAAACTCCCTGTCCCTACCTATGAGCCTTTGCTTGTCCCTCACTCATTAAAGTGAAAATACTTCTAAAGCTTCTTTATCTTTTTGAAATACTGCCGATACCTGCATGGCCGATGCTATCATAAGGTGGCTTAAGCAGTTGTCTAAAGACACCAGGATAGGGGAGGCAGTAAAATCCGAATCCCCAGCTACTTGCTGCTGATTCAAATGTTTACAGTGCTGCAGATGTGTTGTTTACACTGCTATAGTGACCGGGAGTGTATGTACTTTAGTAAAGCTGACTGTCGGCTTTCAGGTGAAAGTGATACAAGCGGCTGTGAAGCTGTCTATCTCTTCCACGACCACTGCTGCAATGTGCCCCCTTTCCCTCCCACATGACCCCCCGCCATTTTTACTGGGCTCTGCTGTCCCACCTGCGGACCAAGTGCTGTCATGTGGGTGTTGCTGGGAAGGGTACAGTTCAGTGGACCTCAGTCTGATCAGCCTCCCTCCTGTACACTGGGAAGTGACATCTATGATGTCACTTCCTGGACCGGAACTGTCATTCTCTGGGATCAGTGCTGGGGGAAGCAGCTTATGGAACAGGGTCTGTGTTCAATCAGCTGCAGTGGATTAGAGGGGAGACATCCAGGGTCTAATAGTCTCTGGGTGTCTCCATAAAGAGAACCCATTACCTATATGTTATCACATAGGGGGCTATTTGTCCCCTATGTGATAGCAATAAAAGTTATTAAAATCAAGAGCCCCCCACACACACACACCTACACCTACAAAAATGCGTGTGTTTGGGCACCTACATATGAAAATGACACTTGTCCTACACAAGTTATTAGACATAGAGTTGAGCGAACCCGGACTGTAAAGTTCAGGTCCATACCAAACTTTGGGGTGTCCGGGACCGGGACCCGAACCCGGACATTTCAAAAAAAGTCCGGGTTCGAGTTTGAGGTTCTGGTATTTGATTCCACGTGTTGAATAGCTGCCAAGGACAGCCAATCAAAAAGTGTTTCACTGGTTTGCCCTTAGAAGCCATCACAGCCATGCCTACTAATGGCATGGCTGTGATTGGCCACTGCATCATGTGACACAGCCTCTATATGGGGCTGGAGTCACCATGCTGCATGTCATATGCTCTCAGGATAGTTTAGGGAGAGGATGCTGCTGGCTCTGTGAGGGACAGATTGCAGATATTATAGAACATCTCATCCTGCATTACTGAACGATCTGATTGTGGACTAGGTAGAGATACTAGTACTGCTGCTTTGAGGGACAGATTGCAGACCTCATCCTGCTGCACAGAACGATCTGACTGGACTAGGTAGAGTCTGTTTCTTTAAGGGAAAGATTATTGTTCTAAAATCATCTCCAAGTCCTATAGGGAAAGTTTCATCCAGCCGCACAGAGACTGAGAGCCATATTATTGTTCTAAAATCATCTCCAAGTTCTATCTGGAAAGTCTCTTCCAGCCGCATAGAGAGCCATATTATTGTTCTAAAATCATCTCCAAGTTCTATACGGAAAGTTTCATCCAGCCGTATAGAGACTGAGAGCCATATTATTGTTCTAAAATCATCTCCAAGTTCTATAAGGAAATTTTCTTCCAGCCGCATAGAGAGGCATATTATTGTTCTAAAATCAATGATTTTAGAACAATAATATGGCTCTCTATGCGGCTGGAAGAAACTTTCCTTATAGAACTTGGAGATGATTTTAGAAAAATAATATGGCTCTCTATGCGGCTGGAAGAAACTTTCCTTATAGAACTTGGAGATGATTTTAGAACAATAATATGGCTCTCAGTCTCTATGCGGCTGGATGAAACTTTCCCTATAGAACTTGGAGATGATTTTAGAACAATAATATGGCTCTCTATGCGGCTGAAAGAAACTTTCCCTATAGAACTTGGAGATTATTTTAAATCATGATTTCTTGCACAAAAATAAAAAAAACAGTGTTGGCTACCTCCTCCTCCTCCTCCACCGCCACTTTCACCGCCTCCTCAACCTCCAACTCCATATCCACCTCCATTTTTGATTTTTTTATGTGATTTTAGCTTAAAAATTATTTTAAGTTATTTCCCTATCTCCACTTCTTTGTAGGGCACTTGTCCGACTCTTACCCCCCATTTTCCTTACTTTTGCAGACCTCTAGGACTTGCCAGGACTTTGTTACAGCCATTTATGTGCCTAAAAGTTTGGGTCCCCATTGATTTCAATGGGGTTCGGGGTCCGGGACACAGTTCGGGTCAAGTCCGGTCCCGAACCCAGACTTTGTCCGGAAGTTCGGCCGAACCTGCAGAACCCGAACTTCCAGAGGTTCGATCAACTCTAATTAGACATGTGCATTGCTGAAAAATTCATCAGTTTTCGTTCGATTCCTTTTTTTTTTTCTTCTGCTTCTTCGTTTTTCTGGTCATTCGCTATGACAACGATTCGTAAATTCATAAATTTGAAAATTCGTAAATTTGAAAATCTGAAAATTAGAAATAATAACTAACTAATAAAAGAAAGAAGGATACACAGCGCTAGCAGCTCCCCCTGCTACAATATAATATAAACATGAGTAAAAAAGAAAATATATAAAAATAAAAATAGTGTCAAAAATTGAATATACTGGATTCCCAGCGTGATAAATTAAAAAACAGTTATAAAATCACAAATGTAAACAGCAACCATACAAATCAGGTATTATTATAAATCAAATCCATTCCATATACTGCTAAGGTGCTCATAAAAAACAGTTCATTTGTACTTCAAAATGAATCCATAAATCATTAGTGCCATCATGGTAGTTCATAAAAAGTCCAGATCCCAGGAAAAAAAGGGCTTAGTGCTCCATTCATACAGTGGCAGGCCACCCCCCGCCAAAAAAAAAAAAAAAGTTCCCTTTAAAAAAAAAAAGTCCCCTTTGAAAAAAAAAGGTTGATTAAATTAGCATAGTAAACTGTGCTCGGGCGCCGGATGCAGTGCACTATGGTAAGCGTGACGACGTTGCAATCACATGATTGCAGGCGTCACACTTCAATGGCAGGGTTTAATCTTGGCTTGAGGCACTTTGCTCTGTGCCTCAAGCCGCCTATTGTCACTTACGGCCATGGAGACTGGAAAGCGAAGGCTCCAGTCTCCAGGCTTTCAACACGCTTACCCGCAATCGCTGTCTCTGCAAACAAACAGCCGCTTGTCCACATGCCGTACTCTGCAACACTCCTGCCTGCTTATTAGATGGGGTAAGTGCTTGTCTCGACTTCGGGGGGGGGGGCGCCGGGGGGGCGCAGACCCCTATCTGGTGACTGTATTAAACTATCTGGGACCCTGTATGTGCAATGCTCTGCATGGAGGTTTCCTATGAATTACTTTGTGAAATTCTCTGCATAGAGGTTTCCTATTACTATGTGCAATGCTCTGCATGGGGGTTTCCTATGAATTACTATGTGCAATGCCCTGCATGGAGGTTTCCTATGAATTACTATGTGCAATGCCCTGCATGGAGGTTTCCTATGAATTACTAAGTGTAATGCTCTGCATGGAGGTTTCCTATGAATTACTATGTGCAATGCTCTGCATGGAGGTTTCCTATGAATTAATATGTGCAATGCCCTGCATGGGGGTTTCCTATGAATTACTAAGTGCAATGCTCTGCATGGAGGTTTCCTATGAATTACTAAGTGCAATGCTCTTCATGGAGGTTTCCTATGAATTACTATGTGCAATCCCTGCATGGAGGTTTCCTGTGAATTACTATGTGCAATGCTCTGCATGCAGGTTTCCTATGAATTACTAAGTGCAATGCTCTGCGTGGAGGTTTCCTATTAATTACTACGTGCAATGCTCTGCATGGAGGTTGCCTATGAATTACTTTGTGCAATGCTCTGCATGGAGGTTTCCTATTAATTACTTTGTGAAATTCTCTGCATAGAGGTTTCCTATTACTATGTGCAATGCTGTGCATGGAGGTTTCCTATGAATTACTATGTGCAATTCCCTGCATGGAGCTTTCCTGTGAATTACTAAGTGCAATGCTCTGCAGGGGGGTTTCCTATGAATTACTATGTGCAATGCCCTGCATGGAGGTTTCCTATAAATTACTATGTGCAATGCCCTGCATGGAGGTTTCCTATGAATTACTAAGTGTAATGCTCTGCATGGAGGTTTCCTATGAATTACTATGTGCAATGCTCTGCATGGAGGTTTCCTATGAATTAATATGTGCAATGCCCTGCATGGAGGTTTCCTATGAATTACTAAGTGCAATGCTCTGCATGGAGGTTTCCTATGAATTACTATGTGCAATGCTCTTCATGGAGGTTTCCTATGAATTACTATGTGCAATCCCTGCATGGAGGTTTCCTGTGAATTACTATGTGCAATGCTCTGCATGCAGGTTTCCTATGAATTACTAAGTGCAATGCTCTGCGTGGAGGTTTCCTATTAATTACTACGTGCAATGCTCTGCATGGAGGTTGCCTATGAATTACTTTGTGCAATGCTCTGCATGGAGGTTTCCTATTAATTACTATGTGCAATGCCCTGCATGGAGATTTCCTATGAATTACTAAGTGCAATGCTCTGCATGGAGGTTTCCTATAACTTACTATGTGCAATGC
>BLSH010351386.1:41104-56168 GCA_018402905.1 Glandirana rugosa
GACTTGTAGTGTCTCCACGCAGGAAAATGCCCGTCTGATTCCCCTGGTGGGTCCGTGTAATAAATTTCCTTATAAAGTAAAAATAACATAGTATGCCGTGCTGGCCTCGCTCTTTGCGGGTTTGTAGCCGGTTATGTGAGGCTGCGGGCCGGAGCTGCTCCTTCTCACTCCCTAGTCATATGGCGCCGGAACCGGAAGTAAAAGTTCCCATTTTAAAGACTTATATGCAAGGTATTGTCCTAAAAAGTGTATGGGGACCTGGGTCCTGCCTTAGGGTATCAATACAAAAAAAGTTTTTAAATCAATCGGTTTTTCAGGAACAGTGATTTTAATAATGCTAAAAGTGATACAATAAAAATGAAATATTCCTTTAAATAATGTGCCTGGGTGGTCCCCTTAGTCTGCCCGTAAAAGGACGCACCTCTGTGATGTTCAGAACATAGCCAGAGCAAAATGACATTTGTGAAGGAAAAATTGTCATTTATTATAGTGGCTGTAATGTATTTTAGGCTCCCAGCCATATACAAAAAAATCACTGAAAAAAATTGCGTGGGGTCCCCCCCAGTCCAAACCAGGCTCTTTGGGTCTGGTTTAGATTTTAAGGGGAACCCTGCACCAAATTTTTTAAACAAAATTGAACAAAATTGCCCCCCCACCCCAAAGCACCTTGCCCCCATGTTGATGGGGACAAGAGCCTTTTCCCTACAACCCTGGGCTGCGGTTGTGTGGGTGTAAGGGAAGAGGGGCTTATCAGAATCTGAAAGCCCCCTTTAATAAGGGCCCCCGTATCCTGACCCCCATGTGAATTAGTATGGGGTACATCGTTCCCGTACATCATAACCCTACTGCTTCACCAAAAGTGTCAAAAAAAGAAAAAAACACAGGAGACAATTAGGGGCAAGTCCTTTATTAAAAAATAAGAATAAGTGTCCCCCATTGTAATCCACCATCAATCACGGAGATCGACGACCCAAAAAAATGGGAGGGCTCCAGCCGAATGAGCTCTGTTTGTTTTGACGCTTTATTTATAGTGAAGGGCGGGGCCACCCAGTGATGTAATTGAGTGGCCTTCCCCTCTGACATCACATGACGTCAGAAGGGGGCGGAATCATCCGTACATGACCTGGTGACCCCGCCCTGCACTATAATTAAAATGTCAATACAAAGCCAGTGTAGACGGCAGCAGCCCTCTCATGGAGGAGGAGCTGTGCGCGCCATCTGCGGCAATGTATTATGGGGTGGCAAATTTGATGCGAATGCCCATAATGTTTTAAATTCAACCAACTTATGTTCGACTCAAACCGCGGGCCCATCCCTATTGTCTACTATATGATTCCATTTGGAGATTGGTTATTGGCTTATTGTTGTTATCTTTATTTGATTTATGAGGACCAGGCATCTATTCTCTGTTTTAGAATGTGGAATGTTGTATGCAGTTTTGTATATTTGTGAAAAATCTTAATTTAATTGTTAATTATAAAAAAACTAAGAAAAACTTTTTTCAAAATTTTCAGTCTTTTTTTTTTATATACAATAGTAAAAATGAAAAAAAAAAAACTAATACTAATACTACCAAAAAAAGCTCTATCTGTTTAAAGAACGATATAATATCTATTTGGGTACAATGTTGCATAACTGAGTAATAGTCATGCAAAGTGTGACAGTACTGAAAACCGAAAAATGGCCTGGACTGGAATGGGTAAAACAATGCTCTCCAGCAGTTCAAGGGTTAAAGTGCATCTAGATTCAGCAGATTTTTGGATATTGTGGGTAATAATTAAACCCCCGTCATGGTTTACTGCTGTCCCAGGCTCTGTTAGAGAAATTCTTGCCCATTTTCTCTTTGGATGAAAACCTTTAACAAGTTAAAGTCAAGTTAAAAAGTTAGGGAAAATCATACAATTTAAATAATCAGACACCCATTAAAGGGCTGCTGTAGATGTAAATTCAAGAGTCATTCCCCACCATTAATAAAGGGTCACATGCATTTGCAAATAGTAAAATCAGCCTCTGGACTACCACTGAACACAGCATATCACAGATCGGGAGTACAGGCCCTATACTATGTGATTGCTGTGGCTAATCACAGCATAAATAGAGGTTGCTGACTGAAGCCTGTCAAGTCTCTCCTATCACAGCAATCAATTGGGCACTGTACAACCCATGAAAAAAAAAACTAAAGCATCTATCTTCGACTGATTACTGTCTTCAGAGCAGTGCTGTTTCACTAGGGTGAAATTGTACTGCTCTAGTTATTGATCAGTAACATTGTATGCCATTACAGCATAATGTAACCATATAGTATAATGTTTGATTGGCAGTACAAATGAATGTACTGCCAATAAAGTAATTTCTTGAACATTTTACTCATTGAACAGCAGCACATGTTATAAAATAGTAATATAAGTAAAATGCATTCTTACTCATCTTGGTAAACATACAGTATATAAATTAAACTGCAAAAACATTATTTTTCTATTTACACCAAGAAAGAACCACAAACCTCTAGTCAACATTTTAATTAAAATATATGCATTATACATTTTTCCTATGTTGATAATTTGAACATTAAATAGTTCTCAAGGAGGCTTTATTATAATAAAATCTATATAATCTATTAAGGATAAGACCTCAGAGTAATCTAAACTTTAAACCACTTTAATTAGTCCTAATATTACAATTTTCCCTCTATCATCTCTGTGTGATCTTTGAAAATGCAGACTGTGTCTTGTTTTAGGTTACAAGACAACAGTCCTTCAATCTTGCATCTCTTCTGATCAGTATTGGTAAAAATAGAACGTAGCTGATGCCAGGAAGAAAAAGAACAGAGGAAAATACTTGCTGTCCCATAAATCAAGACTACATCCAAATTGCCCATCTCCCGTGTACAAGATGCCACTGCTTACTGAGGTTATTTGTCGGTCATGTTCCATCCAAGCACAAAGTAATATATTGATGAAATAATATTTCTGGGTTGAAAATATATACACTAAACTGCACCACAAAACTGCTATTTTATAAAAGAGAATGTGATATGTTGTACACTCATTTATCTGGTAATTGTATAACTGTATCAGTGAAGATAGCTAAGGACTTGCATGCAGTTGTTATTTAAAACAAAAAAAGCTACTTTATTTTAAATGCTAGTTTGAGTGTTTTTTTTTTTTTTACTTTAAGATATATGATCTAACTAAGTTATTAATGTAAGGTTTTGTAATCTATAGCAACTAATTAGCATTTATATTTAATTGCCATCTTTAAGAAAGTAATAAAAAAGGAAGAAAGGGAAATGGAAAGGAACTATTTGTTTAAAATTGTTGAAACATCTATGTGAAGCATAAAAAATACTTGTTCCTCCAAATACAAATTAGTTAATAAAAAAACAAAAACAGAGATTAGAGATATGCTTGGTAGGAGATTTTTTTTTTTAGAAGAAGCCATTGTGCACTGCTATATCTGATTTATTGCTTTTATTAAAGCAAAAATATGTACTCCATATTCATAACAAGCAAATGCTATTTTTTTATTAGAGTGCTGGACACAAAACAGGAGGCATAAGACCTTGAATCCATATTTTAGTGGCGGCTCTCATTCAGCTAGCAAATCCCAGTAAATCTTTATTGCACACACTGAAAAGTGAAAAAAAATCCCACTTTTCAGGGGCTCAACATTACCCCTTCATCAGGGCTTAGCTTCTAACGTAAATAGGGAGATTACTGGAGCTGACTGTAAAGTAAACAAATCCTGAAAACCCTGGCCAGAGAGTGGCCAGACATTTTCCAAATCCAAAAATGACTCCAATGATAGTTACTTTTATTTCTCTGTATGTCAGTGTATATGGTTGCCTTTGCAAACAGTTGCATCTTCACCTCACAGCTCTTTTGTCAGCTTGACTTTCTGTAGTTATCACAGCTTGCTGGGTACCTGGCCTTGGTGGAACTACTTCTAAGGATGGGAACATTCTGAGGGAATCCCAAGTTTACATGCACGTCTGAACTACAGTACTTGCAATAAAACCTTGAAAAGAAACTTTATTGAAATATAAATTAAGAATTCTGATTTCTAATTTGCTTTCTTATTTACAACTAGAGAGGAGGAGGAGTTCTAGAAAACCTGGCCAACAGTTCTGCAATTTCTTTCAAATGAATAAATAACAAAACATCACTAGCACCACCAAATTGTGAATTACAATATGATAAAATTACAGAAAAATTCTAAAAGTGCAAAAGTGACAAAACAATGTAAACAATATCAAATAAAAGTGACATGTTTTCAGTAATTTATCTGTTCCATTTCATTTCTTATGGTAAAGTGTCCTGTGCAAAGAATAAAGTGTCCAGTGCAATCTTAATTCATACCACTATATAAAAAAGTGTCCAATGCCCACAAAGTGCAGAAAATCTTTGATCGCCAACTCCACCACACCAAGATGACCGCTTATCAGAAACCACATATCCACCACCTCTTTTCATTCACTAGAAATATTTGCTGGTAAATGAAACATCAGCCACAAGCACATTAGATTATAACAATCTGGCAAAGATATTCAGGCTCGGTTCACAGTTGTGCAATGCAGGAATCCTGAGAATTCACTGCGGGTTACCGCATCACACTGCCATATGCAAATGTTACTGACAGTTCAGATATGAATAGGATCACATGGGTGTGAACACCCGTGCGATTTTATTCTGGTGAGGACCAAAAAAAGGGTCCTGTGCGAGTTTGGTCCTAATGAAATGCAAATTTAGCCATGCTTTTTGTAAGCCTGAAATTGCATCACACGGACATCCCATGTGATTTGCACTGCAGTGCAATGCGAATAACATGCAATCTCGCACAGTGCAGTGGTGTGAACTGGCACTCAGTGGATTTCCTTTCACTCTCCCAGGCTTCACTCTCCCAGGCTCACATGATAGAATATAGACCGCTCATACCAACAAACACTTGCAAAATTAAGTGCAGCTTAGCACTGGAAAGCAAAGTGATAACAGCTACAGTCTGCTGGTTTCAGCTGCTAGCTTCTGGCACTGACACAGACATTATGGTGATATGGAATCCAAAGCCCCTTCTTACCTTCAGCTACCGACGTCTTTCAGAATAGGATGGATGGATTTTTTTTGTGTGTTTTAGTATTTTGTATGTTTAAAATAATTTTGTATATTAACCAGATATTTTGACATTTGGACCACTACTTTAGGAGATTACAAAAAGCAATTGATAAAGGGTGACAAAAAAACATTTTTTTAAACTTCATCATTCCCAAAAACTTCTAAAGCTGGCCATACATTATACAATATTCTTATTCAATTTCCTTTAGATTTAACTTCAGCTATGTAGTGCAAGGGCATGCCTGATTGCATACAAATTGAAAGGGCTTAGGTTTGACCTCATATTATATTGTTTTGCTAAATCTAAAGGAAAATTGTACAAGAAAATTGTATAATGAATAGGCAGTATAATTTTTAAGCACTAGTGTTTACATTTTCCGTCTTAAACACAAAGGTTGGCAGGGACTGTGTTTCAGGTTTCTTTCTGAAAAAAAGCTACTCTAACAATAGTTTTTTCTTCCTAGAAATATTGAGTTTTTTTAGGTCTGCCCTCTTTTTGTTTAAAAAAAAGAACAGTGTATTTTGTGTTATAGAGCACACTGCAGTTTTGTTTAAAATTGTCTTTTTTTTTATACACAAGCACTTTTGCAGTGACAACGGAGCTACATCTGTATTATAATTTACATACACAGTCACTCTGACAGCAGAATTCTATCTATAAATCTGCATTTTTTATTGAAATACTTTTTAACAAAGGTTACAGAACAGAACAAGAGGTTTGTAAAAAATAACCAAAAACAATGACCATATGACCATACAATGACCATATTGACACTTTCATATACAGATAAGAAATAGCAGGTAATTATAATTAGGTAGAAAGCACAGTACTAAGTGTAAGCACTAGGGTTTGGATGTCAATACGTTCAGGTATGCGTCAATTCGTACCAAGGGTACCAAGAGTACCAGCAATTCCAGTTGTTCAGGTTTACACATAGGCAACCCTCACAAGATGCTAGCATGCGTTCATACTTACCGTGGGTGTGCATCAAGGTGATTACCTCTGTTTTAAAGGGAGAATCAGAAGTTTTCCAGTGGCATACTATAAGCAGTCTTACAGCCAGAAGCATGAGTGATAAAGCATTGATAATTGGATGGAATATTGTCAATTTCAATATTCAATAAGGCCATTTCAGGAGACGGAGTGAGAGAGAGTTTGCTAAGGTCTGATGTTAAATGGAAGATGTCCACCCAGAAATCAAACACCTTGGTGCATTTCCACAGATGACATAACTTCCCTATGGCCCCACAATTCCTCCAGCAAGGGAAGCACAAACAAAGAGAGGTGCCTCTAAGTGTAAAACGTGGAGTAAATTTATTCAAGAACGGTTAAAAACACCCACATGGAGAAGTGTAAAATAAGCATAGCAGCCGTCCAGGGAAGGAAGGGAAGCCAATCCAGCCAAGAAGTCATAGAGATGAAGGCACTGTACTGTTGTCCTCTGATCTTCACCACCTAGTGATGGAAAAGCCGGCTACAAGGCGGAAAGAGAGCAAGGTCTGGAATGCATGCAGGACTGTCCAGGGCTGATGGCATCATAAATACGCAACGCGTTTCCTTAGCTGGTAGGGTCCGATGGCAAGGGACACCTGCGCTACGTCATCAGATGATAGAGGGAGCAGGAGGGCTCGGGATCCAGTCCACCCACTGTAAGACTCGGATCGCACTGTGGACAACCAAGTGATCCGATTCCAATGTGGGAAAAAAAGTCCCTGCACCTTTTTTGTGTGAATCCAATGTGAGTTCAGCCATACAAACTGTATGGCTGAACTCGCATTGCACAGACATTGCATGTGATCAGCACAGCAATGCGGGTGTGAATCACATGCGATGTCTGTGTTCACATATGTGTGAATCCAAGCTAAAGGAGGAGTCAATATCCATAGGAGCTAAAGGCATCAGATATCGCTCGTGGGTCAATTAACCTATCCTTAGAAATGGTGTGGTACAAGTAGGGGATATGCATTTTAGTACAATGGCCCTTCACTTGTTTGGCTAAAAGCTTGCCTGCCTTGTTACCTGAAACATAGAAAGACATTTTCAGTGATTTTTGTGATTTTTCTTAGTCTTCTAGTAGTAGGGATCTCAGTTCTAATCTAAGTTGGCCTAGCTTGGTCTTGCAGTGATTGTAAAGTCAGAAGGTTTTTTTATCTCAATGCATTCTATGCATTAAGATAAAAAGCCTTCCGTGTGCAGCAGCCGCCCCAGCTCCCCCTAATGCTCACCTGATCCCCATATCTAACCAATGATGTCCATGAGTGCCTTGGCTGTCCAACAAATACTGAATGGACCCTCTTCACACTGCTACACCTTTCCCAGGAATTATGCAATGAAAAAACAGTGATATTTAGTTCACACATATTGCAATACATGTTTAAGCTGACCAACTTAGTCAAAGTAATCCCTCTTCTGGCCAGCCCTACACTGTCTTGCCACTGCAAATGCTACGGTGGATACCATGCCAACCTGGGCCATAAAGACACAAGATGGGGAGAGAGTGTCTAGGTTCAGATCTGGTCACTGACCTGTATATAACAGAGAAAAGATATACCTGTGCTCACATCCCAATAGCTTGTACATGTAATTGAACTACCAAGTGCTAAAGGGGTGTGACCACATATTAACACTACAAATATTGAATGGACCCTTTGCACACTGCTACACCCTTCCCAGCAAGCTATGTAATGAAAAAACAGGGATATTTAGTTCCCATATATTGCAATACATGTTTAAGCTGACCAAATCTGTCAAAACATGTATTGCAATGTATGTGAACTAAGTATCCCTGTTTTTTTTCACTGCATAGATTGCTGGGAAGGGTGTAGCAGTGTGCAGAGGGTCAATTCTGTAGTTGTAGTGTTAATATGAGGTCACACCCTTTTAGCACCTGGTAGTTCAATTACATGTACAAGCTATTGAGATCTCAGCACAGGTATATATTTTCTCTATCTTTTTCCCTTGGCTGTGCAAGACTTCCCTCCTGATTGGCTGAGACACAGCAGCAGTGCCATTGCCTCCCGCTGCTGTCAATCAAAGTCAGTTAGCCAATCAGGAGAGAAAGGGGGTGGGGCCAAACTGGCACTTCGTGTCTGAATGGACACAGGGGGCTGTGACTGGGCTTGAGTGCCTCCATAGCAAGCTGCTTGCTGTGGGGGCACTTGACAGGAGAGAGGGGCCATGAGAGCTGAAGAGGAACCCGAGAAGAGAAGGATGCAGGCTGCTCTATGCAAAACCACTTCACAGAGCAGGTAAGTATAGCATGTTTGTTATTTTTATGAAAAAAAAATAGACTTTACAATCACTTTAAGGTAAGGATGAGACTGTTGCTTGTTAAGAGAATCAGTGACTTAAATTTCAGATAGTAAGCTATCAATGCTCTGTGTCCTCTGCCTCTTAGCCCTGACCCCCAACTGTATGAAAAGACTGCCCATGTACTGTAAGCTTTATGTGCAGTCCATAGTGTGGTTGAGACAGATACTGAGTTCTTATTTAATTGAAAACATTTTTTTCCAAGTGCACTTAGAGGTTCTGTCAGTAAACAACTGTTGCCCCTAGAATTTGGGTCTGGAAGCCTGTGCGCGGGTGCACAGAGCGTGTGCACGTACCTGTACACGTTTGGCATTGGCGTCCAAGCGGCCCATTTAAGCGGACAACACCCTGCAGCCAGTGCTGCCTGTTCTACAGCATATCCTGTGTTTCCCAGCGATCTGAACCTGTGCATTTCCTGTTCCTGTGACTTCGACTTGATCTGACCACCCGTGCTTTCCGCCTGTACCAACCTCAGATTGTCCACGACCACTCTTCTGTCTGATCCCTTCTGTACTTCGCTGCCTGCCTGTTGATGGATCCTGCCTGTGCTTGACCATCCATCCACCTGCTCCTCTTGTGCCGCATTGCCAGACCCAGCCTGTAACATTACTCTACCATCTCTGCACGAGCCTCGGAGGCTGAAGCCTACTCTGCTAGTACTTGCTACCAGCCCAGCCCAGCCCTCATGCCATCCCACACTTGCGAGCCTCCTGTTCCCACCTTCAGGGGCTCCCGAATCGGGACAGTAAGAGAGGTTACTCCCCACACAAACCAGACTCCACCGCCAGTATTGTGACAGTTCCTCTGCATAAGGATCAGATTGCAGAAGCTAAGTATTCATTCTCCAGAGAAAAGTAGGGTGAGAGCAAGGACTATTCGCAATAGTAATGGTGACAGGTGGATGGTCTTACCAAGTGCTTGGAAGGGTGCTGGAGGCCAAGACTTTCTGTAAAAGCCATTGATCCATTAGGAAGAAATCAATATGGGAATAGGTGTTATGACATGCCGAGCAATGCCACATGTCAAGTAGGTTCAATTATTTTTAGAAAGGAGCCTATATTGGGGTTACCTCGTCTGGATGGAGCAGAAGAGTCTAGTTATGGGTCTGGCATGATTTTAAAATGTCCACACCCTATGAAGATCCTTATTGAATTGGGCTGACTTTCTTTTGGAGTTTTCTCAGAAAACACACTTGATGCATGTTGGGAGCATAAACAGTAACTAAGGTGTAATGCAAGTTATTTAGTGCATAGATGGATAATGTAGCAACCCCCTGGGTCTGTAATGCAGTTGTGGAGTTGGCAAGAGACTGTGTGGTTAATTGCCACAAGAGCGCCCTTTTACGTGGCTGGGGCACTTGCCATGAATATGTGAGGGGAGTTTTTGTTGGTACAGGATGGCTGGTGAGAGATGTGGGAGTAAGTCTCCTGCACACACAGGACATTACAATGAGATTCCTTGGCTAGTTTCCATAGAGATGATCTGTTCGCTGGAAGATTGAGCCCTTTAGCATTAATAGAAAGAAGAGTGAATAGCATGGTGAACTTTCTTATGACAATTACAGAGATTGTCATAAGAAAGACACAGACGATTACAACGAGATTGTGGAAGATGCACTAAAGGGATGCTATTCTAGAGTATCTTGATGTGGTCACAGTCCAAAACTAGGCCCTAGCAAGGGAGCAAAATCCAAAATTCATCTGCAATGAATTTTGGGATGGTGCAGCTAAGATCTGCAGGTAAGTAGCAGTAAAAAAGGAACTGTACAAAAAGGAAGAACCATACACCCAAAATGAAAAAAACAAAACAAAACCAAAATGGGCTAAAGGCACCACAGGCGACTTCCTAGATAAAGTGCACAATATGTGCAAAGGAAGCAGAACTGTAGTGTTAATAATGCAGTGATAGCCAAGGAGCCATTTTATCGAGGCCGGGATTTGTGGGTACGTTGGGGCAGCTGCCAATCCAATCACACTTTGCCTAGGCCTCAACCTTCATGTGAAGAAGCAGGGGGTTCGTTGACAATACCCCAGTATTGCAGAAGATGTAGACCTTCAGAGAGAGAGAGGGAACAGAATATTTGGTGACATTATACATTATCATCAGCCTTGCAGGATTGGACCACAGGTATTGCACTTTATTATTGCATAGGATTTCCTCATCTGTGGCAGGCTGCAAGAACAGGAGGTGAGCAGGGATAGCCGCTGGAGCCGTGGTCATGTCGCCATCTTATCTGTGCCTTTCTGCCTGCTGGTAGGAAAAGGCCCTTCATTTCTGTGGATGTCGGTCCCTTTTCCTCTTAAGGAACACACTGCCTCTGTTGTGCTGTTTAAAGGGCACTTGGTGAGAGGAAAAGAGCACCTTGGAATGCTGATAGTCGCTAGTTATCCCAGTCTGGTATGCAGAGCCCCTGAGACAAGCATCCTTTCTCAATCGCTGGCCACTCCCCCTATGAACCTGGTTAATGGAAGGTGAAGGGCGCTTCTGGATCACCGCTGTGGCACAGAGAATTGTCCCAAAGGAAAAGGTGGGCTGATTCAAGGAGAGTTTATGCACCAGGGCAGCACTCCCAACGAGCAGCTGCAGACTCTAGAGAAACAGGGTAAACACAAAGAAGGCGCCTCTAAGTGCAGTATAAACAATTTTATGACAGCCAAAGGGTTAAAAACACACTTGTTCTTCAGGCTATGTGGTGTATTGCCTTACATGTCCCTGTGGCTTATTTTACGTAGGACGCACTATCAATACGCTACGTAAACGCTTTGGTGTACATCGCTGCCTCATCTCTGAGGGCAGAAATGAACAGTGTCCCTAAACATTTCTTGCAATGCCACAATAGGTCTACCCTTGGGCTAAAGGTATGGGTCATTGAAGCTATGCCCCGGGACCTTCCCCCGGCAGAAAGATTCCAAAAATTGTGTCACAGGGAGACTTATTGGATTTATACGCTGGATGTTTTGTCACCTGGGGGGATGAATGAAGCATTGGAGGTTCATACCCTCCTCTGAGGCCACTTCATTCCCCTCCAAGTGCAGTAGGCCACCATTGCCTGCTATGGATGCCTTTGCATTACCTAGCTTACCTATCCCTTGGTTGCCTGCTTATGCACTGGCTGACCTTCATTTTATAATTTCTTCATTTCTATTTTTATTTTTAGTATATATTTTTTATTTTAATATTATTAATTTTATTTTATTTTTAAAAATACATTTTTTTTATCATTACCATTTTTAGAATCCTTGATTCCTATATTCACTACCTATGAGTGTACCTACACATCACCCTATGCCAATACATGCATAATTGGGCATTTTGCAACTTCTCAATGTTGTGCTTTTAGTGCCTTACAAATATATCAGCTCCTTTGTGCACTGTTCTATAGCCTCACACAGGCTTTCTAGCACTGCCATGCTTGTGGTGGCATCCCCACCGAAGTATTCAAATAGAGATCCAATGCACTACCAATTTTATGAATGTACCCTTGTGTTGCTTTTTCTGTTTTTTTCTGTTTGTTTCTTTGTCCCCCACTTATCCATGTTCTGCTATGTTTTGGTCATGTATCCCCCTGTACAAGTCCTTCTCTGCTGACACTTTGAGGCTGGCCCTGCCCAGGGTCACACCCACAGCTAAAATAAAAAGGAAGTAATCCCAGCTATCCAGCTCATCGGCTGAGGAAGGAGCCACTGATTCGCTCTGAAACGCGTCCCGCCCCCTGACATCATTTCAAGTTCCGTGCGTTCCACGCTGGTCTCGGGAGCACTTCCTGTGTCATCACAAGCTGGCCTGATGCTCTGAGCTCACTGCAGAGCTGCTTCCTGGTGTCCCATGGCACTAATCCATACAGAGGACCCTCTCTGCCTACTCTCCCCGCTGGTCGGATGGTCTGTAATTACATCTGCAGACAGGACTCATGCCCAGGATCCCATTCAGCGCTGGACTGCATCTCTCACAAGAGTTATTGATGTGCCTGTCAATTACCACTTTCTAGTAAGTGTTTTTAACCCTTTGGTTGTATTAAAATTGTTTACACTGCACTTAGAGGCGCCTTCTTTGTGTTTGCCCCTATGAACCTGTATTTGTATTGTAATTTACTGAATTTTACTAGACCTAGAGTTTATAGCGGTTTGATATTATTTTGCCAAACATCTATTAGTGATAGAAAAGATTGTCCTAATCTACAACTGTAAATTGTGTGCAGTTTTCAGGCTCAGTGGCATCAATTTTCTGGTATTAGCAGCATTTAGTGTGTAACATTTCAGGCAGCTCAAAAAAAAGTTAAAGTGTAATTCCCCTCTGGGGAATACATTGCAAGCATTATAACAACCTTTGTTGCAGATTCATACCTTTTGTTATTCTGAAGAATTCACAGTTTGTTCCTCTGTGCCCCTGTGCAGCTATGCACCTGCAGAGCACTAATGAGGAAAGGTGCTGAGCCTGCATCCCTTTAGAAGTGTTCCTATTGGAAGTATCTCAACAAAATTATATTTTTATTCCAGGGGATGCCTGAAATCTGACTTTTATCTTAGGCAGACTTCTGGGAAAATCTGTGAGCCAATCACACAAGCAGGAAATTATGTTTCTGGGGGGTGTTCAGTACACATTCTGTGTACAGAACACCTCCAGGTAGCTATATTGCAGTGCATTTTCAGAAAATTACAGCAGCTGCAGATTGAAAAGGAAAGGAGATTTTTAATAACATTTAATGACAATACGATTAGTGTCACAATTGTATATGCTATATTATTTTTTCTTTATTTGCTATTTTTTTTCCCACGAAAGTGAAGTTACCTTTTAAAACAAGACACATTCTTATTTCTCACAAATGCTGCATTAATTCATTGTAACCATGTAAGTTAATACAATATGTTTTATTAACCACTTCAGCCCCGGAAGGATTTACCCCTTTCCTGACCAGAGCACTTTTTGCGATTCAGCACTGTGTCACTTTAGCTGACAATTGTGCGGTCGTACGACATTGTACCCAAATTAAATTGACGTCCTTTTTTTCCCACAAATAGAGCTTTCTTTTGGTGGTATTTTTGCACTATAAACAAACAAAAAGTGACAATTTTGAAAAAAAAAAAACAATATTTTAGGCTGATATGTATTCTTCCTCATATTGTTGGTAAAAAAAATCACAATAAGCATATATTGATTGGTTTGTGCAAAAGTTACAGCATTTACAAATGATGAGAATTCATTTATTGTATTTTTATGTTTTAATTTTTTTTTTTTACTAGTAATAAGGGCGATCTGCAATTTTTATCGGGACTGCGATATTGCGGCGGACAGATGGAACACTTTTCATACTTTTTTGGGACCAGTGACATTTATACAGCGATCAATGCTTTCAATAGCCACTGATTACTGTATAAATGTCCCTGGCAGGGAAGGGTTTAACACTAAGGGGGTGATCAAGGGGTTAAATGTGTTCCCTCACTGTGTTCTAACTGTGTGGGGGCTGGGCTGGCAGGGACAAGATAGATCTAACTGATCTCATTTACAGGGATGAGTAGATTACTGTCATGTCCCCTGACAGAATGGGGAACCGCCATGTTTACATTGGCAGTTCCCTGTTCTGCCTCTCTGGAAGGTCATCGCGGGTCGCCGGCGGGGATTGACTCACGGAGCATGCAGCGGACGCAAGCATGTGCCGTCCGTGGTGTACACCCACCTGCCACTGCACCTGTGACGTCGCCATTTATAGATGACGATCTGTGCAGCGCTGCCAACCTGCAAGCGGTTAACTATATTATTCTTTTAAAAAATGTACTAATACTGGCAGACACTAAAAAATCAGCCTGGTTATCAACAAGGAAGAGTGATACTGGGACTGACACTGACAAACAACATTCCAACATCTTCTCAACAAACAAGAAGATGTCAGAGTAGGAGGGAAAGTAGCATCAGCAGTATGCTTTCAAGAAGTGGCAGCAGTAAAAGAGATGTGCAATGGCAGCAGTTTAAACCAACCAAGCTTCTAATTTAGTTGAGATAATCGCCCATTCATATATGCAAGTGTAAAGGGAGAAAGATAGTGAAAGTGACAATTTGTTTTATAGCAAAGGTACTGTTTATCTCCTGTCAGCCAGTGTAAGCACTCTTACACATTGTGATTTTAGATTTTTTTTTCCTCTTCATTTTGTTATAGACAGTTTTTTTCTTTTCAACAAAACTGAAAAAAGATTTCATAAGTTCAGATGAACTGGCTGGTCCATTCTGCAAGTGAACTGCCATGGTTTGAGGTACAGAGATACAGGCAAGAGAATGGCTGGATGATGAACAAGATATTGTCGCCCATCACTTGCCCCCCGTAAATTTACCAGCACAAGACAAATTACCACAAATTAACCCAAAAGTTTCCAAGTCAAGACATAGGAAGCAACTGAAAACAGCATGTAAACATTAAGCCACTAGATATCATGTGATCGGGTTAGGGTTGCCACCTGTCCGGGATTCACCCTGACAGTTCGGATTTTGAATCATGTGTCCAGGTTTCACTCCACCTGAAACTTGGACACAATATTCAGATAAGAATGTGGCTCAGAACAAGGCCTGACAGGAGGGTGAGGGGGCACTATGCACGCCGCATTACTATTCTCTTTGACGCATCCAAAGGTGTCAGAGGTCTTTTACTAACCTATAG